>JARHVA010000103.1:5807500-6152500 GCA_037957365.1 Torreya grandis
GCATGAACAAATCTTATGATAGGGTTCATGTATTTTCCTCGATAAAGTTCTACAAAATTTTGGGTTTATTTAGGTGGCTAGGAATATAATCACTTCTTATATATCCTCCCCCATGTTTTTGGTCATCATTAATGGGGTCTCCAAAGGTTTTTTTCTTGTGGGTAAAGGTCTCTACCTAGGAGATCCCATATGTCCATATCTATTCATTTTGATGGCCAAAACTTTGAGAAGAATCATTGAAAGTTCTAGTTCTTCTATAATTATCAATGGAATTAAAGTGGCCTCCAACACTATATTAATAACCCATCAATAATTTATGGATGATGATGTAGGAGCATCACTACCTTAATGTATATATTAGTCAATTTTTCATATTCTGAGTCTTTTTCAAGCTGTTTTAGTCATGTTGTGTCTATAGGAATCATTTTTAGGTGATAGGAAGTTGAAATTTTTTAATTAAGGACCTTTTGGCATTTTCCTGCCAAAATCTTGATTTGAATTTTTATAATTTATAAGTGAAGTTTAGGAGGTTTCAACCTTGTAAAAATAAGTATCCATGTCATGGTTTGTGTGGGTATGTTTTAATAAGGGTAAAATAATGTTTAATCCCCACATGACTTACATAATGAGTCATCATGGGGAATAGGTTGGTTGTTAGATAGTTTTCAACATACAAAAGAAGTTAAAAAGTTAGTTATGGTGTTTTCCAGTCCTTTTTAATACATTGGTGTTTTAGTGTAATGTGTGATTTGGGAGAGTCAATTCAAGTTAGAAGAGTTGGTTTGGGTTATAATCTTTTTGATATATCATGTTGAACCCCAAGAAGTGAAATGGAAAAGATTTTTCCCTTGAAATTAAAATTTGTAGACCCTAACTATAAGCATTATGTGTTCTTGAAAATGGAGTTTCACTATTGATTGAAAAGATTTTGAATATGATGGCATGGTGAATTCATTGTTTATTAACATGTTATAAAATTATATTTCAATGAATTTAAATGAGTGTTTTACTAAGAATATTTATGGAGAGTTTCTGTTTGGGTAAGTGAACTTACAAAACCCTACATTTTGTAATTTGAACTTTATAAGAATGTATAAGCATTGTGTGTGCAAGAAAGAATCTCTGGTGAGATTTTTTTATGTCCATTTATCAATGTTAAGTTATATTTCTATTTTTATTATTTTATAGTGTGTACTCAATTCCTTTTGTAATGTGATGCATCAATAAGATATGTAGACTTTGTAAAGATTGTGTAACCATAGCCAGTTGTATATAAATTTGTGACCAATAGTAAATAAAGGCATCCAAGAGAGGTTATATGATTTAAGGAAGGATTAATGAGATAATATAATTTTTTTTCCATCAATAAATTTTTTTGAAATCTTGAAATAAACTTGAAATGAATAAAGACTTGCTTTTCTTGTTACACAGTCTTAAAAACTTACATAGATAGACATAGAAACCTTTGGAAATGGTTAATAGAGGAGTTGTAGGAAGTAAAAAATAGTTTAAAAGGGGTGCTTGTGTATTTTTTAAGTCTTAATAAAAAATTTAATAACTTGGAAGTCTCTGTGTTTCATAAACCCTTAAATTTTTCCTTTTTGGCCCTGCAGACTGTGTTTGCATATATAATACGGCAAAGATCAATCTATTTTGAATAGCCATAGACACTATGGATGAAACCAAATGTTTAAAAATGGTATGTGAGAGATATAACATGATAAATCCATTATTACAGTGAACTATGATTCATGTTGAGGCTTCATAAGATAATATATTCACTCTTGTGTAGTTATAGTCAACTTACAATACTATGTTAGGGTTTTGACATTCAAATTGAGTTTTTAAGAGTTTGAACTGGTAAAAATATCTAAAATTTTATGAAAAGTTTGGTGTGAATGTCCTTTAAATTATTTTATGGTTATGGAATTTTTTATCATACCTATACATGCAAAATAACTAGTCTGTGTGTTGCAAAGGTGAATAGTGGCCTAATAGGCCTAAACAGGGGGTTAAAAGTGTTTTGAAAGATGGTTTAAAGACTAAATTAGGGATTCAAAATTTGTATAAGGGAGGAATACCTTAGAGGGTATCCAAAATTGGTTTTGGTTATTTTATGTGATTCTATACATTCATTTACTAAAGGAAAAGCCTTAAAAAAATGCTATTAATAGACCTTGTTAGTAGAGAAGAAGGGGTATTTATGTTGGAGGTAAATAAATGAGAGGGGAGGTGAATTAGTGATGCAAGATATTTAAAACTTAAATTTTAATCCTTTAAAACGCTTAATCAATGACCAAAAGCATTCATAAATCATACAAGATGTTCATAAAAATGAATAATAAAAATGATGCAAGATCATACACATAACATAAGATCTACGTGGGAAACTCTCTTGGGGAATAAAACCCACTCTCAATCCTACAAAAACATGGATTAATTTTCCTATAATATGATCACAAACATGAGACATTTTAGTGAAGCACTAACTTCACAAAGAGAACCCACCCTTAAGTATGAACAAGCATCCACTTATTCTAGATATTGAGCACCCACATAACACCTTACAAAATCAATAACTCTAGAAATTTGATTATAGATCAATCTAATTGGAGAAAAAATGTTTAACACCTCTCTTTTAACTCATCATAAACACTAAAACTTGCTCATACAAGTAATGCATCAAAAACACTCCTTTGGATCACTCTAGCATTCTTTGCACATTCTCAAACTACTCTATACTTCAGGCCATCCACTGAGCACACTCACTTTGATCTCTTTCCTTCACCTCTATCTTTTGTTCTCTCAATTCTTCCACATTCAAGTATAGAAACCATTGCCTTGGTCTCCACTATATATAGAGTCTTCATGAATATATACTTCTAGGTCAGCCATAATACTTTCCTTAACCCTTAAGATATTTATCAATTTATGACATATCTCACTACCATCCTCACAAGTTAGCCATAACATCTATGGGTCACACTTCAATAGTTATTCCTTTCAATTAGGCCTTAATAGCCCTTAAAGGTTTCATAAAAAACTATTACTCTTTTAGCACTTCATTATGTAAATTAAGAACATAATATCACTTTCAAATACTCGGTTCCACTCTATGTAACATCTAGGACATATTCAAATGAACATTCTCACCAAACCACTCTTATGCTAAAACACAAATTACTTAAACATTATTTTGTACATATAATCACCATGAATAAACATATATTCAACTTTAGATCTCCATATCTACACTTTTATATACATTTAGATCTTCTAATGATTTTTTTTGGATGCACCTTGAAGTTCTCTACAACTTTAATTTTTACATCACCATGAAATTCGTCCTAGATAAAAAGATATAGCTCAAAAAATGTAGATTGGTTTTCCATCATGAATTTGAATATTTAATTTCCAATGGTTACTATGTTAATGTTAAACATTAGACATTTTGACTTCATCTCATGCTCTATGACAAATTTAAACAAATGCACTTCATCAATCTCCTTAGATTAACCTAGTCTTTATCTTGTAATTTTCATCATTGATCTTAGATCTATGCTTTCATGATCATGCCACTTGTCATCTCTACGTGCTATTGTGCAACCTATACCATTAAATCAATGTGCTTGCACCACTTGGCAGCTCCTCATACCTTCTAAACATCTTTTAACATAGTGACTAAATATGCACCATTTTATCACTATTAATAAGATCACACACTCCATTAGATCATTATCCGATTAGATGAAATGCTCATTGTTAGATCTATGATATGATAAACACTCATTGTTAGATTTGTCTAGACTATTTGACCTTAGACATCAATGTAGTTAAACTTGATGGTCTTTGGTCCATCATAGTATACTAGAGTAACTTTTAAGATTTATATCTTGATCTAGAAAACACTTCAAGATTCCAAATATTTAGGGTACCTTATTGGCACTATATACAACATCTCCAAGAAATCCTTTGACCTCAATTGACTTTTTGAGCACCTACATTAAATGTAAAAACTTGTTGATTCATTCATATATGCATGATGTGTAGTGATGTTTTGGATTCACTTAAACTATAATATGCGTTTCTACTCTTTTTTGCTATTTAATATTCAGAAGAAATAAGAAACTAAAGATAATGGTCAGGGGTTTATACATACCTGGATGAAGTTGCACACCATATCCAGACGATTGAAGGAGCTCCTCTTTGGCTGTGGAGGATGACACCTATAGAGAGAAAGACTTAAACAAAGAAAATGTTAGATAGATATATGGTGGATTGCCAAGCAAAGCTCGGTCCCAGAAGTGCAAAGACTTCCTTGAGGGATGAGAGTCCATGTTTTGATAAAAAGAGTGTCGAATAAAGAAATAGTGAAAGACTAAACAAAAGAAATAAAGATAATGCGTACCTATATTTTGTTCTCAGTCTTCCACAGTTGCTGACATCAGTAGTTTTGCCAGTGTCGGTTGGTCAAGGTTGCCGACATCGGTTAGTCTGCCAACGTCGGTAGGGGATGTGGTCGATGTCAGTTAGGGCAATGGTCCTTGGAAGGGCCTCAGGGTTGACAAAGGGATTTTGTGGGTTTAAAAGGTCTATGCAGGGTTGCAGGGAGACGAATAAGGTCCATAGAAGGACAAAGGTAGAGACTAGGTTGTCAAAAAGGGTAAGGGTGAGAGGAAGGCTTTTCAGCCTCTCCAGGAGAACATCGAGTTTGGTTGAAGGTCAGGTTTGGTTGATAGTATTTAGAAATATTAAAAAGAAACTAATTACTAATGCTTTCTAAATTACTAAAATGAAAGGGCAGAGGAAATACTTAGCTCTGGTGAGATGAAGAACCAAGGTGTTAAACTCTTGTGCCTATTGTGGCCTGATGCTGAAGGCCTCGTGTAATATTTCAATTCAATTTGGAGTCACTTGCGTAGAGTCTCTATGGCCAAGGGAGCGTTAGTTGAAGTCTGATGCCTGGTGATGTCTCAGAGTGAGAGAGTCTGAGAGTTCGAGAGGAAATAAATTTGATCATCCAAGAGCCCGTAACTCGACGTTAGAAGTTGGTTTATGTAACCAACGTCATCGGTTCCACTGGCGTCGACTGATAGTTAACCAACGTCGGTGGGTGCAGAATGAGTAAAAGGGCTACGAAGCCCATTATCCATCTACCAAGTGCACTTGTCATTGGTGAATGGTCAAATGGCAGGGTTAATATGCTTGAGCATTGGTTAGGGAATAAATAAGGAGTGAGAATAAGTCTTAGGTGGTTAGGATAGGAATGACTTAGTCTCAAGGTGAGTCATGGGGTAGGAAATAGTCTAAGGGCGAGGTGTCCAAGGTGAGGTGTCATGGGTGATGTGATTAATTTAAAATAAGTATTTATTTTAAATTAATGAAGTGTGTAAGGGACCAAAGGGACCAAGGGGGAGTTGACCAAGGAGTAGACACAATTTTGGTGTCTACAATATGCATATTTATCTTTCCAATTGATCAAATGACACACGAGAACATTACCAAGACATCTATGGATGCCTCATAACTTCTTTGTCCTTACATATCTATAAATGTGCCATATCTCTCCAAGCTATTAAACATAACTTCTTTGTCATTCATGAGCTATAACCATATGCTTTCTTTGACATCAAGGACAACTTAAGACATCAATTACCATGCTCAATAATCTCCCTCTTTTTTATTGATGGTAAAACACCCTCGTAATGACTTCTTACTCATTTGCACTTCTTCATTTTGATCTTTCTCCCCCTTTGACATTAATGACAAAGGGTCTCTTCCTCAACATGCCAAAAATCATTCCTCAACATTATGTATGTTTTCAAATACTTAAGATTCTCAAGATACTTACATAATTTCAAGCATATGAATCAATTGCTCCACCTTTGACATGCACTAATTTGAACTTGGACTTCTCTTATACTTGGACCTAATAAACTGCTCACAGAGCTTAGAAAGATCCCCCTAACATTATGCACATAAATTCAAGTATGTCAAACTATTTGAGTTATCTCCCCCTAACTCCATGCTCTATCTAAAAAATATCATCTTCAATAAGTTTTCTCAATGAACTACGTCTACCAAAAACACTTCAAACAATATGGATCTCGTAGCACTAAAACTAATTGTCCTTTATCCTCTACAAGCCATCATGGTTTAGAACCTTTTCAAATCACTCTCATGGAACCATGACATACATAAATTCTCATATACATAACTCAAAAGACTTCTTCATGATAAAAAAATATGACAACACACTCTCCCTTAGATTCAACTACACAATCCTTTGATCCTAGGACCTAACCATTTACAAAGCTCTCTTTTCTCATGCATGAATACTCAATACCTTGTCGAAACATATGACTTGGTTTGATCAAGTCATCCTATCAATATTCTTGGATTAGCATCCAAACTAGTTTAATTTTCTCAAAGTCGATGTAAAATCTTATCTTTCACAATTTCTTACTTACCCTTTGCCTTCAAGCTCTGTATTGATTGATACATTGATCATCACCTAGAGCACACATACTTACTTCCACACAAGAAAGATGTCTCCTAAGAAACATAGGTAGAGACACCCACTTGTCATATAGGTACTAAAGATCTCAAAAATTATGAGATTACCATATCTCCATGCTCTTACTTGACTTTTAGTCCTTCCTTATCTTCAGATTGACTTTGAATGAATTCTCAACTTTATTCTTTTCTTTTATCTTAGGATCCTGCTTGATTTCCTTATCCATTTTGGAAAATAAGGCTTGTTTATTGATGCTTGAACTTGTTCCCTATTTTTTTGTGGGAAGTAATCCTCTTTGATCTTGTTTTTCATTTACCTACTTAAGCTTCCATTCATTATGACTCCTCTTCACGTCAGGATTAATAATCTTTGAAGTAACATACCAATCAGTCTTGTATAACCTTGCTATGTGACCTCTCTCATGACATTTGAAATAAATATGGTTTCTTATATTGGACATACCTTTTGATTTATATATATGATGATTCCTTTAACTTTCATGAATTTTTTCATGTACCTGATCATTTGGTCTCCTAATGAAAATATTATAAAACTTTACAATATGACCAAATCCTTGACACTTGTAGCAAAAGATGGCATTCTTTCCTTGTGAACCTGTTGACTATCTTGAGTGATGATGTTATTCATGTTTGCCATTTTCTTGCTCATAATTCCATGAAAATTCATTCCTTGAGGACCTTTTATAATCTTTTGAGTTATGACCAAATTGATTATAGGAATAATAATGACCATTGAAATTTGTAAACCTCATAGCATTTGGTTGTTTGATCTGATTTGTCTTCATTCTGCCAATACCTTCATTCCTTGATTGATGATTTATCTTCAAAGTCTGATTTTACTTGTTCACATAAACCTTTATTTTGTCTTGAGTTTCATGCTTTTGTTTTTCTTTGTATCCAAGACTAGTTTTATCACTTGCATGATTTTGACTACTCAGAATATTATCAAGATCATTTGAGCTCTTTTCATACTTCACAAATGAATTTAACTTACAATAAGTCTTGTATAACTTAGCTTTAAATGACTTATTTTCAATCGCATACCTTGAATACTCATCTTCTTTAGCTTTTAGGCTTGTAGATAGGATTTCCAATTGATAACTGAGATGTTTTACTATATCTTCATGTTCCTTAGTGTCTTCATTCATTCTTGCCTCAAACACACTGAATTGATCTTCATAGTCCTTGATTTGTGACATCATCTCTTTATTCTTTTTCTTCTTAAGATTCATATCTTCAAGAGCATTCATCAATTCATCTTTATTATTTAAATCATCTACTGTATTTTTGCTCATAGCTTGATTTAGTTTTATTTGAAAAGACTTTATCTCTGATTGGTACATGATACACTCTTCATCCTTACCCTTTACTTCTTCACTAAGAGTAAAAACCCAAGTTTCAAGCTATTGTGTGATCTCATCATGATCCTTGACTTCATTACTCAGCCTTCCTTCAAAAATACCAATTTGCTCCTCATAGGATTTGATCAAGAAATCTTGTTTTCTATTCTTTCTTTGTAGTAACTTCATTTTTTCCATAGTATCTAGATATTTATCTTCAAGAGTGAATTTATCATCTTCTTCCTCTAAGATATCTTTTCCAAATAAATCTTTGCTTAAAGAACATTCACCTTCACCATCACTAAAAGCCATGAACAATGTCTCCATGTCCCCATTATGAAAATAATCATCACTATTAGATGTGCTTACTTCTTCCTCTACATATGATTTACTATATTCTTCATGGTAAAGGATCTTACCACCTTTGTATGATTCCTTATTTCCATTTTTCTTAATAACTTTTTGTACTGGATAGGACCCTCAATTTTTTTTTGTTAATTCTCATGAGATTCTTTATGAGCTTTTTTGATTTCAAAATTATTTGGACATTTAGATACAAAATTACCAAATTTACCACATGAAAAATATTTAAAAGGAAGTTTTCCTTCATACTTATATGATCCTACGCTCAATATTCTTACAATCATGGCTTCAAGTTGATCTTCATTTAGATCAAAATCTTCAAGACTTAACTTGTTCTTCTTAGATTTTATCTCCTTGATCACCTTGAAGGTTTCTTCCTTCTTAGGAGGTTTATCCTCATCAAATCTCATCTCGTAGGTATTAAGGATGCCATGCAATTCATCCATCTTCAATTGAGTGAGATCATGACTTTCTTTTATTGCAAAAATGTTTGAATCAAACTTGAGTGTAAGAGTCCTCAATACCTTTTGTACTATATTAGCTTCATCAATAATCTCTCCAAGGCATTTGATCATGTTTACTATCTCATAAACCCTTATAATATAGGATACCATAGTATCTTCTTCCTTCATTTTAAGACCTTAAAATTGCCTTTAGTATGTCTGCAACTTAGCCAATTTTACCTTAGAGTCTCCTTCATAAATATTCTATAATTTGACCCAAATTTCCTTGATAGACTTACAATGGATCACTTTGGTGAACTTAGCATTAGATAGACCAAAAATTATAGCATTCTTAGATTTAAAATTATTCTCACTCAACTTCTTGTTAGCAACACTAGTTAGAGGCATACTTGGTATAATGTAACCATCCATGATAGATTGTAAAATATCAAACCCTAGAGACATGATGTATGTCCTCATCCTTGTACTCCAAAAAGCATAATTTGACCCATTTAACAATTGTGATTTATTTTTAGAGAAACCCTACATCTATTGATTTACCATAATGTACCTTAAATCACCTTCAAGTGGTTAAACTTTTAATGAAGGTCCTAGCCCTGATACCAATTATTGGAGGTATAGTCATTGAGAGGGGGGTGAATTAGTGATGTAAGATATTTAAAAATTTAGTTGTAATACTTTAAAAATCTTAATCAATGACCATAATCATTCATAAAGCATAAAAGATGTTTATAACAATGATTAAGAAAGATGATGTAAGATCACACACATAACATAGTATCTACGTGGGAAACTCTCTTGGAGAATGAAACCCACTTTCAAGCCTAAAAAACACATGGACTACTTGTCCTATAAGATGATCACAAGCATGAGACATTTTAGTGAAGAACCCAATTCAAAAGGAACACCCACCCCTCAGTATGAACAAACATCCACTTGTTCTAGATGTTGAGCATCCATACAACACCTTATGAAATCAACAACTCTAGAACTCTAATTGTAGATCAATCTGATCGAAGAAACAATGTTTAACACCTCTCTTTTAAATAATCACAAACACTCAAAATTTCTCATACAAGTAATGCATCCAAACACCATTTTGGATCACTCTAGGATTATTATCTCATCCTTAAAATACTTTGTACTTTAGTCCATCCTCTAAGAACACTCACTCTGATTTCTTTCCTTTGCCTCTGTATTCTTCTCTCTTAATTCTTCCACATTCAAGTCTAGAAATCATTGCCTTGGTCTCCACTATTTATAGAGTCTTCATGAATATCAACTTTTAGGTCAACCATAATACTTGACTTAACCCTTAAGATATCTATCATTCTAAGACATAGCTTAATACCATCCTCACAATTTGGCCATAACATCTATGGGTATCACTTCAATAGCTATGCCTTTCAATTAGGCCTTAATAGCCCTTATAGGTCTCATAGAGACCTATTAATCTTTTATAACTTAATTAATAAAATTAAGAACATAATATCACTTTCAAATACGTGGGTCCACTTTATATGACCTCTAAGACATTCAAATGGATACTCCTGCCAAAACACTCTTCTGCTAAAGCACAAATTGCTTAAACATTATTTTGTACATAAAATCACCATGAATGAAAATATAGTCAAATTTGTATATTTATATCTAGAATTTTACAAAATTTATACCTTCTAATAAACTTTTATGGATGTGCCTTGAATTCCTCTACAACTTTTCTTTTTACATCACCATGAAATTCATTTTGGATCAAAAGATATAGCTCAAAAACTATAGACCAGTTTTCCCTCACAAATTTGAATATTTAAATTCTAATGATCATTGTGTTAATGTTAAACATAAAACACTTTGACTTAATATAATGTTTATTGTGTCAATGTTAAACATCGAACACTTTGACTTCATCTCATGTTCCTTGATAACTTTGAACAAACACATTTTTTTGATCTCCTCAGATTAGCCTAGTCTTTATCTTGTAATACTCACCATTGATCTTAGATTTGTGCTTCCATGATCATGCCACTTATCAAATATATGTGCCTTATACACACCATATACCATTCAGTCAATGTGCTTACACCACTTGGTGGATTTGCATGCTTTATGAGCATCTTTTGACATATTGACTAAATATGCACCGTTAGATCACTACTGATCATGCACTCTATTAGATCATTATTCAGTCAAATGAAATGATCACCATTAGATTTATGATCCAATAAATTCTCACTATTAGATATTTCTAGACTATTTGACCTTGGACATCAATGTAGTTAAACTTGATGGTCTCTGGTCCATCACAGTCTACTAGAGACACTTTGAAGATTTATATCTCAAGGTATAAAACACTTCAAGAGTCTAAATATTTAGGGTACCTTCTTGGAAATATAGACAACATATCCATGAAATAATTTGATCTCGATTATATTTTGGAGTACCTACATTAAATGCACGAAATTTGTAGTTTATTCCTATCTACATGATGTGTAGTGATGGTCTATTTCTCTGAAGCTAGAATATGCATGTTTCTCTTTCCAAATGATTAAGTGACACACAAAAAAATTGCCAACACATTTATGGATGCCTCATAACTTCTTATTGTCCTTACAAACCTATAAATATTCCATATCTCTCCAAGATACCAAATACAACTTCTTTATTATTCATGCACTATAACCATATGCTTTCTTTGACGTCAATGACAACTTAAGACATTTATGAACGTGCTCAAAATTTTTGAGATAAGAGTGTATAGAGGTAACTAATGAATGTCATGAGGGATATCATAAGACCAATATGAGTATAAAAATATTCTCAAAGTCAGTAGATAGGTCAATGAAACTTGAATCAACCTTAAATTCTAATTACAAGGTGTTAAGTTAAGATAAGGCAAACAAGAATGAGAGTGACAAGTGTAATGGTGATGAAGAATGTATAGTACAATGAGGATAGAACATTGAATTAAAAAAAAAGACATTGTGAAGAGATATATATTCCAAAGATAGATAAAAAATAGAGTCAAAGCTACTTAGTGAATATAGAAGTAAAAAGGTGACATTTTACCTGGTGGGAAAGTTGATAGGTAGAGGTAAAGGATTGTATTGGTTTATGATTTCTAAGTAACCAGACATGTTTTTTCAACCCATATACATCATATGGTATCAAAGTAGAAATATTTTATGGCAAGGTATGTTTTGAATTTTTGATATTGTTGGGTTCATATGCAATAATATTATGTTGATTATATGTTAAATGTTGTTATAGAAGTTGTTGTGACCATGTTAATGTATATGAAGTGAAGAGACTAAAACTATAAGTGATATAAGGGAGAGGTAGAGAAATAAAGAGAATATAGGTGGCATATCCCTTAATACAAAAAGTCTTAGAGAAAGAAGAGCCAATGAGAGCTCAAAAGAGAGAAGCTCAAAAGTGAGCTTGAGATAGAAAGAAGAGGAGGCAAAAGATGAAACAATTAGAAAGGAATATAGAAGGAGAATTAATGGGGAAAGAAAGCCTCAAAATATTATGACTAATGAGTTTTTTACATGTGTACATACAAGTGAAGAGTATTGGAAGCATGAACAACATGCTAAAATAGATAAACAAGATGATTAGACAACAACATATGTGGACACAATTTTGTGTTACCTTGAAGAAGGTGATTCATTAGATTAAGAAGAAGAAGTGGATGAATGTACATTAGTACCATGCCTCATGATAAGTAATAAAGAGGTATAATTAAGTCAAGTAAGCATACAAGATAACCAAGAAGAATAATGTAATAGTTTGCATGTTGTGTTTGATGAATACGATGATATGAATATTTATGAAGATAAGTTTTATATTAGTACCTTGAAACTAATGAATATGTTGGTGGAAGTAAAAAAATGTAAAACAATAATAAATGAATTACTTGACATGAATGAAGAGACCTATGAGGTGGTAGTAGTAGAGAAGGAGGAAGAAGCATAATTTGAAGTGCTTAAAAAGTTTGCATGGTAGCAGGTTGAGGTGTCTTTCTTGACACCAATGGAAGACAAAGGATAGGTGAATGAGTATATAATAGAAGAAGAGAAGGTATAGTAGAATATAATAGAAGGATTAGATAATTTGATTCTTATAGGAGACAAAGAAAGCATCATGGCAGTTGAGTTTGCATTGCAAGCAATCTTGAGCCAAGAGGAAGAAAGTTGGAAACCAAATAAAAAGGATAAATCCAAGATAGAAAGTAGGAAGTGGATTTTATTGACTTGTTTGATTCATGTGTAGGTTAATGGAGGAAAGAGAATGAATAACAGCTACCTATAGTCATCTTGAAGATGTAAAGAAAGAGGAAGAGGAAGAGAGAGAATAACAAAGGAGGAACCATCATGAGTTTGAAAAATCATCCAAAAGGTCTATATGTTTCACACAGGTATTGGGATCAAAGTGGAAGAAGGATGCTGAAAAGAACCATCAAAGCCAAAATCTTTTATATCTTTCATGGAAACTTTCTTGGTCCTTGGTAGTATGATGCAGGAGTATCACTACCTCAATGTATATATTAGTCAATTTGTCATATTTTGAGTCTTTTTAAAGTTTTTTAAGTCATTTTTGGTCTATATGAATCATTTTTAGGTGATAAGAAGTTGAAAATTTTGAATTAAAGACCTTTTGGCATTTTCCTGTCAATAGCTTGATTTGAATTTTCATAATTTGTAAGTGAAGTCTAGAAGCCTTCAACCTTGTAAAAAGAAGTCTCTATGTCATGGTTTATATGGGTAGGTTTTAATAAGGGGTAAATAATGTTTAATCCCCATATGAATTACATAATTATTCTTCATGATGAATAGGTTCATTGTTGGGCAGTCCTCAATGTACAATTTTTTAAAAAAAGTTAGTTATGGTGTTTTTGAGTCTTTTTCAATAGTTAGGTGTTTTGGTGTAATGTGTGTTTTGGGAGAGTAAATTAAATTCATAAGATTTTTTTTGAGTTGGAATACTATTTATGTAATGTTTTTAACACAAATAAGTGAAATGGAAAATATTTTTCTCTTGAAAGTAAAATTTATAGACCATGACTATGAGCATTCTGCGCTCTTGAAAATGGAGTTTCATTGTTGACTGATTTTTTTTAAATATGATGGCATGGTGAATTAATTGGTTATTAATGTGTCATAAAATTATATTTAAATTATATTTTTACTAATAATATGCATGAAGAGTTTCTGGTTGGGTAAGTGAACTTGCAAAACCCTCCATTCTGTAATCTAAACTTTATAAGACTATTTAAGCATTATGTGTGCAAGAAAAAATATATAGTGAGATTTTTTTATGTGAATTTATCAATGGTAATTTATATTTATATGTTTATTAGTTTCCATTATTTAATAAATTCCTTTTGTAACTTGATGCATCAATAAGATATGCAGACTTTTTATAAACTGTGTGACCATAGCCAGTTGTATCTAAATTTGTGACCAATAGTAAATAGAGGAATCCAAGAGAGATTATATGATTTAAATAAGGATTAATGATATCATATAATTTTTTTTTACATCAATATTTTTTTTTACTTTAACTGAACTTGAAATGAACAAAGACTTGCTTTTTTGGTTACACAGTCCTGAAAACTTGTACAAATAGACACATAAACCTTTGGAAATGGTTAGAAGAGGAGTTGTCAGAAGTGAAAAATAGTTTAAAATGGGTGTTTTTGGTTGTTTTAATTCTTAATAAAATTTTATAATAACTTGGGAGTATCTGTGTTTCATAAACCCTCACATTTTTCCTTTCTGGCCTTGTAGATTGTGTTTGCATACACAATAGGGTAAAGATCAAGCTATTTTGAATAGCCATAGACACCTGGATGAAACCCAACATTTGAAAAGGTGTGTGATATATATATATATATATATATATATATATATATATATATATATATATAAAATCCATGATCATAGTGAAATAGGAGTAATTATGTGTCTTAATAATCCAAGATATTCACTTTTGGGTAGTTATAGTCAGCATACAACCTTGTTTTATGGTTTTGACATTCAAATTGAGTTTTTAAGAGTTTGAGCCGATAAAAATATTTGAGACTTTATGAAAAGTTTTTTGTGAAGTTATTTTAAATTATTTTGATTTTTTATAATTTTTCCCATACATATACATATGGAATAACTAGTTTGTGTGTTGCAAAGGTGAATAGTGGCCTAATAGGCCTAAACAGAGGGGTAAAAGTGCTTTGAAAAATTATCTAAAGACTAAATTAGGGAATAAAATTTTTTATAAAGGAGGAATAACTTATAGAGTATCCTAAAGTGGTTTTTTTTGGTTTATTTAATTTTGTACATTCTCATATGAAAGGAAAAGCCTTAAAAAGGGGCTATTAATAGACCCTATTAGTAGAGAAGAAGGGGTATTTGGAGAGAAGAGTGTATAGAGGTGAGTAATGAATTTCATGAGGGATCTCACAAGACCAATGTGAATATAATAATATTCCTAGAGTTATTAGATAGGTTAATGAAACTTGAATCAACCTTAGAGTCTAATTATAAGGTGTAGAGTTAAGAGAAGGCAAAGAAGAATGAGAGTGACAAGTGTAACGGTGATGAAGGATGAATAGTACAATGAGGGTAGAACATTGAAGGTAAAAATAAGACATTGTGAAGATATATAGATTCCAAATATATAGAACAAATATATTCAAATCTACTTAGTGCATAGATAAGTAAAAGGGTAACATTTTACCTGGTGGGTAAGTTCACAGGCAGAGGTAAAGGATTGTATTGGTTTATTCTTTCTAAGTAACTAGACATGTTTTGTGAATATCTCTATATTAGATGACACTATGATGATGGGAGAAGCCTTAGTGATAGAAGTAAAATGTTTCAAGAATATTCTTGAAATTTATGAGGTAGTGTCAGGTTAATTTGTTAATTTCCTTAAAAGTTCTTTATTTTGCATCAATACTCTGGAAACTTTATAGGGGAAGATATCTAGGATCCTTAGGTGTGTACTAAATAATCTTCCTTCTTCCTATTTTGGAACCCTCTTTTTGAAGACCATATGAAATCATATTTTTGGAACCCTCTTATTGACAGCATTCAGAAGAAATTGGCTACATGAAAAGGGAATCTGCTCTCCTAAGCTAACAAATTACAATTACTTAAGAGTTATATATAGAGTATCCCATATTATTTTATGTCCTTATTTGATATTCTATGAAAAGTGGTGGATTAACTAGAGCAATTTCATAAAAAAGTCCTCTAGAGGGGGATGAAATAAAAATTTAGATTTCCACTTTTCTCTTGGAAAAAAGCTTGTTTACTTATAGGGAAGGGAGGTTTGGGCCTTAGAAGGGTGAAATATATGAATCAATATCTACTGGATTAACATAGATCAAGGATGATAAAGTAAGATAACCAATGGACAAGGATTATTAAATCTAAGTATTTAAATTCTAGGGAGGGTTTCTATTTTCTTGCTAAAGAAGGATCTATCAATGGCTTATCCTTTTGGAAAGCATTGAGTAAAGGAAAGGATATTATTAAGAGAGGTATAAAATGGAAAATTGGTAGAGATAAAAGATTCAATTTTTTAGATGATCTATGGATCAACCAGTTTACACTTAGATCCTCTCAAGCTATAGTGAAACTGATTGGTCACTTCAAGAAAGGCAATAGGTCATAAAGTGTGTGATTACTGGCAGGAAGTTAAAGGTAGAAAAAAGTGGAAGTTACCTTATAAATAAGATTTAAACCAACAAGAAACCTTTTTTATAAGAGTTAAATAACTCTATTCAGAATACTTACATCAGTAGATTTTCCAAAGATGATGACCTTATATGGATGGCCAATCTAGATGGTTTGTTCTCAATTAAATTTGATTATCTATCTTTATGGGACCAAGAAGATTTGGAGGAAAATTATAATTTCTTATGGATAAAAAAATTTAACCCTAAAATTAATATTTTCTATTGGTTGGTTGCCCAAAATAAAATCCTAATGGTGGAAAACTTAATCAAAAGGAGACTTTCAATTCCTAACAAGTGTGTTCTTTACAAGAAGGAGGCTAAATATTTTGAACATATCTTCCTTATTTGTCCCTTTGTTGATCCAAGCACCAATTTAGGCAACAATTTGGGTGACAGTTCCACCCCAATTGATGACATAACTTTCAGGAGCCATAACTTTTGCACCGTAGCTCCAATTGATTCACCATTTGAACCATTGGAAAGATAAGACTGAGGAGAACATCATGAAATGGCATGGATCTCCACTTGATGAATTTTGACCATCAAAAACACAATGGAAGTGCCTCAAATTTCAATTTTAGTAAGTTTTTAAAAATAGTAATTCCTTGAATTCTGTATTGTTTTAAATCTTGGAAGTCAAACCACATAATCTCCCTTGAGATTAATGACCTTCCACATCCTCCCCATGCTTTCAAAATGTGTATAAATGAAGATGTAACTTGAATGTGAAGATAGACATCTCTTCCCAGAGATAAGCATATAATTGTATTGCGATCTTGAGTAATACTACATCTTTTCTCAGAGAATTCATTATTACTGTGTTATTTCTATGCTATTGAGATATTTATCAACTAGAACTTATGAGTTTTGGATTGGTGGTATCAAAGATAGGTCTCAAGGTTGAGACCCATAGAAGCTAGTGGGCATGATCCACATCCCTTCTTAGGGATACGTATCCCCGCTGAGGCGATCATCGCACGCCATGTGTCTGATCAAGAATTACCTCAAGTGCTTTGTGATTGGCCATATAGGGATCTGGAAGAGGACCCAAATCACTTTGGAGATTTTGGTGTGATGGCCAGTCTTCTATTGGTATCAAAGTGGTTTGTCTTGAGAGTGTATGATCTTGAGGATGAGGTCAGGCTACAAGAAGCTTGGGTGGGAAACAATAGAGCTTCCAAATTTTCCACCTATTCACTCCAAATGACTTCAAATGGTAGATGACATCGAGACATCTAATCATTTCAAGGAAATAGTGAATGATGCCCTCTAATGGAAACAAATGTAGATGCTACAATAATTTTCCCAAATTCTTCAAACACTTTTGATGAGAAATCTTGGCTCTGTGGCTCCACTTCTTGGCTCCTCATCCAGGGAACATCCTTTTAGTGCCCCAACACCTATCAAGGTTCAAGTAAATTTTTATATTCCTACATTTGAAGGCAAAATCAATGCTGATGTAGTAGAAAAATGGTTAGATCAACTATCTTCCTACTTCTCTATAAATAAGTTCACCGATGGAGAAAATATTACTTTTGCTCTTTTGAAATCATCATTGCCTATGAAAAACTGGTGGGAAGTGTACAAAAAGAGGTTTAGTATAGATGACATCGGCCTTGAGGTGGAACCTACCTAGGATGATTTTGTGGAAGTGGTGAAAGAAGGATACTATCCCATCAGTGCATATGATGATCTATACATACAGTGGTAACAACTTCACCAAGGTAAGGACCAATTTGTTCAAGATTACACAGACACTTTTCATTCTTTGTCTACAAGATTGGGCATTCAAGAAAGTGAGAAACATAAGACTCTCAAATATCATGGTGGAATACAATGGTACATACAGGGGGAAATGGAACTCTTTAATTTGGAAACCCTTAGAGGCATACAAATTCACAGTGAAGATTGAACAGAAGCATGGTAGAAAGAATACGAAGAGTAAACCCTCAAAATGGAAAAGTGACAAGGAAGGTCAAACACAAAGCCAAAATTGGAAGCAAAAGGAGTTTTAGGATAAGAAATCCTAGAAGGGGAAGGCTAGAAAATGGTGTGATTACCAAAAAATTGGAACTCACTCCAAAGAAGAATGTCGAGCCATCAAGTCACTATTTTCTGAGTCACAATACTCGACATCTACTACTCTGCCTCATACACAACCCACAGTCAAAGAGGATGAAGAAGAAATTATAGATGTTGAGCCTGACACCATTGTCACTTTATCACAGACCTGTGAGGAAAGACCAGATGATAAGGAAAGATTGTTTCACTCTAAATTATGGGTAAAAGGTAAGCCTTTGCATTTCATTCTTGAGTCAAAAGAATTTAATTTTTGCTAAAGTTTTGAAAAGTCTAAACCTATCCATGAAGCCTCATCCAAAGCCCTATAGTATTAGATGGTTGAGCCTAGGGAGAGACCTCCGTGTCACCCATCAGTGTCTTCTTTCATATGCTATAAAACCATTCTAAGATGAAGTCTTGTGTGATGTGGTCAATCTAGATGTTTGTGATGTACTCCTTGGTTAGCCATTCATGTATGAGTAACATGGCATTTATGAATCATGAACCTGAAGGATCACCCTCACTCTTGGAACATGGCACTATAGGGTACTAGAGGTACCACCTCTCACATCTATCTCCCTGATTAGTGTTAAGCAATGCAAGAGATTGGTGGAGAAAATAAAGTAATTTATTCTCATGGTGGTCAAACCATAAAAATCTAAGAAGGCCAATGTTGTAGTCCTGACTACATAATCAACACAAAAACAAAAGTAGATAGGATGAATCACGGGAGAATATGATGACTTATTCAAGTCACCCATAGGAGTTCCACTGCATTGCTAGGTAAAACATTCTATCGATTTGATCCCAAGATCACCTTTGCCTAACAGTCATGTGTATTGCAGATCAGTTTTAGAGAATGATGAGATAAAAAGATAGATTCAAGAATTGATCCAAAAGAGTCACATCAGGCCAAGATCTTCACCTTGTGGTAGCCCAATTTTCTTACCATTGAAGAAAGATGGAACATGGAGGCTTTTCATTGACTATCGAGCCCTGAATAAAATATCTATGAAGAATCGCTATCCTCTCCCTAGGATTGATGACCTACTGAACCAACTCTGTGGTGCAAAGTTCTTCACCAAAATTGATCTCAAATTTGGTTATCACCAAATTCCTATCAATCCCACAAATATTTGGAAGATTGCATTCAAATCCAAGGAGGGGCTCTTTGAATGGTTGGTTATTCCTTTTGGCTTAACTAACGCACCTGTAACATTCACGAGGATGATGGATGACATCCTATAACCCTTCACCAACTCATTTGTGGTTATCTACTTAGATAACATACTCATCTATAGTAGAACATGGGAAGAACATTTGCAACATGTTCTTAAGGTGCTTCAAACTCTTCAGCAGCACAAGTTGTATGCAAATCTTGACAAATGCATATTTGGGATGACAACAATTCAGTACCTTGGGTATGTTGTGAATGAGGAAGGGGTCCATGTTGATCCAGAAAAGATTTAGGTTATTCAGGAATGGCCCACACTAAGGACCCTCACAGAGCTTCACAACTTTTTGGGTCTTGCAAATTTCTACCACATGTTTGTTCTTGGATTTTCACATGTTGCTTGGTCACTAACCCAAGTGACTAAAGGAGGAGCTAAAGCTACATTTTAGTGGGGTGAAATACAACAAAGGGAATTTGAGAATTGGAAGAATAGACTTTGCTTAGCCCCTATTCTTGCCTTGCTAGATTTGCATCAACCTTTTGAGTTGATGATAGATGCATCTGAATATGCCATGGGAACTGTCATCATGCAACATGGCCATCCTATTGCATATCATAGTGAAACTTTCACTGATATAGTTAGGAAATATCCAACATATGATAAGGAGCTCTATTTCATTCTGCAAGATTTCAAACAATGGAAACACTACATCTTGAGGAAAGAAATGGTCATCCACACTGATCACAGGCCATTGGAATTCATCCAGACATAAAGCAAACTATGAAATGAGAGGCACCAAAAGTGGGCCACCTATCTTTAGCAATTCCACTTGATAATCAAACACAAAAATGGGAGCTCAAATATAGCTACAAATTGTCTGAGCCACCCACCAATTACTACACTCACAATAGTTCTTGACCTATGCGAACATGAGACTGCCACTTGGGGTGCTCTATATGAAGTAGATCCTACCTTTGCTTATACATATCAAGCACTTCAAAAAGGTAAACATGTTTCTAATTTATATTTATAAGATAATGTCCTCCATCATATGGGGCAAATCTACGTTCCAGTTGTAGAGCAACAAAAGATGATATGGGAAGCACACTTTAGTAGGATAGCTGGACACTTTGGTATTGAAAAGACATTGGCAGTTCTTCAAAAACACTTCTACTAGCCCCATATGTGAAAGGATGTGGAAAGATGTCTCAAATATTACACCCCATGTGTGATAGGCAAGCTAATAAATAAGAAGCAAGGATTGTACATGCCATTTCCAGAACCAACCAGGCCTTGGGAATCTGTCTCAATGGATTTTCTCTTAGGTTTGCCCACTTTAAAACATGGTAAGGACTATATTTTTGTGGTAGTTGATCATTTTTCAAAAATGGCTATCATGATTGCTTGTAAGAAAAATATATCTACTGAGTAAACTACTCAACTATATTTTAGTCATGTATGGCTCCATTTTGGTCTCCCCAAGTCCATTATCTCAGATTGAGATAGCAGATTCCTGAGCATCTTCTAGTCCACTCTATCAAAGATGATGGATACTAAGCTGATGAAGTCCACAGCCTTCCATCCATAGACTAATGGTCAAATAGAGGTGGTAAACTACTTGATTGTTCACGTGATTTAGATGTATCACTCTAAACATCCATGCACATGGGATGAGGGACTTATTTTCATACAACACGGATACAATTAGGTACTACACAGCTCGACCAAGCATAGTCCATTCTAGGTATGTTTTGGGTTCCAACCCATGGCACCAATTGATATAGATAATCCATTTTCCACCATGGAATACATACCTCATGGAAGATCTAAGGTATTAAAAGCAACAAAGTTTATTGAACAAATGCAACACATCCAACAACAAGTTCATGACATCCTAGAGAAGATGAATCAGAAGTATAAGCAATGCCATGACAAACATAGGATTGCACACCATTTTAGTGTGGGTGACAAGGTTTGGTTGTGGCTTCAAAAAGAATGACTTGTAGGCCCACATAGAAAGATTTAGCCTCTATGATATGGTCCCTACACCATCACCAGAAGAGTTATAAAAAATGATTTTGAGTTGAACCTACCAGCCTACCTTGGTCTGCATCCAATATTCAATGTGGAGCTCCTCAAACCATATCACCCACCTCTATTGGACACTTTAGTTATAGAAAAACAACTAGACATTAATGATCTTGATCCAAAAAAATTTTATCCAGTAGAAGAGGATCAAATTGTGGATACGTGGATGAAGACAACAAGAGGACACTCTATTCCACTTTATCGAGTGGTCAAAAGGGGCCAGCTTAGCCATCAAGGTGAGTGGCTCACAGAGAATCAAATCAAGAAAAAACTACCACACCTAATGGGTAACACTGATGCAATAGGTAACATTTATTTTCAAGGAGGGGGGAATGATCCAGGCACCAATTTAGGCGACAATTCTGGTGACAGTTCCACCCCAATTGATGAAGGAACTTCTGAGAGCCATAACTTTTGCACCATAGCTCCAATTAACTCATCATTTGAACCGTTGAAAAGATAAGAATGAGGATAAAATCATGAAATGGAATTATCTTTGCTTAATGAAGTTTTACCCATGAAAACCCAATGGAAGTGCCTCAAATTTCAATTTTAATAAGTTTCTAAAAATAGCAATTCCTCAAATTCTATATTATTTTAAATCTTAAAAGTCAAACCACTTAATCTCCCTCAAGATTGGTGACCTTCCACATCCTCCCCATGCTTTCAAAATGTGTATAAATGAAGAGGTAACCTAAAATGTGAAGACAAACATCTCTTCCTAGAGATAATCATATATTTGTACTGTGATCTTAATAGAAGACTGGTCGTCACACCAAAAGCTCTAGAGTGATGTGGGTCCTCTTATAGATCCCTATATGGCTAGTCACAAAGCACCCAAGGTGATTCTTGGTTAGACACATGGCATGTGATGATTGCCTTAGTGGGGAGATGTATCCTTGAGAAGGGGTGTGGATCATGCCCACCAGCTTCTGTGGGTCTCGACCTCGAGACCTAGCTTTGATACCAATAGAAGACTGGCCATCACACCAAAATCTCTAGAGTGATCTGGGTCTTCTTCCAAATCCCTATATGGATAGTCATGAAGCACCTAAGGTGATTCCAAATTAAACACATGGCATGTGATGATCGCTTCAGTAGGGAGATGCATCCCTGAGAAGGGATGTGGATCATTTGTCCCTTACATTTTTCAAAAGTTTTTCAATTTGTCAAATTATTTTTGGGGTTTTTTAGAATCCATATGAGATTTGATATACCAATAGGAGGCACCTTGGGACTATCCCCCCTTGAAATTTTGGTGGAACTTAGCTCTTCCTCATATTTTCTAGGGAATCTAGAATTCTAGAAATTCAACCATCTTTGACAACTTGAATCCCATCCCCATTACCACTTTCAATAGGATAATGGATTATATCAAGTAGAATTGGTCAACTTATGATTATTCCTTTGGTGAATCCTCTTCTCCTCATTTTTATCAAATCTTAATTTTGCTAAATATTGTGATTCTTGCTCAATCCCAAAAGCAAAATGTTGATAGAATGAAGATAAAGTGGATTTGCCTTTCAGTTCTATGGTACAAGATGAATTTTGATGGAGTGGAAAAAGGGAATCCTAGACCCATAGGGGGTGGAAGAATTATTCAATATTCTAATGATAACCTATTAGTGGCTTATATAGGTCCTTTAGGGATTCAAACTAACCATTTGGTAGAATCCATGATAACTTGGTGGGGGATTAAGCTTGCAGCTAAGATGGGGTTGGAAAACCTATAGGTGGAAGGAGACTCATTGAATATTATTAACTATCTAAAGGTCACCTCTTAATCTTCTTAGATAATTGATAGAATAATGGAAGATGCCAAATCTCTTCTAACATCATTCAAAGGTTTAATTATAGGCCATGTCTATAAGGAATGAAATAATAGTGATGACAAGATGGTGAATTTAGGGATCATATGTGGCTCTCTCAGCTATTATCAAGGTCATATGGACTTATCCAATGATGTAATTTCTATCATTCATTATGATAAATCCCATTTTGATGTGTGATTTCATGATTATCATCATCATCGATAAATCTAATCAGTGTGGGAGTAGTAGATTTAGCACATGTATCAAAGTTATGATACAATCACACCTCAAGGCCATACACAAGCAGAAAGACTTGATTGTAATTACTATTATTATAAGGGGAAGGATAATTAAGGGATTATTAGATTTGATAGCCAGTGGTTTTGCTCATAAAAATTATAGAGAAGTCAACAAGCTTAACATGAGTGGTGATCATAATAGGGTCAAACCCATTTCCTGTGCAGAGGTCAAAGAATATCCCTATGTATGGATAAAAATGGTGAAGGGAGGTCTTGAAAACTTCATGAAAAGGATAGTTGACCATGATGCGATAATTTTTCTCAACTTTTCAAGAGGATGAATGGAGAGGGAAGTCAAAATGCATGGTTTAAAAATTATTGTAACTAAAGAAATAATCAAAGAAATCACAGGTGTGGATTTTAATGGTGTTAAATATTTTTAATACAAGAAAAGGAAAGAGGAACCTTTTACTATTTCTATAGCTCTGAAAATAAAAAACTAAAGTCTTCCAATCAAAAAAGGTTTCTTTGGGTTGACCTAGTAATAAAATGGTTGGACGTCTGCTTACATATCATGAAATATATAACCCTTAAGGGAAAGCATACTATTATTTTTTCCCATCATTTCCTCATTAATCACTTTAGAGTCCATCTCATTTGTGTTCCCTTATTCTTATTGAATTCCATTGAAGTCTTTATTACTAATTTCAAGAGTAACCCTTTGATAGACATAATACATCGAGGTCTCATCATGTTAATTGCCATAATAGGGAACCTCTCTAGAGTAAAGTAGTCTTAGAGACCATACATATTCATAATGATCAAGAGGATAGGGCTAGTGAGGATTTCTTGGAACTTGAATAGGGGAAGAATGAAGGATTTGGTAAAGAAAATTACTTGAGGGACTTCCAATTTGGAAATAGCTAGAAGGGTGTTCTTATCTATGTTAAACCTATTTATGGCATGGGACATTTTTATTTTATCTTTAATTTGATTGATGAAATAGAACAATCCATGCAAAATTTGCAGATGAAGGTGGCTATTTAGAGGCTTTTGAGCTCAATTTTTTTTGATGAGTTTTCAAGTTGAAGGCTTTATTGTCACCAAGAAATTTTTATATGGGAAAGGGTGATAACTAGGAGGAAGAAGAAAATGTGGGTCCATCCCCACATGGTAAAAAAGAATAGTTAAAGCGGAGGAGGCAAATAATAAAGGAGGGATATAGGCCAGAGAAAGGTAAAAACTAGATTCATGGGGCTTAAAAAGAAGAGGGAAGCCACAAAAACCCTGTATGGTATTGATAATTGCATCATAGGAAGGGAGAAGCATAATGAAAACACTAAGACCAACAAATTGGTACTTTACTTAGAGTCTGAAGACTCAGATTAGTAATTCCTTGATATCTAGTTTCTTGCTATATTTTGGTAGGTTTTTTGGCATGAGTTTGATAGAAAATCATGGTCATTGTTAGTTTTTTATTCTTAGTACTCTATTTTAGTTTTTGTATTATTGCTATTATTTGTCTATCTTTTAGGCTCTCTTTTGTACTAGGCATGGGACCCTTAACCCATTTATTAACCCTATCTAGTAAAAAACAATTATATACTCTGCATTATCTTCAACAAGTTTTCTCAAAACCTTGATAAAATAAATCTCAAAATTGATCACAAAATTTGTTGTCCTTCTTTGATCAACCTCAGATTTCAAATGCCTAAATTTGAAATTTCAACATGCCAATTTTCTTCATTTTGTTCTTAACAATTGTTATTTGCATTCTCTTCAAAAGTTGTTGGAATCAGATCTAGTATTGCATAACTTTAATATGTTTGAAGAATTATTAGTTAATCCTCTTCTTTTAGATGTTGACTACCAAATTAACAGAGCTCTATCAAATGGAAAATCGATGACATTGTATCAAGTTGTATAGAGCCTCAAGAAAGTCTCAATTTTTCTCAAGCTTGTTTCTTGACTTTGACTTTAAAATGAAAATGCACTAAAAAATATCTCATCTTCTACTGAGCCTAAAATCATTATTTGTCATAAATTAGCAAGATTAAAATATTTTGAGATACCACCACATTATGTTTCACTCAAACTAAAGGTAGTCCATAGCCTAGTGATCGATCCATCCTCAAAAGCATGGTCCAAAACTTGTTGTGGTAAATCAAACATATTGCTCCCTTACCTTTGGCAAATCTAAAATGCCTTTAGTTTGTTCACCATTAAATTTTACACTCTTATAGAAGTGTTGGGCCAAGGTTTTGATTTTATTCTAAAAATTTGATGAGCAAACATTTTTACAGTAATGAGGGTACATCACAGCCATGGATTCTAGTAGTTCATCTTGAGGAAAATGATATCTAATCTTTAAAGAGAAATATTTTGTAATTTATCCCTTGTATTAGGAACTTATTTGAGTCTATTAGATTGACCAACTTTGTCAAAAGTGTGAGTTTTGGTATGTACTCAATTTATATTAAGTATTGCACATGATCTTACCATATGTTCTACACAAAAGAGTCTTGGAGTCTCATTATCATATTGTACTTTATTTTTAAATATTTAAGGTAATAATTATATTCTAGTTGGCATGGTTTGTTAATTGAAATAAAAAAAATATTTGAAAGGCTAATATGAATGTGGTTAAGATATTTTGATATACCTTATTATATAGTTTATAATTTTAAAACTATGAAAATGTTTTGAATATTTTTTTTAGTTATGTCATCCTCACTTTTCATAGTTGTCTTGCCCTATGGTCCCATAGTTGGTTTATACTCTATACTATATTTTTTGTCACTGTTTTTGCTATACTAGTTTGTTATATTATTCAGTTGGTCTTTATCACATACTTATTGTAAACAAATAAGAAATTTATTTCCTCTGAGAAATAATGACATGCATGATACTTCTTTTAAACAATGCACAAAGAAAAAATTAAATAAATGTAACAGAGCTTCGTGATCATACTATATTTTATTTTTAAATATTTAAGATAATAATTATATTTTGATTGACATGGTTTGTTAATTGAAATAAAAAATTATTTGAAATGTCATTATTGATTATGGATATGTTTAAGATATTTTGGCAGACCTTATCATTATTGATTATGGATATGGTTAAGACATTTGAAAGATAGTTTTTGAGAAAATATATTTAAGAATAAAGAAATGCTTTTCAAGAAACTTATCATTTTATTTATTAATTAATTGATTATATTGTCTATACTTAGTTTATTATATTATCTGGTTTGTCTTTAACACACTTATTTTAAACAAATAAGAAATTGATTTCCTCTGAGAAATAATGATATGCAAGATATTTCTTTTAAAAAATATACAAAGAACAAAATAAATAAACGCAACAGAGCCTCATGAGCAAACTGTATTTTGCTTTTAAATGTTTTAGGAAATAATTATTTTTTGGTTGGCATGGTTTATTACTTGAAATAAATAAATATTTCAAAGGACAATATGGATGTGCTTAAGACATTTTGGCAGATCTTATTATATATTTTATAATTTCAAAACCATGAAAATGTTTTGAATATTTTTTCAGTTATGTCATCATCATTTTTCATAGTTGTCTTTCCCTATGGCCCCGTAGTTGGTTTATACTCTATACTCTAATTTTTTGTCACAATTTTTTCTACACTTAGTTTATTATTTATTTGGTTGGTCTTTTGATAGACTTAAAGAGGCTTTTACTCAATTTATACATAGTCATATGGCCATCAAATTTAGAACTTAAAAAAGATGAATTTAATATTAAAAAAGAATGACAAATTTAATTGTTAAAATAAGGAACCATAAATAAGATCTCAGCTATAGACTTTCCATCCTCTAACCTCTTTCTCCATTAGTTTTTTCACCATTATTTCTTAATTTAAATATGGCTCTTGATCCATCAGTTATTTATAAGTTTTTTAAAAGAGCGAATAGAAATCACCAATCAATTTATACCAGCATGGTGCTTTTTCCAAATATTCACCAATAGAATTATACCTGAAATAAAGGATTTGCCAGGATTTTATAGTAAGCTTTTAGGGGTCCATTCTTAGAATTTTCTGACTCTAAAACATAGAAAATAGCCTACAGAAGCACTAAAATGATTTTTTTCTAATGTTTCCACTTTCTCAAGCCATACATGGTTGTATAATAATAACCCAAGTATAAAATGGATGAATTTTTTTTTTGATTTTTTTTTTGTTTGCTCAGATCTATAATTGAATGCTCTACAAGAAAGATAAATGTAAGGAACAAGCTTTGAGTGAGGGAGAAGCTTTCATGAGACTCCCATGGTTGTACAAGTTCTAATAATGGCATCTTAGGATTGATTAAAAAACCTTTGAATATCCTTTTCAAATTAATACACGGAAATTGTTAATATGTTTACTTAATTAAATACACTCTATTGTCTTTGGTACCATGATAAGATTTGAAATCAATATGTAATGAATATTGAATCGTACATGATAGATTCTAGAGATCAACATGAATATAAAAGCATAAACAATTAGATCACATGACAACAATATAATATGGGAAAACCTATTTATATGTAAAAAAAAACCCACAAAAATGAGTATTCATATATAGATAAACATAATTGCTCAATACAATTCCTTCTTCCCTCCCTACTCATTTTTATCAACCTTCTTCACAAAACCATATAATATATCTTCCACACGTAAATATAAATTTTTCATAATCACCAATATTCAATCAAGTTTATCACGTATATTTTACCATAGG
Organism: Torreya grandis; assembly: GCA_037957365.1. Lineage (NCBI taxonomy): Eukaryota > Viridiplantae > Streptophyta > Pinopsida > Cupressales > Taxaceae > Torreya > Torreya grandis. The sequence goes on from JARHVA010000103.1 coordinate 5,836,077, forward strand.
GTTAAAACCATATTTATAATAGGAATGAGGGGAGGTGAGTATTGTAACCAACAAGTCCATCCTTCTCAAGAATAATTTTACAATACTTTGGTAAGTAATAATCATTATATTTTATTATTTATTTACATGAGGTTTTCATTTCGTGTTAATAAATAATAAATTATTATTTATTTAATTACACAATAAAGTAAAATAAGGCTCTAAAATAACACACTTATCCATTGAGTGTTCTAACAATTTTTTTACAAAGAATCAGATTTTTTCCCTAAAGATCATGTTTATTATGGATATCTATATATATTATTTCATGTTTCAATACCTTATGGTGGTTTTTAATTAGTATGCCTCATGTATTATTAAATCAATTCAATCTATAAGGGGTTCCAAATCTACTTATTATAAATCCACTACATTTTTGCATACCCCTTCTTATTATAATGTTTACAATGAGATTTTTCTTGTTACTATAAAGTGATGTATACACCTAAAATCACTTGCCTAATTACCATCAATAGTATTCCTATTAATCGACACTAATTTTTATAATCCCATCTATTCTAATTCATCCCAATAATTATCCCCCCATCATAACCATTTATCTAATATCCCCATTTCCATTATCCTTCATTCACTAACCTTACCCATCCCCACCTTTTCATTAATTCTATCATAATCTCTCATTACCCTAATCTAATCCTATTTATCAATTATATGGGAATTTAAAATCCTATTTAAATGTATTCATTATCATTGATAATATTCCTATTAATCGACACTAATTTAGCTAATCCCATCTATTCTAATTCATCCCACTAATTATCCCCCATCCTAACCATTTATCTAATATCCCCCTTTCCATTATCCTTAATTCACTAACCTTACCCATCCCCACTCTTTCATTAATTCTATCCTAATCTCCCATTCTCCTAATCTAATCCTACTTATCCATTAAGTCCTCTATAAAAATCCAAAAATCATCCATTGTGTCTTGTCTTATACGCCATCCCATAGTCACATCCATCTGCATCCATCTCATATTTTCCCCATCTTTGGATACCACATTCTATCTTGAGACCAAATTAGAGTGGTCACCCATCCCTTCATGTCTTCCATCTCATCTTATTGGTCAGGTCTTATCAACACACATCACCTTGTCAAAGATTTCAATTTGGCACCCATCACTTCCTATCAAGGCATTTTCATATCTGACACCCATCCAATTACCCTTTGCTAATATAGAAGGCACTTGATACCATCAATATATTTATCATTACCTCTTCATGTGTAGCAACCATCCAATCACTTTTGCTAGCATGAAAGGTATTTGATCCCATCATCATATACTAGTCTCCTTGCTATATTGGATCCTTGTAGGGCCTTGTATATCAATAATCCTTGGTCATCACTTTTCTAAATCACCTTTTTGGGCCACTTTTTTATTTGATTTCAAGACCAAATTAGTATTCAAAGACCTCATCATGTCATCCATCCTTTTATATTCAACTAGGGATAACACCTTGTCTTCATCCTAATCATCATCATCCTATCCAAATCCAAGTTTATCCTTTATCCCCATCACATCATGATTATCCTAATCCAACATATCACCTACTCACTCATCTCATCAATAGGAGAGACATTGCAACATTACATGTAGATACTCATCTATTTTTTGTCTACCATTTATTTATTGTTTGTCTATTATTTGTTTTGTGTCATCTATATATCTTATTTATTTAATGTTTTTTTGTTACATCATGTCTCTTTTTATCTATTGGGAAATGAATGAGGATGCTATGAGGACACCATAAAGTGCCCTTGAGGGTGAAAATTTTGATACTTACCTATGCACTTTGGCACCATGTCTTCTTGGTCATTCTTATATCATGTGGCATCTTGTCAAGTTTTATATTTTTGGATTACTTAGACTATGAAGAGCCCTATGACATCATGATGTATTGATCACACCCACCCTCATCATTCCTATAATTATCTCATCATACTTATTTCCATTACTAATGCACTCCTCTTGACTCATCCAACTAACATCCCATATTTAATCCTTATCATCTTCATCTTATCAATTATATCCTTCAATTACTAACAAGTCTAATCATCCTCATCATCATCACTTTATAATCACTAATCATCATCATCATCACCATCTTCTATCCACTATTTAGAATTACATCGACCTGAGGCCTTCTTAGACTATGTAGGTAGTACTTGGCCACATTTTAGTGCCTAAGTATAGCTTGGAAACTATCTCTATGATCCATCCTTAGCCCCAACATTTTGGTCACATGATCACATCATTTATTATTTCTTATTTCCTACATCATATTAATTAACTTTAGATTTGAGCTACACCCATCCTTAACATTAATCTTATCATCAGTCTTATCCTGGCTAATACTTCTCCCTTACATGAATCCTTTCTTGGGATATGTCTAAAGCTTGTAGCCTTTTAATCCTATAATTATTTTATTTTGGTTGATTCCCCTTTGGGATGTGTACAAAATTATGACACCTATCATATTTCCTCCCTATGCATGTGTCCTTACTAGGGGAATCATCAATCTATATCTCACTACTTAAGTCAAATTCATCTTCTTCTTCATCTATCCCACATATGGAATCCCATACCCTCATCTATTTATCACATCCCACCCCTTGTTTCTTATTTTTATTGGTCATCCATCTTATTCTTCCCCATATTTCCCCTTAAAGAGGCATCATATCCCCTAACAACATCTACTAACATTTACCCATGGCATGGTTTTTCTTTAAAAGGCCATTACTATTTCCACTTCATTCCACTCATAATTTCATTTCAAATAGGGGCAAAATATATACACTTAAAATCATTTGCTCCATTATAGTTGAATAATATTTCTATTAGTCGACACTAATTCTTCTTAATATCCCACTAATTTATCCCCATCCTAGCCATATATCTAATATCCCCTTTCTAGTAACCTACATTCACTAACCTTACTTCATCCCATTCCCTCATTAATTATTCTAAATATCCCATTAGCCTGATCTAATCCTATTTATCTATTATAGGGGAATTAAATATCCCACTGTAGTCACCAAAATGTAGCAAGATTTTGATCTCTATATATAAAATTAAATAAGGTAAATCCAACTCAAAATATAAACTATGTAATAGGAAGGATTTTTAAAACAACTCAAAATGATAAAAAAAACTTACTGAATCTCTTATTTTATGTTACCTCCTATAATTTGAAAATGGATGATTAGACTTAGATTGACTCCATGATAGCTTGATATTGGATTGTTGATGGAGGACTCAATAGATGTTTGGACATAGATTGTCTATAATATTTATAAATTCATTTTAGCATGGTTTTGGTATGATTTCTCAATATGGTTTGAGGGTGGAGGGAGAGGTGACTTATATATATTTTAGGAGAGAAAATCAAAGGTTATTATTTGAATTTATGGAGATGAGATCAATGGATCTAAATTATCCAAGGAATATTAAATTCCTTAAAACCTCTAGAATTACAGGTTTCTAGAGACTTGGAGGGAAGTCTCTAATTCTAGAGACTTCTCCATTATCTTATAGATAATGGAGGATTAGGTGGGGGTTATATGGGGGAATAGATGAGGATTAGAGTCACAATGATGTAGGGAAGGCTAGGGTGTAGGTTAGTAGGTGGGTAGGTGGAGTTATGGGAATTTTAAATTCCCATATAATGGATAAATAGGATTAGATTAGGATAATAAGGTGAGAGATTTTAGGTGCATACATTTTTATCCTCTTTAAAAGGGAATTGTGAGTGGACGAAGTGGAAGGAGTAATGGTCTTTCAAAGAAAAACCATGTCGTGTATGAATGTTAGTAGATGATGTCCCCTTGAGGGGACATGTGAGGAAGAATGAGTTGGATGGCCACTCAAAACAAGAAATGATGGGTGGAATGATATGGATAAATGAGGGTATGGGATGCTATATGTGGGATAGATGATGAATAAAATAGAGGTTAACTTGAGTAATGAGCTATAAATTGATGATTCCCCTAGCAAGGACACATGCATAAAGATGAAATATGATGGGTGTCATAGTTTTAGATGCATCCCAAGGGGGAATAAACTATAATAAGATGATTATATGATTAAAGGGGCATAAGATTTAGACTTATCCCAAACAAGGACACATGAAAGGGAGAGTTGTTGGACAAGATAAGACTAATGATTTGATAAGATTAAGGATGGGTGTATTTCAAAGCTAAAATCAAACAAAATGATGCTGCTAATGATATAAAATAATTGATATGATCAAGTGACCAAAAGGATTAGGAGGATGCCCATATAAAAGACACATGTTAGGGATCGAGAGAGTAAATAGTGGTTGAGCTATCCTTGGGCATTGAAAAATGGCCAAGTGCTACCTACATAGTATATAAAGACCTCAATTTGATGTAGTTCTGACTAAAAGATTACGATGAAGACAAATATTAATGATTAGAAAGTGATGATGATGAGGATTATTAGACTTGTTAGTGATTAAAGGATATGGATTAGATGATGAAATGAGGATAAAAGGTTGGATGTTAGCTAGAGGGGTTAAGAGGACTAGATTGGTGATGGGGATAAGGATGATGAGATGATCAAGCCATCACAAATATCATAAATATCATCATAGTCTAAGTAATCTAATAAATATAGTACTTGAAAATATACCACATGATATAAGGATGACCAAGAGAACATTTTACAAAAGTGCATGGGCAAATGGTGAACTTTGCATCCTCAAGGGCATTTTTGGTGTCCTCATAATAGCCTTATTAATTCCCCAAAAATACATGATGTAAATAAAACATAAGACAAAAAAAATACATACATGATTAGATAAATAGAACAAACAAGTAACACACACACAAGTATCTACATGAAGTGTCATAATGTCTTAACTAATGATAAGATGAGTGATTGGATGATGAGTTGGATGATCATGATGTGATTGTGGACTTAGGATGGACTTGGATATCATAGGATGAATGATGAGTATTAGGATTAAGATGAGGTGTTGATCTTAATTTAGGATGATTAATGTGATAAGGTTTTTGAATACTGATTTGGTCTTAAAATTGGATCAAAAAGTGGCCAAAGATGGTGATTAGACAAGTGATGACCAAGGATTACCAAAAGATAAGGCCCTTAAATGATCCAATATAGCAAGGAGACTAGGAGATAATGATGAGATCAAATATCTTTCATGCTATCAAAAAGTGATTGGATGGGTGCTAGACATGAAGAGGCAATGATAAGGATAGTGGTGGGATAAAGTACCTTCCACACTAGGAAAGTGTAATAGGATGGGTCCATATATGAAAAGGCCTTGATAGGAAGTGATGGGTGATAGATTAAATTATTTACCAAGGCTATGGATGTCGATAATACCTAACCAAAAGAATGAGATTGAAGAGATGAAGGCATGGGTGACCACTAAGATTAGATGTCAAGACTAAATATTATATCCAAGGATGATAGATGGTATTAGATAATGTTTGGGATGGGGATATGGATAGTAGGATAGGTGAGATGATAAGGCATGATGGAAATAGACTAAGGAAAAGGAATAAGACAAGACATAATGGACTATTTTGGATTTTTTAAATTTTATGGTTTTTAAGGTTTTTACATATTTCCATTTTTAAGGATTTTTGGGATATATATATACACACTATAAAAATGGGTTTACTAACAAAGGGAATACCAAGCTTAGAAACTAGGAGAAGGATGAAGGGATGATAGATGGGATGAAAAAGGATGATGATTATGGGGACTAAGGATGAATAAAATAGGGGTAGTTAATGACCACATCATGAAGGAATTAGATGGTATTTTTCAAGAGACCTTCTACTTCCTTATGAAGGCCAAGGCAAGAAGGAAGAAGAGCTAAGATGCATGATATGATGATAGATGATGGAGAGAAATAATGGATTAAGGGATAAGATGATGGGTGATATGGACAAGGTGGACAAGGGATGTGATAAGTGGGGTGGATGGATGAGGATATAAAATGGATGGACTTTCCCCCAAGTATTTGAGGAATAATGCAAATAATAGATTATTCTACCATGATGTTGAAAACTATTTTTCATCATGGTACTTGCCCAAGGTGCTAGAAGATTATTTTTCACCATTGGACAAATATATTTTTTGACTTTTTTGACTTTTATTAGGCATCTCAATTTATTAAATGATGGGTAAGATGCAAGGTGAAAACACTATATGGATTATTTATCCAATACATGTTTTTTGATGGATGCTAGATGCCTAGATGTCTTAGTGGCCTTTAGTGATTCTTGATGGTGACCCCTCTAGATATCTAGACCAAGTATCATCATTTCCCTTAGGAGAGACAATGTTACCTAGGTCAGTGATGTGGGGTATGTATTTTATTAGAGATTGATTTTGATGTATGGGACTTGAATGGATGATAGGATTAGATATGATGATGTGATGGGTGATGGAGGATTAGGACTAAAATGAATTATGGGATCATGAAAGGATGGGGTGATGGAGGATGGAGGATTAGGACTAGTAGTTGTATACATTATTAGAAATGTGGGACATGATTCATTTTATTGGTGCCATGTGACAAAATATTTTAGGACATTTAAGACTCTTTGATGATGCAGTTCATCTTTAATTTGATTATTTGATGGATGATCGACCATAAAATATTGAGCATTTGACTATATTTGATTTTGAATACCCCTTGGTGCCTAATTTTTGGCTTCACTAGAGGAAATTAATACTTGACTTGGAATATTATGATGATTTTTATGGTCCCCTAGTGCCTGATATAGGGCTTCATTATGGAAAGATGCTTTAGGATTAACTTGATGATTTGATTCATCTTGATTTTGACTAATGGGATCAAATATTACTTGATTATGATTTATGACTTTTGTAATATTGTCTTGGACCTTTATATTTATGGAACATATTATATTACTCAAGGAAGGGTCTAATGATGCATACTCCTATTCATCCTTATGGAGGAAGGTAATTAAATGGTCATCAATGGGAAGAAAGGGGTTGATGATGGATGAAGGTGGTAGAGATGGTATGATGAGGTTAATGAGTGGTGATGGGTAAACATATTCTTTATATGGGTTTTCAAGAGACCTAGTTTTGACATCAAAGAAAATCTCCTCAAGATCAACAAAAGGATCACTAGGACTAGCTGTAGTAGACACATCCAAAGAAGGTTTATACTTATTTTGATAATACTCAATATATAAAGCTTGAAAGAACTCATTTATGATGTCATCATCTTGAATGAAATCAAAATATATGCCTGGGAATGAATTGGAGGTATCTAGATTATATATATCATCTAAAAGATAGGCATTATCAACATCAATGAGGGATGATGCTTTTGATGAGGAATCTGATTTGGATATAGGTGTTGAACATGATCATATGAAAGATAAGACCTTGGATGCTAACTTTGAATTTGACTCTGATGCATAAGATATAATGTTATTATTTGTAGATGCATTATCTACTATTGACCTCTTGATAAAGGGTATTTGAGGTGATGGGTGAGAGGGAGATTATGGATGAATGATAGGTTTGAGAATGATAGGTTCATGGAATGACTTATGAGGGATGGGGGGACTAGGCTCATGGGGTATAGACTCAGCTTTTATGAAGGATTTTTTGAGGATGGGAGGATCATGTAGGACACGTGTGGTGTCTTGACCTTGGATTAGAAAGGGAAGAACTTGATCATAATTGGGAAGGGAATCTTAGCATTCCTCTTTTTGATCACCCAGGGATGTGGATGCATCTAGTTCATCATAAATTACTATATCATCATGATTAATGAGGTCCTAGATGAAATATTAGAAAGTTTGACATTGATTAATGGTATGCCCCTAAGTTTGGTGATATTCATAATATTGGTTATCTTTATACCAAGAGGGCTTGGGTTTATTAGGATCAAGATGTTGGATAGGTGGATAGACCATCATGTTAGTGGAAACAAGTTGTTTGAAAAGGGCTTACAATGATATGGGAAGGGGAGTATAAGGACCCATTTCATGTTATGATTTAGAATTGAAATCATTGGACTTATGATCAGATGGTTGTGGATATGACTAGGTGGATGGATTCAAGGTGGCCAATATTGGGTTCCCTTTGCTAGTATGGGAATGGGTAGATGGTGGTTTATGGCTAGCAAATGGAGGATTGGTATGGGATTCACATGATGGGGCTTGGATGGGAGGTGTAATGAGTGAAAGGGGATCAACATCTTTAGGATATAAAAGGTGGTGGGATACTGAGATGAGATAATGAGGTGGATTTAGGACAAGGTGTAGGTGGTGAGGTATGATTAGGGTGTGATTAGAGAATTACAAATGAGGTATTGGTCTAGTGGTAAGATGTGATTAAAAATATATATAAGAGAGTAAGATAAGGATATATAAGGTGGTGGTTAAGGTATATAAGTGATGGGAGATGATTTATGAAGGATGGATATGGATGGAGTTAGGAAGGGATGAGGTGACTATGTGAAAGAAAGTAGTTATTTGTATGGACTTACGTAAGGATGCAAGATGTGATTAGATGATGTAGGTGATAAGACTCGGGTTGAATTAAAAGGATTTACAAAGAATAAAATGATATATATAGTAGATGATAACTAAGATACACAAGTGATAGGGTGTGATCAATGATTGATGGATATGATTAGGGATGAAAGCAAGATGGTGATGATAAACTAAGATGGTGGTGATGAGGGGGTTATGATCAATGATGATTGGATATAGTAATAATGTGATGAATATAAGATGTGTGATGAGATAATGGTATAAGAGGATGACATGTACAAGAGGATAAGATAAGGATATACAAGGTGATGGAATAATGAAACAAGATAATATGGGATGATGAGGACTATGGATGAGCTGGACGTAGGACAAGATATGGATAATGAAACAAGATGTTATTAGGATAGGTGATGGATGAAAAGATGAATGAGAGGTGGGACTAGGGTGGGATAAGAATAGTAGGATGTACAAGAGATTAATATATATAAGGGGATGAGACTAGGATATACAATATGTGATTAGGATGTAGCTTGATTGATTAATGATAGGTGTATATGGTTTGACCAAGATGAGATGATAGATGGGATATAAATAATAGGTAAAAGGAGATGATGATAAGGATATGCAAGGTGATGATTAATATGATCAATGATAGGGGGATATGGTTAGACTAATATTTGATAGAGACGATATGGTAGATGGGATTAGATAATGGATACAAGATAGTGATTAAGATATGTGGGTGGATGACGTGATGGGTAGATATGGTTAGATTAGGAGGGGATAGACAAGATTGTGATTAGGAAATTATGTACAAGATAATGGGGTGGTGATCAAGGATAATGGGATATGGTAATACTAGGAAAGGATGAGGTGACTATGGCAAGTGGGTGATGATGTGGACTTGGGTAAGGATGTAAGATGTGATTGGGGCAAGAGCAGGGCTAAGGATGAGTGGGTATGAAAAAGAGAAGGATATACAAAGATACTATGTATAATTATGATTAGGATATATAAGATGAGATGTGGGTGATGGGGATGCATATCACAATGAGGATGATGATAATAATGTATATAGAAGGATGGTGGGGGAGATATGTACAAATTGATATAATGATGAATATAGAATATACAAGAGGATATGTACAAAGGACATAGATTGATCCAAAACTTAAAAGTTATGGTTGATAAATATTTCAAGAACATAGAATTAACATAGTAACAATGAATTCTCTGAGAAGAGATGTATTATTACTCAAGATCGTAATACAACTATATGCTTATCTTTGGGAAGAGATGTCTAATTTTCCATTTTGGGTTACATCTTCATTAATACCCATTTTAAAATTATGGGGAGGATGTGGAAGGTCACCAATATCAAGGGATATTAATTGGTTCAACTTCCATGCTTTAAAACAATACAAAATTTGAGGAATTGCTATTTTTAGAAACTTACTATTTTTAGATTACACTACTAAAATTAAAATTTAGGACACTTTTGTTGGGTTTTCTAGGGTAAAACTTCATCAATCAGATATCAATTCCATCTCATGATGTTCTCCTCATTCTTATCTTTCCAACGGTTCAAATGGTGAGTCAATTAGAGCTACGGTGCAAAAGTTATGGCTCCCGAAAGTTCCGTCATCAATTGGGGTGGAACTGTCACCCGAATTATCACCTGAATTATTGCCCAGATCATAGATAAGTTTAGATAGGTAAAGGATGACTTGAATCACAAATATTATAGGTCTAACATAACACACACCCAATCAAGTAAACCAAAATATATGATTAATAAACTCAAGGGTGTGTAACTTGATGCCCATACCATCTAATGGCTACATAGGTGAGGTTGTAAGCTAGTGACCCATTACATAATCAACCAAACCCTCTCGACACTACTTGTACTCGATGGCTACTTTGGCACTAGTACTAATGCCTATAGTGGAACATTTATTATGTCTAAAGTCCCCTACTCTAAAGTATACAAAAATATCTAGGGGAGTCCCAGATATACATAAAGGTACATTCAGGGCCAAGTCTGTATAGGGTGCTCTGTAATGTCTAGTTTAGAGAGTTAACTCTCCCCCTTCATAGATGACCTATATGGGGTCAACTACTTAGCCTAATAATAACTATCCTTGATTGTTATACCCTACCATAACATGGAGTTTGGTTAGTGTGTTGTGATGAAATCTACAACACTAACCATTATAAACTAAGCCCATGCATGGGTATCAATTCCATATCATGTGTTATCCTAGAGGGGGGGCTTGAAAAATAGGCAAACACACGATATGATAAATTAACCAACTAATTACCTATGTGTGATGAGCATGATATGAAAAATTATCTATAAATCAATACACATAATTATATAAGGAATGATTTTTCATAAGGATATACAGACAACAAGATGACTAAAAATGATATATATATATAATATAAAAATGATGTGAAAAAGTGCCAAAATGTGTCTTTGACTAGCGGCCTATAAACACATAGGTTATTAGTTTGATATGACACTCAAGAGGGGGGTCCTACAATAAAAGGATTAGTAGTTTTGATAAATCACTCTTGAGGGGTATCCTACAAAACCAAACCCAAAATATGAATTGTAAGATGATGTTAACACAATAACCCCTATAATAAACAAGACATTAGCCAAATATGCCTTATTAAAATACCCTAAAAATTATGGTTTATCTATATAACCTCTTTGGGGTGAGTGGGACATGACACAAGGGTCTGGGGGTGGTAGCCCCTAGTGGGGTCAAGGGGCCTAAAAAAATGGACTAAAAAATACCAAATTTGATGCAAAAATGGATACAAAATTGCAATTACATAGTGCAAAACCATGACTTGCAAGACAAAACCATGATTGGGAAAGTTTTTATATTGTAGTGGTTGACTTAACCATGATGGTTAGCTATAAAACCATGATTTTTGGACAATACCTTGACTCAAATAGGCAATATCACTATGGTTTTATTGTAAACCACAAAACTGTGACTCAAAATGATAATCCTGATACTACAAGTAAAATGATAGTCATGATATTACAAGAAATGAAAAAAAAATTGAATCTAAAGATTGGATCTCAAAATAGATGACTATACAGACAACAGATTTTTCCAAATTCTAGAAATGATTATATCAAAATTATCAGAGTAAACCACAAATTGAAGTTTATGATGTTTCCAATTTTTTTGACTAAAGATGATATTTGAACAAGATTTAGAATATTAAAAACATAAAATTTAGTCCAAGCTTATTCTATAAGATCATAGATGAGAATGTTATAAGCAAAATTAGCCTAGAGTGACAAAAATTAACAAAACTAAACTAAATGACAAAATCATGATTAAGGATACAATACCGTGATTACCAAGGGAAATATCACAAATCAAGAAATGTCATGAATCATGTTTTTATTGAGGTGTAGAAAAGGGGTAAGGCCAGATGTTTGTCTCTTTTTGTAATCAATTCTTCATGCCTTAGCCTTTTTGTTGTCCCTACATAACACATAAACCACATAAAAAAGAATAAAAACCTAGGTGTATAGTTAAGATTAGTCAATAAATATACGTTCAAAGCAAGAAACTCCAAAATATTAAATGGGAGACTTATATCGATGATAAAAATCCCTTAAGGGAATGCCAGATGTCAAAATAGACCTCTTGGATAAACAAACAAAAGTTAGATGTTAATGGTTTTATGAATAACTACAATACCACAACACACATGCCCAATCCCATGACTATAAGGGCAAACTCATGACTAATAAAGTCACATGAATATAAAAAATGAACCTGTAGCACAAACTTTATCAATTGATAATATCATGACTGGGATTGACAATCTCATGACTAGTAGGACAATATCATGACTAAGACAGTGGTAGTATTGTTAAAAATAGACCTGCAACACAAAACTATTAACAATTTGTAATATCATGATTGGGTTATACAAAATTATGACTTGTCTAACAATATTACTAATTATGAATCATAGGATTGTCAAAAAGGTAGAAACTTTCATGGTTAAGAAAAATAATTAGCAGTTAAGCCTAGTGGTCAAAGCAATATCATGACTCATGAAATTAATATCATGATTGACTTGGACAATGTCATGACTATCAGTGCAAACTCATGACTGCAACCTGTAATGCAAAATTTCCAAAATTTTAAGATTTCTTGGTCCAATTAGATCTATAGGTTAACAAAAACACATTTAGGATGCCAAATTTTTAGTTTGGGAGGGAGATCCCACTTTGGTTGCCAAAATGTAGTAATATTTTGAGTTCTATGTATGAATTTAAACAAGGTAAATCTAACTCAAAATATAAACTATGTAATAGGAAGGATTTATAAAACAAATCAGAATGATAAAAAATCTTACCAAATCCCTTATTTTATGTTACCTCTCAAGATTTACAAATGGATAATTAGGCTTAGATTGACTCCATGATAGATTGATATTGGATTGTTGATGGAGGAATTAATTGATTTTTGGACATAGATTGGCTATAAGATTTCTAGATTTATGTTGGCATGGTTTTGGTATGATTTCTAAAGATGGTTTAAGGATGGAGGGAGAGGTTGATTATATATATTTTAGGAGGGAAAATCAAGGGTTATTATTTAAATTTAAGGAGATGAGATCAATGGCTCTACATTATCCAAGGAATATTAAATTCCTTGGGAAACCTCTAGAATTAGAGGTTTCTAGAGACTTGGAGGGAAGTCTCCAATTCTAGAGACTTCTCCATTATCTTAGAGATAAAGATGATTAGGTGGGGGTTAGAAGGGGGATTAGGTGAGGGTTAGAAGGGGGATTAGGTGAGGGTTAGAGACATAGGGATGTAGTGAAGACTAGGGTTTAGGTTAGTATGTGGGGTTATGGGAATTTTAAATTCCCCTATAATAGATAAATAGGATTAGATTAGGGTAATGGGATATTTAGAATAATTAATGAGGGAATGGGATGAAGTAAGGTTAGTGAATGTAGGATAATGGAAAGGGGATATTAGATATATAGCTAGAAAGGGGATAAATTAGCAAGATAAAATGGATTAAGCAAAAGTAGTGTTGATTAATAGGAATATTAGTCGAATGTAATAAAGCAAATGATTTTTATCATTATGATTTGTTTTATAAATCCCATCATGGTATCCAAAATGTAGCAAGATTTCAATCTCTATGTATGAATTTAAACAAGGTAAATCCAACTCAAAATGCAAACTACATAATAGAAAGGATTTATAAAACAAATTAGAATGATAAAAAAAACTTACCAAATCCGTTATTTTACATTACCTCCTTTTAGGATCTACAAATGGATGATTAGACTCAGATTGACTCCATGATAGCTTGATATTGGATTGTTGATGGAGGACTCAATAGATGTTTGGACATGGATTGGATATAATATTTCTAGATTCATTTTGGCATGGTTTTGGTATGATTTCTCAAGATGGTTTGAGGGTGGAGGGAGAGGTCGCTTATATTGATTTTAGGAGGGAAAATTAAGGGGTTTTATTTGAATTTAGGGAGATGAGATCAATGTCTCTAGATTATCCAAGGAATATTAAATTCCTTGAGAAACCTCTAGAATTAGAGGTTTCTATAGACTTGGAGGGAAGTCTCCAATTTTAGAGACTTCTCCATTATCTTAGAGATAATGAAGGATTGGTTGGGGGTTAGATGGGGGATTAGATGAGGATTAGATACATAGGGATGTAACAAAGGCTAGGGTGTAGGTTAGTAGATGGTAGGTGGGGTTATGGGAATTTTAAATTCCCTTATTATAGATAAATAGGATTAGAATAGGGTAATGGGATATTTACAATAATTAATGAGGGAATGGGATGAAGTAAGGTTAGTGAATGTAGGATAATGGAAAGGAGATATTAGATATATGGCTAGGAAGGGGATAAATTAGCAAGATAAAATAGGTTAAGAAGAATTAGTGTTGACTAATAGGAATATTAGTCGACTATAATGGATTGAGTGATTTTAGGTGCATACAAGTGATAAAAGGAGTTAATGAAACAACCACTCTCCTCATGCCTTGTTACCACCCAATCTAAGGATATTACTACTAAAACTTCACTCTTAGAATTTATACACCATTCATCCCATTACAAGGATGTCTTTTTAGATGTGTTACATATGACCATACTAGCTTATAATGTGGAACCACCATATGTATATTCTCTTTTAAATTCCATGAAATGGATTGAGAATAATATATTTTTTATAAAGAAGGATTTACCACCTCAAAATCTTATCAAAATTTGTTTTCCACTCTACATCTGAGTGTGTGTTTGTAATAAAATATTAAAATGGGTTCTTGTGGATTATGGATCACGACTCAACATTTACAACATATCCTTTCTCTTTTTAATTGGTATTAGACCTTCACATTTGCACCATATAATATGAGCATCAAGGGATTTGATAATATTTCATGATAAGTATTGGGATAAATAACATTGAATATTACCATGGGTCCTTGTACATTACTTACTTTGTGCCAAGTTATGCCAAATGATTTGAATTATAACATTATTTTAGGATGGCCCTGGATACATGAAATGTATGTAGTTCCATCTACTTTATAGGCATACTTAAAATTTAATCATTAGAGATTCATTTACACCTATTGAATGGATAATAATCCCTTCAAACATTGTATAATTGTCCAATAAATGGATAATCCTACCCCATAATCCTACAATCCCAATTTTATTTCCCAATATTTGCTCAAATATGGGTACAAAGGAAAAGGTTAGGGTAAAAATGAACAAGGCATATCTCAATGTATCTCTCCTACAAATAAAATACAAACCATCAAGGCTTAGATTTTTCAAAAAAAGTTACAATTCACAAGCACAATTATTTCAATATGACTTATTTTCAAAAATCCAAAATAAAATTTATGTATAATTCTATAATTGAGCTTCAATTGGTTAGTCCTCATCTTATCGATGAAAATGCTTCCCTATAAATTTTGGCATTGGATGATTTCTCCAATGATGAAGCATTACTAGAGTAATTAGGGGCATATGGGGATATCCCTTTCTTCTATTAGAATAATGAGTTTCCTCATGCCACCTCTGCTCATGATTACTTAGGTGAGAGCAATGATACCAATGTCCAACATGACATATAAAAAACTATTCCTACTACACCATTTATCATAGAGAGATGTAATTTTCTAAATGAATAAATTGTCAAATATAACTATGAAACATATAAAGACCCTTGACTGATTCTACTTGTAATGATGCAAGATGATGAAGGAAAATCCTATAGACAAGTCCATGATTTTTCCAAAAATTTTACTTGGACTTATTCAGATATGCCTATGATTAACCCATAAGTGGAAATGCATAATATATTATCATACCTAGATGTAAAGATGGTTAATTAAAAGATTCACAAGATGCATCCTAAAGTGGCATTATTGGTAAAAGATGAAATTCATAAACTCTTTGATGTGGGATTTATAATAACTATTACACATTCTAACCAGGTATCCAACATAGTACATGTTACAAAACCTAATGGTGATATTCATTATTTCACCGATTACCATGATTTAAATAAGTCTTATCCAAAAGATGATTTTACATTACCTAATATTGACATTATTATTGATTCTACAACTAGATATGAGACATTTTAATTTATGGATGGATTTTCTTGATATAACCAAATTAAAATTAACCCTACATATCAAGAAAAGACAACATTTACTACACCATAGAACACGTTTTATTATATGGTCATGCCTTTTGGACTAAAAAGGTACAATATCCACATACCAAAGGGCCATGACTCATATATTTCATGATTTTATTCACAACACTATTAAGTATTATGTTGATGATTTAATTATAAAATCTAAACATCACCAAGACATACTATTGATTTATGCCAAATATTTGAATTCTTGAGAAAGTTTAATGTTTGATTAAATCCCTAAAAATGTGTTTTTAAAAATTCTTTAGGAAAAATCCTTGGGTACATTATTTTTCAATGAGGCATCAAGGTTGATCTAAAAAAGGTAAAATCCATTCTTAAAATTCCACCACCAACCAATATAAAGTAGTTATGATGATTATAATGTAAAATCTAGGCTATTCATTGCTTAATTGATTCATAAACTTATTCTTTTCATACATTTTCTAAAAAAGGACACAAAGTTAATATGGGATGATGTTTGTCAACAATGTTTTGATAAAATCAAATAATATTTATCAAACCCATCAATACTCATGTCTCATATTTCAAATAGACCATTAATTATTTATATCTCAAATAATCATGAAGCCTTTGGGGCCCTATTAACACAATATGGTGATGATTACTAAGAGCATGGAATCTATTACATCAGCCACCAACTGGTTGATTATGGATGCAAATATACAACAATGGAAAAAATATGTTTAACCTTGGTTTTTCTGTAACATAAGATTACGAAGGAGACTATTAGCTTTCTCTTTTTATTGGAATTAAAAAACCTCAATATCAAACAACTCAATGAAAATAACAACCACTTGCCTAAGTACTTAGGTGAGAAATAATGAAACTAAGAACAAATGCAACTAGAAGATGAATAAAATAACTATCTTTACCTTCCTTGTCAAATGATGCTTGTTCATTATCATATATGAGTGTTCATGCTTGGATTATGTATCTAATAGAGTAATTTGTTAATATGTTTACCTTACAGGCAACTCTTCTCCTTGTTAATTTATGGCTTGGATTGGCTTCACTTGGCATATGAGAACAAAATGAAGCTTTCTATAATTAATTTAACAATATAACACTACACAAAGAAGCTTGTTAACAATGGCCTTAACACTTGTATATATAGGTTCTCCAATAAACCCTAACTCAAGTTTAGTTAGGTTATATTTAACCATGGTTAGGTTAATACCCATGTATTAAGCATGGCTCTCCATTTCTAAATTTAAGGATTTAATGGAGATTTTTCTAATTCCTTGATTTTGAAGATGATGACATCATCATGACCTCATTTTTATTTAAATTTTCTTTTTAGAAAATTGATATTCACTAGTTGAAAATGTAATTTTCACTTAAATAGATAATTAGATTTTCTTAGTTGATTCATTCTGCTTAAGGTTTTTGCATTTTAAGAATTGGTTAAGTACCCTATTTAATAAGTCAAAAGGCTAATTTGTCAAAAAGTTTAGGTTGTAATGTGATTGGGGATGAATTTATGGGAGGTTAATTTTTATTATAATATAATACCCCAAATAGGGATGCCTCAACATGATTTTGGGCACTAACGTCTGATGTATAGATGAAATTAGGACATCTAGTGATTTCTAGGCTTAATTCACATTATTTGGTAGAAATCAATCTGAATTTTGGTTAGAACATGGTTGTGGCCAAAATAGGGTGTCTACAACTTGATTATGTTTTAGAAGGTGCTATAAGACATGGGCATAGTAATGTATTTTCAAAGAATGAAAAATTTATTAATATATTAGCTAATTCCTCATAGGGTGATGGATGAGCCCTGGATTACCCCTTAAGGGATAGAGTGGTAAATAGTGTCATCAAATATTCCTTAAAAAAGAAGAAAATTCCATGATCTATAGGTAATGGGGATGGAAATATTGATTGACCCAAAAGTCATTATAATTAGTGGCACAATGATTTACCCCAGTAGAGTGAATGGATGAAAATAATAATTTTCCCAAAGGAAATTATAATCATTTGTGTATGAAAATTCCCCATTAGGGTGGATGGGTATAAAATAATGACTTTTCCAAAGGTGGTTATAATCATTAGCACATCAAAAATTCCTCAAAAGGGCAAATGGGTGGAAAATATAATGATTTTCATAAAGGCAGTTATAAAATTTGGCACATTGGTTTGCCCCTATAGGGTGGATGGATTGGGATTAAAAAAATCACCAATAAGGTAGGATATAATGGTAAATGATTGAAAATAATTTTCCATGTGTAGGAAAATTAGCAAAGGGAGCTCATGCAATAAAACTGTAAATGGAGTGACAATGAGTTGGCATAGAATAACATCATGAATTTAGAGAAAATGATTAGTAAAAATATGCATGTTTAAACTACCATGAGATAAGTCCAAAAAATAGTATTGTTAAACAAATCTCTAAAAGTCCTAATAACATAGTCTGGTTTAAAAATAGAAAATGTAGAATTAAACAACACAAAAATGGACCACTGAGTCAAAAATAAGATCTCTTATAGAGAATAGAGAGAAACCTTAGGCCTTAGGGGTGAAAATTTAATCTTACAATCTATATATTCACCCCATGGGGTGAAAATCCTTCATTTTCACCTAAAATCTTTGAAACTTTGGAGCTTTGACCTTGCGAGAAAAAAGCAACAGGAAATGGCATGTGGATGAGGAAAGAGGCACATGAGAGATTAAGTGATGGAGAAAAAATGGTCACCACATGATGGACATTTTATAAGTAACCTTATCTTAGCCTTATATAGCATTTATGATGCATTTAATTCTAGTATTGGGACCAAAACTTGCAAAGTTATCATTTTCATGGAAGGCAAAAGGATGGCTTTGTAGAGAAAATTGGTGACTTTGTATGATGTCACCATTTATAAAAATGGTTATATCACCAAAATATAATGGAAAAAACTAAAATGGAAATTTCACCCATTTTTAGGCAAAGTCATCATTTTCATGAAAATGAAAATTGTGATTTCACCTAAAAATGGTAGAAAATGCCAAAATAGTGACTTCATCATTTGGGAAAATAATGAATTTTCCATAAAAGGCAATATATATAAATAAATGGACATAAAAGGGGTAAAACCTCTAGGACATAAGGTAAAATAGGTCTGGTAGGGTAAGCATAAGCTAGATAATAGCATAGATATATCATGATGTTAATCTATCTATCATTGCAGGAGTAATTCATGCTATTGATGGCATAGGAGTGACATTCTCATTATTTATAAATGCCAAATGTATGGATAGTGGAGAGGGTTATGTTCTTGTAGGCCCTATATTTATATGATGTTGTGCATATTCATATGATTCAAGTAAACTAAACATACATGAGTATACTGGTAGATCGATGACACTCTGAGACTTAAACATTTCACCTACCAACTGGGGAGGTTATAATTACACTTGAGGATACTTGGTATCTCCTCAAGTTACCCAAGAGAGGTCATGGACTATTCTCAATAGATCCAACATGATAGTAGGTGGTGATGGATGACTTGATGGGATTTTTTTATATTCTCATATTCTATGGGAAGGTAGACATTGACCTATTAGAGACATATATGAAATTGTGGCTAGACAATATACCCCTAAGGGACCCCTCACCACTAAGATTGATTGATATGGAGGTTATTTTACTAATGGACATTATCAATGTCATATTACTACCTGATAAGAGTGGCTAATTATTTCACATACACCTAGGTGGAGTCATCCTTTTGATGATGAATGGCATGACTAGGTTTGCTTGGGGGGCAATAATTTTGGCCCATTTATATAGATACTTACACATGATGGCCTACTGAGGAGGATGGAGCATTAGATTTTATACACTAATACAAATTTGGGGTTAGTATCATATAGCCATAGAGTACTCAGTTGGTTAGAGATAGGTTAGGGACTCTAAGGATCCATTAGCTTATGGCTATGTCTAGATAAGTACAAGTTGTAAGGGACATCATAATGAGATATACCACTATCGATTCATATTTGATGATTTGAAAATTTATTTATTCATTCGATGGCCTTACCTTCTATACCAATTTTAGTAGTTATGGGATGGATGGTACACTAGCTTTATGACCACCAAGTGCTTCTTCACAAGGATATAGACTCATATTATTGAGGAGTACTAGCTAAATTAGGTTTTATGATAGTTCAACATGTTACAAGATGTTCCAAAGGATTCAAGGTGGTTTTCATATTCCAATTAATTTATTAGCTATGATAATCTAATGATTTTAAGGAGTACAATGGCTAACATTTATGGGATAATGCCATAGGTTCAATAGGATTATGTAGGAGGCCCTGCAAATGCAGGTGTGACACTAGAATATGTACATTAGTGGGTATAGGTGTGTACATTGAGGTTGATATCCCCTAGACAAGTATCTAGATAGGGTGGTTAGGTATAAGGTCAGAGGCATATGGATGTGGATCAGGTTGAGATAAATAGTGGGGCTAGTGATAGTGGTAATAGTTGGCATATCAGTGAGGGAGAGGGTGATGATGAAGGGGATGATACCCAAGCCATTCTAGTGGATTTGAGATCTACAAGTATAGTAATTAAATCTATTGAAATATGATAGACAGGTCCATCTAGAATAACTAGAGTAGCAAGGGATAATGTCATTCTATAAGAGGATATAATAGCCAAGGTAGGCAATATTCAAGATTTGGAGAGAATGGTAGAGGATTCATAAGTTATTCTAGATATTACAATGAGGACATGACTACCCTTCAATCATATATTACCCAACTTAAGGCAAAGGTGTCATGGATGGTGCAAGTACAAGCACAAATATAAGTAGGGTAAGATCAGGCTATATTAGATAAGGATCAAGTCCTACCAGATGTATAGAAGGTTTGGAAAGAGTGAGATGAGGCTCATACAGACTTCACATAGGTAGGGTTTTCATGGGTGGTACTTGATATCCTTCAAGCTAAGGATGAGGCATCCTATTATTGTAGGTCATATGAGACCATAGTCCCCATAGATCAATAGATTGCCATGTTTTAGGTTTGGGATGCAGATAGGGTTAGTAGCAGGTCATCTTGATCTAGTACCAAGACACATGGTATAGTAGTCTCAAGTTAATTAGTGTAACATACATGACCTCCAATAGGAGGACCACTAGGGACACCTCCATAGGACCACTTCCTACAAGACCTATGGTGATCATAAATTGGGAGTCCGTAGATTTGAAATCACAAGTTCGTAGATTTGGAATTATAAGTCTGTAGATTTGGAATTACAAGTCCGTAGATTTGAAATTGCAAGTCCATATAAATCCCACATGAATAGGGTAATTATTTGGTAATATCATGCCTCGGTGACATGGGAAAAACTAGCCACTTTACTGAGCCACATAGCTCGTGATCCATCTGTCACATCCCAAAATATGATAAACATGAGAATAGACATGCCAAGTTAAAGCTCAAAATTTGGTTCTCATAATGGTTCTAATTTAGAGTTTAAGTGGTGGCACATTGTAGATATTTTTGAGATCTTTTTGATGCATTTTTTAGAATGTAAATTTGAGTTTGGGAGCTCCTGTTATGGCCATTTGAAGATTGGTAAAAAAATGTCACTTACGACATGTGGCATGTGTTTCAAGGTTATTTTGACATTTGGACATATCAGAGGTCGACACTTGGAAAATTAAAAGGTTTGGAAAAAATGGTTTGATGACATGCCATGTCATCAACATGCCACGTAGAGTTAAGCGTGAGATAAGCTCATTGAGCAAGGTGGCAAGCCTAAGGGAGATCAGGAGAGTTCTTAGCTGAGTCACATGGAAAAATTCAATGGTGCCTATGTATAGGCTAAACTATTAGGGTGTGGAGCTAATAGCTTCAACTATTGCAAACATGAAGAAATAGGCAGTTGCTGAAGATCTAGAAGTATCGGCATCGGCAGCATGACTGACGTTGGTCATTACTAGTGTAGAAGGCAATTGACATCGGCAGGGAGTCAGCTGACATCGACAGCACCAGGCAAGTAGGGACCGATGTCAATCGCCTGTGTGTTCCAAAACTGTTGTTGACGAATAGTCAGTTAAGTAAAGCGAGTGTTTGCATGTTAAATGACTAATTATAGTCACGAGCTGCGTGTCTAATTATTGTAGTTAGAGTTCTATTTTTGTATGCATGGAATTCTATTTAAAGACCCATGAGGCATGTATTGTAAATCAAGCAAGCAAGTAAAGTATTGAAGAATTGAAGCAAGGTCAAGGAGATCTATAGGTGTAAGGTCAAGGAGATCAGCTGAAGTATTCAAGGAGGGATAACAACTCAGGTTGTTGAGTTGGTTGTGTTGAGCGAGAGAAAGGGAAGAAGGTCTTGAGGTGTGGCAAGCCTTTGAGGTGGAAGAAGAAGTGGCATCTTCCTTATTGTATTTTCTTCTAGTAGTATTTAATACAAGAGTGTGTATTGTCCCTCAAATTCTTTGCTATCTCAAGTTTCTAGTTAATTAATCATTTTAGTATAATTCCGTGTTTAATTGCTTATAAGAAAGTAATCAATTGTGCTTCTGTTGGATAAGGGGTTCTTAACAGTTGGTATCAGAGCTACGATTTGCAGGGAGCAGGTTATTGTTTTGATTACAGGTCATTCATAGGTTTCTGATTGAGTGGGAGTTTAACAATGGTAGAAGAAAGTAAGCTACGAATGGAGAAGTTTAACGGCAAGAATTATCAACATTAGAGGATGCAGATAGAGGATTATTTGTATCAGAAGGATTTGTACTTACCGTTGGGTGGGGTTGCATGCAAGCCCACAGTTGTGAAGGATGAAGAATGGAGTGTTCTTGATCGAAAGGCTCTCGGTTCCATAAGGTTGAGCCTTGCATCATCTATGATTTCCAACTTGTCACAATGCAAGACAATGGAAGAGTTGATAAAATCCTTGGTGAATTTATATGAAAAGCCCTCGACTTCTAATAAAGTATTTCTTATGAAGCAGTTATTTACTTTGCAAATGCAGGAAGGTGGATCGGTACATACTCATCTTAGTGATTTCCATGGTTTGGTAAACCAGTTAGCTTCAATCAATATTGTTTTTGATGATGAAGTAAAGGCTCTTTTAATTATATGCTCCTTACCTGAAAGTTGGGATAGTTTGGTTATGGTAGTAAGTAATTCTGCATCTGCTTCTAAAATCTTAAAAGTTGATGATGTTGTGAGTGTGATCTTGAATGAAGAAATACGCAAGAGAAGCACAGGTGAATCATCAGGGAATGCTCTAAGTGCAAAAAGCAAGGGAAGGCAAAGAGAGAAGGTAGAGCAAGGGAAATCAAGGTCGAAGGTGGGAGGGAGATCTGAATCTAGAGGTGTTACCTACTAATTTTGTGGAAAGAGAGGACACACAAAGAAGGAGTGTTGGTTGAGGGATAAAGAGAATCAACATGTAGGTAATGAAGAAGCAAAGGATGCAAATATTATGGTACAGGACGCTCTCATACTTTCTTTGGATAGTCAGGTAGGATCTTGGATTTTAGATTATGGTTCTTCTTTTCATGCATCTCCAAATAGAGATTTGTTCCATGAGTATGAATAGGGAGACTTTGGAGTGATTTATTTAGGGGATGGTATGCCTTGTCAAATAGTTGGAAAAGGGAAAGTGCAGCTGAGATTGCAGATGGACAACACATGGGTGTTGAAAGAGGTCATGCATGTCCCAATTCTGAAGCAAAGTTTGGTTTTTGTAGGAAGGTTGGGTGATGAGGGATGCATAATAACCCTCACAGTGGATTCTTGGAAGGTTACCAAGGGTGCACTTGTTTTAGCTAGAGGTAAGAAAGTAGGTACTCTTTATCTATCTACTTGTATTACTGATTCTACTTCTAGTTTATCTACTTCGGCTGTAGATTCAAAGATGTGGCTTAATAGGCTTGGTCACATGAATAAGAAGGGAATGGATGTTCTTGATTCAAAAGGTATGTGTTCAGATTCAAAAAGAATAGATAAAGTTCATTGTAGGAAAAGGAAATTTGATGCTTTTGATAGGAACAAAGAAGCCTTGGTGTTTATGGAGGAGATGAAGGATAGAGATCAGTCACAGAGGCTGAATAATTCTGAGCAGGGCAGTATGGACAGAGGTTTGATCCAAGATGAGCTCACAGATGAAGATTTCATCAATTACAAGAACACATAGACACTGATGTCAGTCACTTGGGATCGACGTCAGTCAGGCAGATACCGACATCAGTCATGTGCAGAATAACAGGGTCGATAGAGTTGGGTAGAGAAGTCCAACATCGGTCAAGAAGGAACCGACATCGGTAGGGGGGACACCGGCATCGGCCAGGGAAATGACATCGATAGTCAGGCTCAGTGTAGGGAACTGACATCGGTCGAGAGCAGACTGGGAGATGGTCGAGATCGGTCACTGAAACGGATGTTGGGTGGACAACAACTGTCAAAGAGTCTCAAACACCCATATAGAGGTCAGAAAGGGTAAGTGAACCTCATATTCATTGTTCACCTTCTTTATATTGCTTACTAATGGTCAAGAACTAGGAAGATGGAAGAAGCAATGCAGGTAAAATCCAGAAACAGTGGGAGCTTGGCATGGATAAGGAGTGTGAGTCCTTGGAGAAGAACCAAATAGGTATTTGTTGGTGGAGTTGTTAGCTGGAAAGAAGCACTAGATGAGGGATGGATTCCCATATTAGAGAAGAGAGTGGATGGACATGTGAGATAGAAGGCTATGGTATATGGTCTTGATTAGGCTACAGAATAATGGAGGTTTGACCATTGTATTTTATCTTTACCAAGTTGGATAATATTAGCTACATTATCCTGTTACTGTATTGTGTTGCTTGTTGCAGGGTTTCATATACAGGGAGTTTTCTGAGCTAA
Source organism: Torreya grandis (assembly GCA_037957365.1). Taxonomy (NCBI): domain Eukaryota; kingdom Viridiplantae; phylum Streptophyta; class Pinopsida; order Cupressales; family Taxaceae; genus Torreya; species Torreya grandis. Next base: position 5,861,302 of record JARHVA010000103.1, read on the forward strand.
GGGTAGAGTTGGTTCAGAAGTATGTCATGAAGAATTTGGGAGCAGCAAAATTCTTTTGGCATAAGTGATAGGTATAGCATCATAGGTTTTGTGGTGGTTGGTCTTCAAGAGTGACATTGAAGAGGGATACAGAGCCAAGAGAACAAAGTAGATGGTGTATAGGTATAGGTATAGTTGCAGCTATTTATCTCCAAGTGGGAGATTATTAGGTTGTGGAGATAATAGCTTCAACTATTACAGACATGAAGAAATAGGTGGTTGTTGAAGATCCAGAAGTACCAACGTCGATAGCATGACTGACGTCAGTCATTACCAGCGTAGAAGGCAACCAGCGTCAGCAAGAGTCAGCCGACATCGACAGCACCAGGCAAGCAGGGACTGACATCGATCACCTATGTTCTAGAACTGCTATTGATAAATAGTTAGTTAAGTGAAGCGAGTGTTTGCATGTTAAATGACTAATTATAGTCACGAGCTGCATGTCTAATTATTGTAGTTAGAGTTCTATTTTTGTATGCATGGGATTTTATTTAAAGACCCATGAGGCATGTATTGTAAATCAAGCAAGCAAGTAAAGTATTGAAGCATTGAAGTAAGGTCAAGGAGATCTACAGGTCTAAGGTCAAGGAGATCAGCTGAAGTATTCAAAGAGGGATAACAACTCAGGTTGTTGAGTTGGTTGTGTTGAGCAAGAGAGAGAGGGAAGAAGGTCTTGAGGTGTGGCAAGCCTTTGAGGTGGAGGAAGAAGTGGCATCTTCCTTATTGTATTTTCTTCTAGTAGTATTTAATACAAGTGTGTATTGTCTCTCAAATTCTTTGTTGTCTCAAGTTTCTAGTTACTTAATCATTCTGGTATAATTCTGTGTTTAATTGCTTATAAGAAAGTAATCAATTGTGTTTCTGTTGGATAAGGGGTTCCTAACATAAACTTAGCACCCAAGTCTCCCATGAAAAAAATGCATTGACATATTCAAGGAGGATGCGAAGCTATTTAAAGCATGTAAACTGCATTCCACTTAGCCCTTGTGGGATATGAATAAGTTTAAGTGCCAAAAAAGGAGGAAGATTTCAAAATCAAGCATAAAATGCCTAAAAGAAAGGACCAACAGTTTAAACCCCTGACCTACCACCCAAAAAGGATAAGCTTTGACTTCTTGTGCTATGGGGGTCAAAGTGTTATTTAAGGCATGAATTTGTATTTAAAGGCAAGCTTTTGGCCGATTGTTTATTGGAAAATATAGACCCATTTACAGTATTTGGTCATTTTGGAGCCCTTAGAGGCTAAATCAGAGCTCAGAGTAAACTAAAAAGTTATTTATAATTTTGATACGCTCTATGAAGCATATTCATTTGCCCATTTTGGAGAATATGTGATGCCATTTTGAGATATAAAAGTTTCCGATTTTGATTTGGAGAAGCCTTTGCTTGTGATTCAGAAAGGTGAAGGACGTTTTGAGTCAGCCAAGGTCTTTCGAAGGTCTGATCACTATTATTATAGAGAGATATGATATTTTGTTGTTTGTAAGTATTATTTTAGCTTGCATATTTTAGTAACAATTTATGGATCAGTTCGATAAGAACCCGGGGATGTAGGAATTCTGAACCCCGTAAACAATTTCTGTGTTTTGATCTTTGGATTCATTTTTGCATTTTAGTTTCAATTATTATTCAGATTATAAATTCAGATTTTAAATTAGAATGCAAAAATTAATGAATTGATCATTTACGAGAAATTAGATAAAATCAAGAATTTGAAAAATCTGACAGTTTCAATGGATATTTGATGTAATCTATTAATTCACCTTTATTTTAGTTTTGAAACTTGATTTAGATCAGATTTTAATTAGATTTAATCATTCCAACATCTTATAAGTTGAGAAATTTAGAATCCTTACTTTTAAAATTTCACTTAGAGTTTATCAGTGGAGTTTACAGATCAAGTTGGTATCAAAGCAGTTAGAATGCAGGGATTAATTCTAGTTGTGTATTGACAGTTGCTTCCAGAATAGTTGGATTATTGGTTTGTAGATTGATTATATAGCAGTGTGCAGTGTGAAATCAGGTGTTTTTAGGAAACCATGGGCAAATTGTCACAGATTGAGGCCATCAAAGATGAAAATGCAATCTTGAGATGCTAGAAATTTGTACTTGAATTGCAAGTGGCAAAGTTAAAATCAGAGCTTGAATCCAAGGATGAGCTCTTGATTAGATTGCAATGTGGTGAGTGTGAAAAGGTAAAGCCTTCAACTTCAGATGTAGAGACTATGACTAAGTGCAATGTAAGTTTTTCACCACAAGAATCTTCATCTTCTTCTACCATTTCAGATTCAGATTCTAGTAATATTGTTTTTGGTGATTTTGAAAGATACACTAAGGGCATAGGATCTAAATTGTTGTTTAAAATGGGTTATAATGGAGGAGGACTTGGTAGAGATAGCCAAGGTATATTTAACCTAATTCAAGTTGAGCATAGACCTCTTCATGCAGGTTTGGGTTATACTAGTGTGTAGGTGGATGATGGAGAAGTTTCTTCCATCGCTAAAGGAAGATGAGCTTCCAATAGCGAAGGTACTAGGCCACTAGTTCAAAGGTGTAAAGGTAAAAGAGGTATTGAGATTCCACCTCCTAATTCTTACACTAAATCTTCTGATCCAATTGATACTTTTAAGATGTTTGGATATAATGTACAAAAGATAATGCAATCATTTCCATGCACTTTTTGTGGGATGAATAACCATAGTGCTAAGACTTGTTGGAAATGAAAAGCTTTGTTGAAGCAGATTGCATGTTTGAAAAACCATTCTCATGTTAAGTTAGGAATTGGCAAAAGGGGACCCTCACCTAAGAAGGAAGTTTGTACTCATTGTAAAGTGAGTGAACATAGGATTGATAGATGTTTTAAGCTTCATTAATCTTCACATTCAAGTAATGTTAAAACTAAGATGATTTACAAACCTCTCACTAAGGTTAATGAAGCTAATTCAATCCATAATGTAGTTGACAATACAACCCAGGATAAGATAAAACCTACAAGTAAAATTCCATTAAAGAGGTTAAGTCAACAGTATGCAATTTATAATGAATCCATAGAGACAATCAATTTCACTAAGAAGAAAGAATTGGTTAAGTGGATTATCACTACATTCTTTTCACAAAGCATGGTTAAGAATTCACCTAAGGGAATGAGCAAGCTTTGATAGATGTAGAATATAGTAGGTGGGAACACTTCAAGACAGGTTTATCATATGAAGTTTTTCAATTCTCACTTTTTGATAACTCCAAGATTTTGATCTCTAGAATATATTGTATGGGTAGTCTAATAATGGATAAGACATTAACTCATTTGAAATAGTTGGGGATATAGCAGAGTGATGTTGTGAGTTGTTCCCTTACAACATTTGACAGTTAGACTGCTATTTTGAATAAATCTATTTTGGCACAGTGATGTTTAGATGCATTTTTTAAGACCCGTTGGGAATGTTTAGATGTTAGGTAGCATACACTTTTGGTTGTTTTCATTTGCTTAGCATATAATTCCCATACTAGGGCATTATATTTCAACATGCCTACAACATTAATTGTATGTTGTTGGCATTATAAACTTGTCTTACTATTAGATTGGGAGTTGTTTTAGTTTTTGGCAATTCACCGTTTTACAAGATGTGACATGTGAGCAGGTAGTTTGATATGTTGTAATCACTTTGGCAGTTACAGATTCACTTACTCATGCCTTTGGATTAGGCATTTTTGCAGTTTGATTGTGAATCATTTTAATGCAATTATTTATACCTCTTGCTATGATTAGGTTCTATTTTCATGGATGCAATAGACCAATTTGTAGTTTCAAGAGATATTGGACTTTTGGAGACCAAAAGCCTTCCATTGGGGAGGTGTGATCATAAATTGGGAGTTCATAGATTTGAAATCACAAGTTCATAGATTTGGAATTACAAGTTTGTAGATTTGGAATTACAAGTCTGTAGATTTAAAATTACAAGTCCATAGAAATCCCACATGAAGAGGGATAATTGTTTGGTAATATCATGCCCCAACCACATGGGAGAAACTAGCCACTTTACCAAGCCACATAGCTCGTGATCCATCTGCCATGTCCCAAAATATGATAAACATGAGAATAGACATGCCAAGTCAGAGCTCAAAATTTGGTTCTAATAATGGTTATAATTCAGATTTTTAGTGGTGGAACACTATATATCTCTTTGAGAGCTTTCTAACACATTTTTCAGAATGTAAATCCGAGTTCGGGAGCTCTTGTTATGGCCATTTGAAGATTGGTCAAAAAAATGTCACTTGTGACATATGGCACATGTTTCAAGGTTGTTTCAACATTTGGACCTATCATAAGTCAACACTTGGAAAATTTAAAGGTTTGAAAAAAATGGCTTGATGACATGTCACGTCATCAACATTCCATGTGGAGTTAAGCGTGAGATAAGCTCGTTGAGCAAGGTGGCGAGCTTGAGGGAGATCAGGAGAGTTCTTAGCCGAGTCACATGGAAAACTTCAATGGTGCCTATGTATAGGCTAAACTTAGCACCCAAGTCTCCCATGAAAAAAATGCATTGACATATTCAAGGAGGACTCCAAGCTATTTAAAGCATTTAAACTGCCTTCTACGTAGCCCATGTGGGATATGAATAAGTCTAAGCACCAAAAAAGGAGGAAGATTTCAAACTCAATCATAAAGCACCTAAAAGAAAGGGTTGAAGGTTTGAACCCCTGACTTGCCACACAAAAAGGATAAGATTTTAATGCTTGTGCTACAGGGGTCGAAGTGTTATTTAAGGCATGAATTTGTATTTGAAGGCAAGCTTATGGCTGACTGTGTATTGGAAAATATAGACCCATTTACAATATTTGGTCATTTTGGAGCCCTTAAAGGCTGAATCAAAGCTTGGAGTAAACTACAAAGTTGTTTATAATTTTGATAGTATATTCATTTTCCCATTTTGGAGAATTTTAGATGCCATTTTAAGCTATATAAGTTGCCAATTTTGATTTGGAGAAGCCTTTGCTTGTGATTCAGGAAGGTGAAGGACGTGCTGAGTCAACCAAGTTCTTTCGAAGGTTTGATCACTATTATTTTAGAGAGATATGATCTTTTATTGTTTGTAAGTATTATTTTAGCTTGCAAATTTTAGCAACAATTAATGGATCGGTTCGATAAGAACCTAGGGACGTAGGAATTTTGAACCTCGTAAACAATTTCTGTGTTTTGATCTTTGGATTCATTTTTGCATTTCAATTTTAGTTATTATTCAGATTATAAATTTAGATTTTAAATTAGAATGCAAAATTTAATGAATTGATCATTTACGGGAAATTGGATAAAATTGAGAATTTGAAAAATCTGACAGTTTCAAAGGATATTTGATGTGATCTATTAATTCACCTTTATTTCAGTTTTGAAACTTGATTTGGATTAGATTTTAATTAGATTTAATCATTCCAACATCTTATAAGTTGAGAAATTTAGAGTTCATACTTTTAAAATTTCACTTAGAGTTTATCAGTGGAGTTTACAGATCATATGGACTTGTAGAGTCAAAGTTGATTGTTAGAGATCTTTGGCATATTTTTATATTTTGACACTATGATATATATATATATATATATATATGATGTATACGACATTATTTTATGAGATACATTGACATTCATATTTGGTCCTTAGAAGCCTTTGTACATAAACTATTATTCTTTTGATATATGCGATTATCTATTGATTATTATGTTGATCTCATGTTAGTTGTGATGATTTAGCATTGAGGATGCTTATTTTCATTTAAACATGTATGATTTTTCATTTACTGTATTTCCATGTATATGAGATGTTGCACTATTTTTATCTACTTATGTTGTATGACTAGAATATATGCTTATTCAGACATACACATCTATATTATCACATTATGTAATAATGGGGATTTGGTTACTTATGGGTTTTGGCTTTGTTTGGGATATTCTAGTTGTGAACAAGGAAAAGTGTTTCCCATTGCATTGCTTGGTAGATCCATTGGTCGAATGTTTGTTATGGCTTGTGATATTATGAATCATAGTTATAGACAAATACAATAACAATATATATCCCAATCATGGAAAAACTTATCTAAATAAAAATATAAACAACTTAGAAGTAAGATATGAAAAATCAAATACCAAGTGTAAATAATGCAAATAAACTAAGCGTAGGAATAATTACAAACATTCACAACTTAGGTAAAAAATATGGTTAATCTAGACTCAAGTGTAAATAAAATGTAATAGATCTATGACAAGTGAGAAAATTAAATACACAATCAAATAGAAAGTCAACAATAAATTAAAATAAATAAACAAGCAAATAAAGAAATAGTAAAGAAACAACCTGAGAAAAATAACCAAAGAAATAGTAAAAGGACAATGTTAGTCATGAACCAATTAAGATTAACAAAATTAACAAACAAATAAACATAAAAACTAAGCCAAGATAAAAATATAGTCAACAAATAATTAAAAAAAATGAATCTAATAACAAAATCAAGGCAAATAAAACAAACAAGCAAGCTAAAGCAATGCAATAAATAATTAAGTTCAAGCAAGAGAAATAGACAACCTAAGCTAAATAATAATGAACAAACAACTAAACTAATGCAAATAGTTAACCTAAATCAAACTAACTAACTAACAACCCACATGAAGCAAATAAACAAATAACTAAGCTAAATCAAACAATTAATTTAATGCAAATGGAGAAACAACTAGTCTAACTACAAATGATTAATCTAAATCAAACTAACTAACTAACTGAAAATAAACAAATGAATAATCTAAGGCAAATAAAACAAACAGCTAATTTAACTAAAATAACTAATCTAGCTATTTGTACATGTGTAATATAAGTGTTACACTTGGGTATAAGAGGTTTCCCCTAAGATAAAGAGAACAATGGTAAATGTGGGATGACAAGGTTAACACTAGGATAAAGGAAACAATGATAGTTAGAATGGATATGGGAATAGAATATAAAGGAAGGGTGGTTGAGCTGACTCTAGATGCATTAGGCAAGTGAACACTACCTACATAGTCCTATAGACATGAGGTCCAACATGAAGTTTAGGCCAAATGTAGTTCTCCTAAGATATGGGATAGAATAAAAAATTGATTGACAAGCAAAATATATTGATCATATAAGAAAGTGGGAATGATCTCACAAAATTGTGAGTGCGTAGAGTAAAGAGGAAGTGGAACTCATAATCATGAAAGAATCAAACATAAAAAACTTATGAAATAGTGACAGTGTGGGTTAAGTAAGAAACCACACTAAAAGATAAAATATGAGTGGCCATGAATGAATTGAATTGGTAATACATAGTGTTCAATACAACTAAGGTTTTTCATGAGAATGAACTCATAAAATGGTTAGAGTGTGATAGGTTTATGACTCTCAAAATGATGAGCATGTATGGAAAAGATATTCATGAAATCATGAGAGCATGATTTAGGTTAAAACCACTTTAAAAGACAAGAGATGAGTGCTCAAAAATGAACTTGGTTCATAATGTTCACAAAAGTAAGGCTTGTAATGAGAATAAGCTCATAAAATAGTAAGATCATGAATAACTCACAAAATGGTGAGAGTGTTATGAGATAAACCTATATTAAAGAATGATCCAAGAGAACAGTGAATGAAATCAATCATCAAAATTGGTTGAGTTGACTCTAAATACACTAGGCAATTGGATGTTGCCTACATAGTCCCATGGACATAAGCTCTAACATATACTTGAGGCAAAATATAGTTCTCCCAAAAATGAGATGAAACACAATTAGAAAATGGAATAGGCAAATGGAAATGGTGTTGATAGAATCTATGAGAATGCTTCAATTATACCTTCTGACTAGGAGATGCACATCCTAAGTGGCATGAATATAATTTTAATTACCTAATGTGGAAGGCATGCTTAGGAGTTTTATAACATATATCCATTTTTTTGGATTTTTCTAAGCATCTTAACTCAATGGAGAATTACGAGACATAGATTGGGATAACTCGTAGAATGTTGAGATCATGGCTAAAATTTATCACAAAATAGTGAGAGCATGGGTAAAGGGGTGATTGAACTGAATTCAATGTAAATTGAGAGTTACCTAAATAGTCCCAAAGACCTTAAGTCAATGTAGTTTTTCTTGATAGTAGAGGATCAGACTAGGTAACAACAAGTTCTTGAATAGGAAAATGGCAATGTATAGAATAGTGATGTGAAAATGTGGGTAAAATGGGTTACTCCCAAGATATAGGAAATAATGGAAAGGGTTTATGATACTAATTTTACCAAAGGTGGTTAGAATTGGTAGCACCAGAAATGTCATAGAATGTGACAACTATGAAAGATGTAATTTTTCAAATCACTATCATATTTCCCCAAGATAATATCTCTTTATAAAAGAATGTGCTCAAAGAATCACAAGACTGAATCAAATACTAAAACTTCATTTGAATTCAATCACTAAAGGTTCCCAAAGTACCAATGGATAATGATCAAGGTTAGGAAGGGGAGTAGGGGAGGGTAGAACAACTTTGACCAATAGGGAAGGTATGGGAGGAATTGTACATGGTACGATATAAGGAAGGTGATATTATGATATAATTTAAATAATCCTCATATACATTACCTCAGGTATCTCAATAAAAATAATGATTGAGATGTATTATGTTTATTAGTTCATCAAGTTCATATCCTTCTAGCATAGCCAACCTGTATGTTATAGATCTATAATTAACAACAATCACATAAGTTCTTATCCAATTAGGCTTGATCTTGCCTTTCTTATTTTTCTCAGTCATGGTGTTCTTTTGGTTTTATTTAAGGAAAATATCACTAAGATTGAACTCTTTATGCTTCACATGCCTATTATGTTGACCACATAATTTGTTCTAGTATACTTTAAGGTTATTCACAACAACCATGCATTTTTTATCTAATAGCTTCAACTACTACATATGAGCTACTTTGTAATTGTCATCATCGAGTATGCATTTTAATGAAATACATAGATAAAGAAACTTGACCTTGATGGGAAGAATGTCCTCAGTGCCATAAATAATGGTATCTGGTGTGGCTCTTATTATAGTAAAATAATTGGTATAGTAGGCTCAAAGGGTGAAAAATATATGCAAGTGCCTATCATGGCCAACATCATTGATGATATTCTTAATAATATTGACAAATGTCTTGTTATATGCCTCTACTTGTCCATTACCTTGTGGGTAATATGTAGTGGAAAAATGTTGAGTAACGTTAGACTCGACATAGAGTGATTTGACATCCTTGTTTCTAAAAGAATAACCATTATCAGATATAATGTCAAACGGGTATCCATAATGGTAGATGATATGGTCAAAGATAAATTTGAAAATTTTCTTGCTTTTCATGTAAGTGAGGGGTATAGATTCAACCCACGTAGTAAATTACTTAGTGGTGATAAGGTAGTCTTTATCTTCTTGATGCAATCGAGACTTCACATTAGAAATGGCCATGGAGTGGTTGTCACATCCTAATTTCTCTCTAAGCTTAATAACCTATTGATCCATGAATTTTAATGGTTATTATTTGATTAAATACTATTTGGTTAAGTTTTATGTCATATGTTGATTATGGAACAGTTATATGTTGCTTAATTTACATGATTGATTTTTTATGAGATAGTTGTACTTTCATATTTTTTACTTAATAATCATGTTTGTTAGTTATACAATAGTATTTTAAGGATATAATTATGTTTTGGGTTAACTACCTTTATTTTTGTGAGGTGGATATAGGACAAACCCATCCCTCAGATTGTGATGAAGGGAGGGCATCATCAGAGAGGATGGTGTAGATGGAGGCACTGGGGGATGATAGAGAAAAAACTATAAACCCACATGAATACCACATTAAATTAAGATGTATTTTGACTATTTTTTGATTTATATAGTTGTAGTGTGTTTTTATTTTTATTATACATGTTTGTTGTGATCATGTTTTTATTCAATGATCATGTTGTTTTGATTGTGTGATTTCACTAATTTAGTGGTGTTACTGCATTAATAGTTATTGATGTTATTATTAGGTTGATTTAATGAATATATGCCTATCTTGTTGTGACTTACCAATTTTTAGGATATAGTTATGTATATTATGAACAATTCTTGTTTGGATTCATAGCTATATGTATTAGACAGATTCTAATACTGAGCTTGATTGGGTTGTTAAGTGATTGGATGCTTATAAGGTTATTATTATCATTTATAATAGTTGATTAAGCTAAATTGAGTCATTAATATCTAAAATTTATTCGTTAGCATTAATGAATGGCATTGGTTTGGCATGGTATAATGAAATTAATGTTATTGACTAATGATTATCATGAGCTTTCGTGCCTAAGCAATAAAACTAATTTTCAAAAAATCATTATAGGCAATTTCATTTCTAAATAATAAAATGAAACATAATTATATTAATGTTTAATAATTTTGAATTATTCTTATCAATAAATAATGATAATGTTGTTATTTATGACTAGGAGAAGTCATAGTGTTAAGCATTATGTTTATGAATTATAGAGAAGGTTGTATTAGTTGCATTAAGATTAGAATAAATATAATGTTTGAAAGGCTTGAGATATAACTGATGGTATTTTAAATAGTCATATGATGTATTGAACTTCTCATGTGGAATTATAAGGTTTAGTGGACTTGTTGTTTAGTTGACATAGCATGGAAATTATAATGTTTAATGACTTTTATAAAGTTAATGCAAGGGAAAATACTGAAGTCAATAAACATGAAAATTTTGAAGGGCTATTGTAATGGTTATTTTATTTGTTAGTTGGAAACATTTGATATTATTAGGGTTTCTAATCAATTTTGACTTGAGTAAAAAAGCATTTAACAAAACCATTTTGTGAACTTGAAATCTTCTACATAATAAAATGGTGGTGGACTAGTTATTTTATTTAGTTATTCTTGGCATGCATAAACTAAGCCATAATGGTGTCCAATAAGTTTAATAGAATATTTGCGATGAGGAAATAGAATAAAAGAAGGGGAGAGAAGTCTATGAGGAGAGGAACAAGAAGACAAAGAGAGATAATGGTTGGTAGACAGAAGAAGGGTGAATAAGTTTGAGCTATTCTTAAAGGATAAGAACAAAAATTGGCAAAATTAACCATGTTGGTGATGTATTTATTTTTTTAATGAAATGAGGTTAAATTATTTATATGTTACATATGGGTTTTATGTAGTTTCTTTTTGTTTAAATTATTTAAAGGGTTAAATGTTTGGTCTTGTGGATGGCTCGACCATCCACATAAACAAACTTATATCCCTATAATCCTAAAGCCTAAAATAGATTAAATTGTGTAAAGCTTTAGTACTTAAAATAATTCTGAGATGAGAGGATTAAAATTTGTGTATTATCTTAAGTGAAATTTAGACATAGCTTTTGACTAAAAATTTTAGTTTTTTTTGGTTTTACCTTTAGGAATAATATTGTGTTATAGGTTCAAATAAAACTTGATGATGATGATGATTATATATATATATATATATATATATATATATATATATATATATATATATATATATATATATATATATATAGTATTTCTTGTTATTTGAATATATACACATACCTAGTCGATAAGACAAACCCTTTTAGGGATTAAATTATGTGTATAATTTATTTGAAAAAGGAAATAATTTGGGTTTATTCCATTAATGTGTATATCAAAATGGTAATTTATATATACATATACATGGGTATGTATATACATCCTATAAGACTTTGGTGACCTAGGGTGTATATACATACCAGTGTATATATATGTTTATAGTAATAGAAATTGATTTAAAGATGATTGAGACTTTTGTTTATGAGGTATGAAGTTTTATAGAGGACATTTCTGTTATGCAGATTTTATATCCTCTGCCTATATAAATATTAAAATAGTAGATTAAGTCAAACATACAATTGATTATTTTAGATATATAAGTGGATAATATTTGTATTTGGTTGTGGATACCAATATAATGTGTGTGTTTGTGTGTGTGTGTGGGTGTGACTTAGAGACAAAATAATTAGTCGATTCAAATCATACTATGTCGAATAGAGATCTAAATTCAATTAGATGACTATGTAAACTTGTTTGCCAATATTTTGGGGTTTGCATGTATAAACTCAAATTGATATGCAAATGAGAAATTTAAAGGCGTTGAATTGTGTTTTTATTAGCTCTTGAAACCATAGAATGATATATATATATACATATACATATGATAAAGCTTGTTTTGGCTGAGCTTGAATTGATATTTGAACAATATTTTGGGTTTATTTAAAAGAAGCATTAAATTTGAAATTATTTGGCATTATTAAATTATGTTAGTAACAATCTTAAGTTAATTATTATACAATAGTGTACATTTATGTATTATGTACTAGATGTGATTTTAAATACTTTAGTGAAGGTTGTTGTTTAAGTTCAATACTGAAACATTCTAGTTATCTCAGGTTAAAATTAACAAGTGAATTAGTGTCTAGATGATATAAGTATAGGCCTTTTCTTATATATGCGATACTCATGAGCATTGTGGATAGAATATTAAGTTCATGTAGATTATAACATATTTACAATGCATATATATGTTTCCCCCATAGTCATACACACTTCAAACTTAGCAAAGATCATCTAAATACACCCATATGTATTTGACATACTTTGATATAGTTTAAAGTTTTAAATAGTGTGAATACATCTATATATATATATATATATATATATATATATACATGCAGATTCAAATTAAGTCTTAATCTACATGTATACCATATATGTATATCTTAAACATATACTCGACTATTTATATTAAATGAACTTATAATATAAACATTTAACTATATATGCATTGTAATATTTTATAATCTACATGGACATAATATTCTATCCACAATATTCATGAGTATCATGTATATAATAAAAGGCCTATACTTAGATCATCTAGGCAATAATTCACTTGTTAATTTCAACTTGAGATAACTAGAATGTTTCAGTATTGATCTTAAACAACAACCTTCACTAAAGTATTTAAAATCACATCTAATACATAATACATAAATGTACACTATTGTATACTAATCAACTTAAGATTGTTACTAACATAATTTTGTAATGCCAAACAATTCCAAATTTAATGCTTTTTTAAAATAAAACCAAAATATTTTTAAAATATCAATTCGAGCTCAGCCAAAACAAGATTTATCAATTCTATGGATTCAAGAGACAATAATAACACAATTCAAAGACTTTAAATTTCTTGTTTGCATATCAATTTGAGTTTATATATGCAAATCCAAAAATATTGGCAATTATATATATATATATATATATATATATATATATATATATATATATATATATATATATATATTATATTCACACTCGGTTTAATACTTTAAAATATAGCAAAGTATGTCAAATATATATGGGTGTATTTAGATGATCTTGACTAAGTTCTGAGTGTGTATGACTATCTGGGGAAGACATACACACACACACACACACACACACACACACACACACACACACATATATACATATATACATATACATATATATATATATACATATATATACATATATATATATACACACATATATATATATACATATATATATACATATATATATGTATATATATATATATACATATATATATGTATATATATATATATATATATATATATGTATTCACACTCAGTTTAATACTTTAAAATATAGCAAAGTATGCCAAATATATACGGGTGTATTTAGATGATCTTGACTAAGTTCTAAGTGTGTATGACTATTTTGGGGAAAACATTTATATATATAAGGAATTTTTAAATGTTTAAATAAAGATCATATTAAGTTTTTTATATGATTGGCTTATTTTTATGAATATGAAAAAATAAATAAGCTATGTGTAAATGTTTTGTTTCATGGATAAAATAACATTTCAAGTTACATATTGTTATTTAGTAACTTGTAGTCTAGATATGATTCTTATCTAGGTGGTATGTATATATTGAGGATTGTTTATGATTCTATTTAATATTCTATAAATAATAATATGAATATTAGATTCATTGCATTACATTTAATGGACTAAATATATGTAATTGATATTTCTGTACACAACATATTTTTATATCTACTAATAGGAAATATTATGATTCAATCTATTAATTTTTTATATTATTATATAATTAACCAAATCTCATATTTATGACACTAAATAAATAGTGGATAGATTTCACTAGATTAATTAGTGACATCAATGCAAGATGAGATGTAATCTAATTGAGTGGTGTGTATAAAATTGACTGATCTTAAAGATCATTAACTATTTGAAAATTTTTGGCCAAAATAGTATTTATAGTTAAACATTATCATTTCATGTGCTTGATATAGTCTACATTTTTTTGTGATATCATGTTAGAATAGATTTATTTATGGTACACATCATGTATTAGTTATTTTACATCACACGGGTTCTAGTTTGTCACTCTGTATTTTTTCACCACCATTATCTATCCATTTATGAAGGGAGGGTCATTTCTTTATTGAGAGAGAACGTAAGAGATCTATGGTCCATCGTTGGTATGTAAAAACACTTGGATGATTCTGTCCCTCCCCATAATAGTACTACACTAGAGACTATGCTTGAGATTACAGATAGATACTTGAGTTGCGAAGACTCTTGAGTCATGGAGACTCATGTTCTGTGAAGCTTTGTATCATTGTATTATTATTATTTGAGATAATATTTATTGTTAAAATGATATTATTTATTCATTTGTAAATCTACAATAGTGACTATAATGTTGTATCAGCCATGACCAAAATTGTATTATTATTAATGAAATATATGCAATCTTTATTGATTATTTAACATTATTCATGAATTATTATATATTTTTCATAGTGATAATTAGATATAAACCTTATGGGGTTAATTAATATAATATATTTAGTTAAAGATCACATAGATTTATCATGGTGAAATTTGTTAGATGAGTATGTGTAATTAATTTTATTTTAAAAAATACTCTATTTTGGTAAAACCTAATGGGGTTGTTACATTATGGTATCAAAGATGAGGTTAAAAATCTAAGACTTAATGTGTCTCCTAACACAAACATATTCTCCTATTAAGTAAGAATAATGATGGTGCATACTATACCAAGAGGTGAGGGCACATCTAATACCAATCCCCTTATTAATCTAAATTAGTTTGTCATTGAGCAAACTATGAAGTTGGATTAGATCCTCACAACCATGCAAGAGACTAGGGACTAAATCATGGCCCTATAATAGGAAGTTCATGGTCATGAAGTGATGAATGATAAAGAGGAAACTAAAGAACATCTTTTAGAGTAGGAGCATCCTCAAGAGCAGAGGCATGAGGAAGTGCCACAAGATGTGAGAGACTGAGTAGTTTTAGAGTTGGTTCATGATATGAAAAAGGCAAATCCACCTAAGTTTGATGGAACTATTTTTAGAGATGGACCTAAAGTGTAGCTCATAGATATGGAGAAATATTTTGAGATTCAAAATTAGTCTAAAGTCATGAAAGTAGTCTAGGGAGCATATCAGCTTTTTAGTGAAGCAACAACTTGGTAGGCAAAAAAGAAGCTTGATATAAACCTTGACTCAACCACCACCACTTGGGAATAATTTATGATATTTTTTAGGTCATGATGGCTTTCATATTTTTACTTCAATCAGAATCTTCAAATTTTTTATAATCTTAAAGGGACCCATCAATGAATGAATACTGGAAGCAATTCACAAAGCTCTTTAAGTGTGTACCTCAATATTAGGTGGATGAGAGGTTTAGGACTAGGAAATTCATCATGG
Source organism: Torreya grandis (assembly GCA_037957365.1). Taxonomy (NCBI): domain Eukaryota; kingdom Viridiplantae; phylum Streptophyta; class Pinopsida; order Cupressales; family Taxaceae; genus Torreya; species Torreya grandis. Next base: position 5,877,241 of record JARHVA010000103.1, read on the forward strand.
GATTAAAACTCTAAAGTGTTTGTGAAGTAGATGTGCATGTGCCATTTACCATGGACCAAGTTTTCAAGAAGGTAGTCAAGTAGGAATAGAAATTGAAATCTCTTGCCTAAGTCAAAGATAAGTTTAAGAAGAAGTTTGTAAGTTCTAAACCAAATTTCAAAAATAAGAACTAAAAAGAGAGGAGTGGAGACTCCAAGAGTCATTTCAATAATTATAATTTCAAGTTCAATAGTGGTTCAAGGAATAAGTAACTCGGTAATGGTTTCAAAGGAGGTTTCAATGGAAACTAATAGTTTGAAAATAAAGGACTAATTGGAGTTTGCTTCATTTGTGAAGATGACCATTATGATCAAGAATGTCCTCATGACAAGTCAAATAATAAGGGTTCTACTCCTCAATAAGGCACTTTTTAATAGTGGATTCATGTAGCTGTTGACAACTGTCAAGTTAAATATCAAGCTTTACCCATAAAAATGTCAAGTATTTTGTTTGATCATCCAGTTTCTAATTTGATTGACACAGGAGCTAGAGAATGTTTTATTTCTCTTACAATTCTTAGTAAATTGTCTAGAAAATCTAGAGTTATTTAAAATTTAAGGTTGGTATAATATGGAAATAAGTTGAACATTAATGTTGATAAATGTTTAGTTGAAATAGAGATTAGGTTGCCTGAATTCACTACAATAGTGGATCTTTATGTTGCACTGTTAGGGTCATATGATGCGATCTTAAGAGTCAATTGGCTTGTAAATCATAAATCTAAGTTTGATTACTATCTGAAGAAGGTTGAGTATCAAATGATTTTGGAAATTAGACACAACTTTAGGGTAAGAAAAGGTAGTTGGAGCTAAGTTAGAATTCTATAATTCAACTCTGAAAAGCTTAGAGGAAGGGATACCAAGAATTTATCATTAAGATAAATGATATGGAGGAATATAAGGAACTAACCATTGAGGATTATCCTTTATTAAAGAGCTTTTAGGATGTGTTTACAAAATAATTACCAGTATTTCTACCCAAGCATGAGTTTTATTTCTTGATTGATATCATACTTGGATCAGAATTGTAGTCTAAGACACTATATAAGATGACAACCACCAAATTAGTTAAGTTAAAGGATAAAATTTAGGAGTTTTTATCGAAAGGACTAATTCAACGAAGTGTGTCATCATGGGGTGCACCAATTGTCTTCATCAAGAATAAGGATGGTACTCTTTACCTATGTATAGATTATAGAATTTTGAATAAAGCAACGACCAAGAATAGATAGCCATTACCACACATTGATGATATCTTTGATCAAATGTGAGGGTAAATAGTATTTTATAAGATTGATCTTATATCAAGGTATCATTAGTTAAGAATACTTGATAATGATATTCTAAAAATAATGCTCAAAACTTGATATAGGCACTATGAGTTCACAAAGTTACCATTTAGGTTGATAAACACCCTAGCAACATTTATGAATCTTATGAATAGTATGTTCAGATCTTTTCTAGATCATTTTATTTTGGTATTTTAAGATGACATACTCATATATTCCAAGGATGAGAAAGAGCATTTACAACATCTAGAACTAGTTTTGTAGTGTTTGTGAAAGCACAAGTTACATGACAAGTTGTCCAAGTGTGTATTTTTACAAAATAAAGTGAAATATTTCGAACATATTATCTCTACCAATGGAATTTCAATAGATCCAATGAAGATACAAGCCATAATAAAGTGATTAACACCAAATAATGTGTATGAGCTAAGTATTTTCATGAGATTATTGGGATATTATAGAAAATTCATTCTAAATTTATCTAAGATAGCTAATTTAATTACCTCTCTTTAGTGGAATAATAAATGTTTTGTCTAGTCAAACAAGTGTGAGATAGCCTTTTAGGAGATAAAAAAGAGGCTTACTTTAGCACTAGTGCTAAGAGTTCTCAATCTTAATGGTCAATTCTAAATTATCACTGATGCTTCTAGGGATAGACTTGGAGGAGTTCTTATGCAAGATGGCTCAGTTGTAGCCTATGAGTCCAAGAAACTAAAGCCATATGAGGTGAATTATGCCCCTCATGATTTGGAACTTATGATAATTATGCATACTTTGTAAGTTTGGAGGCATTATCTATTGGGAAAATTGTTTAAGCTCAAGGGTGATAACTTGGAAATCAAATACATATTCACCCAACCGAACCTAAAAGCCTGTTAGCAATGATGGTTAGAATTCTTATCTGATTATGATTTTGATATTAATTATATCAAAGGCAAAGAGAATAGAATAGTTAATGATCTAAGCTATAAAAGGTACATATTAGTTATAGCTATTATTAGGAGTACTTTCTAAGATAGGTAATCAAATTCTTATCAAGAGATGAATTTTATGATTGAGTCAAGAAAGTATTGTTTGAGAATGCTCAAAATCCTAGGTATAAATGATTCAAGATAAAGAGTGATGATCTTTTGAGGTACAACTATAGGATGTATGTGCATGATAAATAGAATCTAAAGAGTAACCAAGCTCATGGATAAGTGAGAACCACTCTATTTATAAAAAGGGATCAAGAAAGATGCAAAAAAAATTGTCTCATTATTTAGAATGTTATCAAGTAAAATTTGAACATGTGCATCTGGTAAGATTGTTATATCCTTATGAAGTACCATAATGGAACTGGTAGGTGCTTAGAATGGACTTCATCCAAGGGTTGATGTTATCACAAAACTAACATGATATAATCTTGGTTATAATTGACAATATAACCAAGGAAGCCCACTTCATACTAGGTAACTTAACAAATGATGCACCTATGTTTAAAAAGATATTCATGAAAGAGGTGTATCAATTGCATGAATTTATAAAGAAGATCATTTTGGATAAGATCCAAGGATTAATTCTAGATTTTGGTTAATTTTGAATTTAGCTCTAGGTACATAATTAAATTTTAGTATTGCTTCTCACCCAGAAATTGATGGACATATAGAGTGAGTTTGTCAGATACTAGAATATCTCTTTTGTATGTATTGTATGGATCAAAAATACAAGGGGTAGGAGTACCTTCCATTGGTTGAGTTCGCTTACACTAACTCATACAAATCAACATTAAATATGGATCCATTTGAGGCCTTATATAAAAGGAGGTGTAGAACACCAATCAGTTGGGATAGGTTAGAGGATAGGGTAGTTTTTGGACTTGAGATAATTTTATAAATGGAAGAGTAAGTTAGGATAATTAGGTAGAGGTTGGCTAAGGCCAATGATAAACATAAAATTTATGCTAATTTAAAGAGAATAATAGGCAATTTTTTCTAGGTGATAAAGTTTTTATGGTGATTAAGCCTTAGAAAATATCAATTAAGTTTATAAATTTAGTAAAACTTTCACTGAGATATGTGGGACCCTTCAAGGTTTAGAAGTGGTCAATCCTATAGCATATAGGCTTATATTACCACTAGATCTAGATATTTTTCATAATGTCTTTCATGTGTCTTATCTTAAAAAGTATGTCATTGATCTTTCACATGTATTGGATTGGAATGCTTTGTAAGTTTTATATCCCAAGGTGGTCATGGTAGAACCAATCAGAATAATTAACACTCATAAACTCAATTTACATAATAAAGAAGTGTCACAATGTAAGGTATAGTGGGACCAATACTATGAATATAATGCCACTTGAGAGGACTATGATGAGATTTAAAGGTTGTTTCCACATTTGTTTGCTTGATTTATTGATCTATATATATTATATTATTTTTTGTTGAATAATGTTTTAAATTATGAACCTGTGTTTGAATAAGTGTCATCGAGATGATGACCAGATTTAGGTGGGAAAGATGTCACATCCCAATTTCTATCTAAGCTTAATAACCTCTTGATCCATGTATTTTATGGTTATTATTTTATTAACTATTTTTTGGTTAAGATTTATATCATATGTTGATTATGGGATAGTTATATGTTATTTAATTTACATGATTGATTTGTTATGAGATAGGTATACTTTCATATTTTGTACTTAATGATTATGTTTGTAAGTTATAAAATAGTATTTTAAGGATATAATTATGTTATAGGCTAACTACTTCTTGTTTTGAAGTGGATACAAGACAGACCCATCCCTTAGAGTGTGATGGAGGGAGGGCATCATTGGAGAGGATGGTGTAGATGAAGGCACTAGGGTATGATAAAGAGAAAAACTAGAAACCTATGCACACACCACAATAAATTAACAAGTTTTATGATTATTTTTTGAGTTAGAAAGCTATAGTATGTTTTAATTTGTGTTATACATGTCAATTATGATCTTATTATTGTTCGATGATCATGTTTTTTTGATTGTGTGATTTCACTAATTTAGTGGTGTTATTGCATTAATAGTTTTTGATGTTATTATTGGGTCGATTCAATAAATTTGTACCTATCTTGTTGTGACTTATCACTATTTAGGATATAGATGTGTATATTATGAATAATGCTTGTTTGGATTCATAGCTTTAGGTATTAGACAGATTCTAATACTGAGTTTGGTTGGGTTGTTAAGTGATTGGATGCTTATAAGGTTATTATTATTGATTGTACTAGTTGATTAACCTAGATTGAGTCATCAATAATTTAAAATTTATTTATTATCATTAATGAATGACATTGGTTTGGCATGGTATAATGAAATTAATGGCATTGACTAATGATTATCATGAGCTTCAATGCCTAGGAAATCAACCCGATTCTTCACAAAATCATTATATGTAGTTTCATTACTAAATAATAAAAGGAAAAATCATTATATTAATGTTAAATAAGGTTGAATTATTCTTATCAATAAACAATGATTATGTTGTTAAGTATGACTAGGCAAAGTCATAGTGTTAATCATTGTGTTTAGGAATAATAGCGAAGGTTTTATTAGTTGCATTAACATTGGAATAAATATAATGTTTGAAAGGATTGAGATATAATAAATGGTCTTTAAAATATTCATATTATATATTGACTTTATCATGTGGAATTGTAAGGTTTAGTGAACTTGTTGTTTAGTTGACATAACATGTAAATTATAATGTTCAATGAATTTTATAAATTTGATGCATGGGAAAATAGTCAAGTCAATGAACATGCAAATTTTGAAGGTATTTTATAATGATTATTTTATTTTCTAATTGGAAACATTCAAGATTATTAGGGTTTATAACTATTTTTAACTTGAGTAAACAAGCACTTAACAAAACTATTATGAGAACTTGAAGTCTTTTGCATGAGAAAATTATGGTAGACAAGTTATTCTATTTAGTTATTCTTGGCATACATAAACTAATCCAGAATGGTGGTTGAGGAGTTTGGGGAATATTTGGGATGAGGAAAGAGAATAAAATAAGGTGAGAGATGCCTATGAATAAACAATGATTATGTTAAGTATGACTAGGCAAAGTCATAGTGTTAATCATTGTGTTTAGGAATAATAGCGAAGGTTGTATTAGTTGCATTAACATTGGAATAAATATAATGTTTGAAAGGATTGAGATATAATAAATGGTCTTTAAAATAGTCATATTATATATTGATTTTATCATGTGGAATTATAAGGTTTAGTGAACTTGTTGTTTAGTTGACATAACATGTAAATTATAATGTTCAATGAATTTTATAAATTTGATGCATGGGAAAATAGTTAAGTCAATGAACATGTAAATTTTGAAGGTATTTTATAATGATTATTTTATTTTCTAATTGGAAAAATTCAAGATTATTAGGGTTTATAACTAGTTTTAACTTGAGTAAACAAGCACTTAACAAAACTATTATGAGAACTTGAAGTCTTTTGCATGAGAAAATTATGGTAGACTAGTTATTCTATTTAGTTATTCTTGGCATACATAAACTAATCCAGAATGGTGGTTGAGGAGTTTGGGGGAATATTTGGGATGAGGAAAGAGAATAAAATAAGGTGAGAGATGCCTGTGAAGAGAGGAATAGGAAGGCAAATATAAAGAATGGCTAACAGAGATAAGAAAGGCAAATAAGTTTGAGTTGTTCTTGAAGTACAAGAACACAAATTGGGAAAATTAACCAAATTGGTGATGTATTTAACTTTCTAAATGAAATGAAGATAAATTTTGTGTATGTTACATATGGGTTTTATGTATTTTATTTTTGTTGAAATTATTCAAAGGGTTAAAGGTTTGACCATGTGGATGGCTCAGCCATCCACAAAACCTGTTAGGTTGTGGAGCTAAAAGCTTCAACCCTTTGCAAACTGAGGAACAGATGGTTGCTAAGTTCTACAGGAACCGGCATCGGCAGCAGGACCGACGTCGGCAGAGACCAGTGTAGAAGGCCACCGGCGACGGCAGGAAGTCGGCGGACGTCGGCAGAACCAGACAAGCAGGGACTGACGTCGGTCACCTGTGTGTTCCAGAACTGCTCGTTTCACGGACAGTTAGTTAAGTGAACAAAGAGTTTGCATGTTGAGACCAGTTAGAGTCTTGGGCTGTGAGGACAATTGTCTAAATTAAGAGTCTAAGTTATTGTTTGAGTTAGGGATCTATTTATAGACCCATTGGCATGTATTGTATAAGGCATGAGATAGAAAGGAAGAGTTCCTTCTAGTTGTAAGATCTGTGAGTTGCAGGTTGTTGCAAGCTCATTGGGGATCTACATGTAAGTTTGGTCTTTGAATTGCAAGTTGCAGGTTCATGAGAGATCAGCTTGAAGTGCTATAGAGTGCTTGATGTACCGACAGGGTTATTACTGACTGGTTGGTGAGGTGAACACCAATTCTGTGTGTGAGTTGGTTGTTGGGACCGTTTTTGTGTAGGAGAGTGTGTGCGAGAAGAATTACTGAACACTTGAGGTGTGGCAAATCTCTGTAAGGTGAAAGAGTGTGGCGGCTCTTTGTTGTATTCTTTTTTGTTAGTGTTAATACAAGATAGTGTATTGTCTCTTATATTCTGTGCTATTGGTGAATTCTAGTTACTTGTGTTTCTGGTTATTTCCGCATATTCAATTGCTTATATTTGGTAATCATACTGTGCTCTTTCTGAGGAGCAAGATCCTAGGAGGTGGAATTAGAACAGGTGTGTTTGTTCTTGGATTTATCTTCCATCCTCCCCTCCCAACAATTGGAATCAGAGCATGTTTGTTGTTCTAGATTCCTGACAAGTGGTATCAAAGCCTTGGTTGTAGGTTCTTAATCTTGATACCATCAATTGGTATCAGAGCTTCAGGTTGGGATACTAACAGATTGGTGTAGATCTGGGTAGTGTGTTTTGATTACAGATTACTCACAGGGTTTCTGTTTGAGTGGGAGTTGAGCAATGACAGAAAGCAGTCAACTACGAATGGAAAAGTTCAATGGCAAGAACTACCAGTTATGAAGGATGCAGATTGAGGACTATCTGTATCAGAAAGATTTGTACTTACCGTTGGGTGGGGTTGCTAGCAAACTCGTGGATATGAAAGATGAAGAATGGGAGGTTCTTAATCGGAAGGCTCTGGGATCTGTTAGATTGAGTCTTGAATCATCTGTGATTTCCAGCTTATCACAGTGTAAGACAACGGTGGAGTTGATGAAATCTTTGGCAAATTTGTATGAAAAACCCTCAGCTTCGAATAAGGTATTTCTTATGAAGCGTTTATTTAATTTGCAAATGTTGGAAGGTGGATCTGTTCATAGCCATCTTAGTGATTTCCATGGTTTAGTAAACCAGTTAAGTTCAGTCAATATTGTATTTGATGATGAAATAAGAGCTCTCTTAATCTTGTGTTCATTACCTAAAAGTTGGGAAGGTTTGGTAATGGCAGTTTCTAATACTGTGTCTCCTTCAAAAGTCTTAAAAGTGGATGATATTGTGAGTGTGATCTTGAACGAAGAGATACGCAGGAAAAGCACAGGTGAATCATCTGGAGATGCTTTGAGTGTTGAAGGAAGAGGAAGGTCAAGAGAGAAGATAGAGCGTGGGAGATCAAGGTCAAAGATGGGAAAGAGATCCAAGTCTAGGTATGGCAGAATAACCTGCTGGAAATGTGGAAAGCAAGGGCACTTAAAGAGAGATTGCAGATCGGGTACAGATCAGCATGAAGAACATGAAGAAGAAGCAGATGTTGCAGGTTACATTGCACAAGATGCTCTGGTATGTTCTTTGGATAAAGTAGAATCTTGGGTATTAGATTCTGGTGCCTCTTTTCATGCATCCCCACATAGGGAATTTTTTCATGAGTATGTCCAGGGAGATTTTGGAGAAATTTGTGTAGGGGATGGTAAGCCTTGTCAGATTGTTGGCAAAGGGAAAGTGAAGCTGAAACTGCAGACAGGTAACACATGGGTGTTAAAGGAGGTCATGCACGTCCCAGTTCTGAAGCGAAATCTGATCTCTGTTAGAAGCTTGGGTGAAGAGGGTTGCACAGTAACTCTCACAGCAGACTCTTGGAAGGTTACCAAGGGTACACTTGTTGTAGCTAGAGGTAAGAAAGTAGGTACGCTTTATCTATCTACTCGTTTTACTGATTCTTCTTCTGGGTTATCTACTTCAGCTGTAGATTCAGAGATGTGGCTTGATAGGCTTGGTCACATAGATAAGAAGGAGATGCTGGTTCTTGAGTCAAAGAGTATGCTTTCAGATTTGGAAGGCATGGATCGTGATTTCTGTATGCAGAAGAAGAAGGTGAGATTTCTTGAGGAATCCGATGTTAGTGACAAGAACAGGAAAGCCTTGGTTTTCAAGGAGAAGGTGACGGACAGAGTTCAGCATAAGGTGCAGAGGAATTCTGAGCAGAGCAAGGGTGATTTGGACAAGGGTTTGATCCAAAAGGAGCTCGCGGGAAAAAGTCAGGTCTCACAAGAAAAACACAGAGACCGACGTCGGCAGGAAAACCAGCGTCGGTGTCCAGACAGGGACCGACGTCGGCTATGTGCAGCCCGACGTTGGTGACTCGGGGCAGACAGAGACCGGCGTCGGCCAGGGGAAACTGACGTCGGCGGAGAGGCAGTTGCAGGGAACAGATTTCGATCGGCTGTAGACTGAGATGTGATCGGCATCGGTCACTGAGATGAATTTTGGGTGGACAGCAAGCTATCATGGAGTCTCAAGCACCCATATGGAGGACTGAAGGTGTAAGTAAGTTCTTAAATTCGTCATTTCCCTTCTTTACACTACTTGTTGCTCACTTATGGCACAGGACCAGGAAGTTATTGAAGAAGCAGAACAGGTAGATCCAGGAAACAGTGGGAGCTAGGCATGGATGAGGATGTGATTCCTTAGAGGAGAACCAAACAGGTGTTTTGGGTAGTGTTGCCAGCTGGTAGTAAGCACTGAGAGACAAATGGATGTTAAGGATAAAGAAGAGCGGAAATGGATACGTGAGATGGAAGATCAGGGTATTTGATCTTGTATTAGCTGCAGGGCAATGGAGGTTTGTTCATTGTGTTTCTCTTTACCAGGTTGGATAGTATTAGCTACACTATCCTATTTTCTGTATGATGTGCTTGTTTCAGGGTTACATATACAGGTATTGCTGAACTAAAGGTAAAGCTAGTTCAGGGGTTTGTCATGGAGAATCTGGGAGCAGCAAGATTCTTTGGCAAGAGTGTGTTCTAGAGACATGGAAGGTCATGTGTTGACTTTGTTTCAGGATGATTGTGTGAAACCGGTTAGCACGCCGATGGTTGGACAGTTCTATGAACAGGTGTCTTGATTCACATAATGAGGTTGAGTGCATGGTATGTACTAAACCTGAGTTTTCCCAAGCAGTGGGAGTTATCACAAGTTGGAGTCAATCCGGAAAAGTAATACTGAAGGGCAGTTCAGTGGGACCAGCAGCAGGTGCACATGCTATGCAGGGTCAAGTTCTTTTTCTACATGGTTGTAGATGCGGATGTGGCAGGTAATTTGGATGACAGGTTTTGCACCACGGATTTTGTGGTGGTTGGTCTTCAAGGGTGATTTTGAAGATGGATACATAGCCAAGGGAACAAACTAGACGGTGTACAGGTACAGGTACAGGTTGCAGCTGTTTATCTCCAAGTGGGAGATTGTTAGGTTGTGGAGCTAAAAGCTTCAACCCTTTGCAAACTGAGGAACAGATGGTTGCTGAGTTCTACAGGAACCGGCGTCGGCAGCAGGACCGACATCGGCAGAGACCAGTGCAGAAGGCCACCGGCGACGGCAGGAAGTCGGCCGACGTCGGCAGAACCAGACAAGCAGGGACCGACGTCAGTCGCCTGTGTGTTCTAGAACTACTCCTTTCACGGACAGTTAGTTAAGTGAATGAAGAGTTTGCATGTTGAGACTAGTTAGAGTCTTGGGCTGCGAGGACAATTGTCTAAATTAAGAGTCTAAGTTATTGTTTGAGTTAGGGATCTATTTATAGACCCATTGGCATGTATTGTGTAAGGCATGAGATAGAAAGGAAGAGTTCCTTCTAGTTGTAAGATCTGTGAGTTGCAGGTTGTTGCAAGCTCATTGGGGATCTACATGTAAGTTTGGTCTTTGAATTGCAGGTTGCAGGTTCATGAGAGATCAGCTTGAAGTGCTATAGAGTGCTTGATGTACCGGCAGGGTTATTACTGACTGGTTGGTGAGGTGAACACCAATTCTGTGTGTGAGTTGGTTGTTGGGACCGTTTTTGTGTAGGAGAGTGTGTGCGAGAAGAATTACTGAACACTTGAGGTGTGGCGAATCTCTGTAAGGTGAAAGAGTGTGGCGGCTCTTTGTTGTATTCTTTTTTGTTAGTGTTAATACAAGATAGTGTATTGTCTCTCATATTCTGTGCTATTGGTGAATTCTAGTTACTTATGTTTTTGGTTATTTCCGCATATTCAATTGCTTATATTTGGTAATCATACTATGCTCTTTCTGAGGAGCAAGATCCTAGGAGGTGGAATTAGAACAGGTGTGTTTGTTCTTGGATTTATCTTCCATCCTCTCTTCCCAACAAAACCAAACCTATATTTCTATAAACCTAAAGCCTAAAATGTCTTGGATTGTGTAAATATTTAGTCCTTAAAATAATTTTGAAATGAGAGGATTAAAAATTTGTGTATTATCTTAAGTGAAATTTAGCCCTAGTTCTTGATTTAAAATTCTAGGTTTTTAATTGTTCTAACTTAAGGAATAATATTATGTGTTATAGGGTCGAATAAAACTTGAATATATATATATATATATATATAGTATTTAATATTATTTATATATATACACATACATAGTCGATAAGATAGACCCTTTTAAGGATTCAACTATGTGTATAATTTGTTTGACAAAGGAAATAATTTGGGTTTATTCCATTAATGTTTATATCAAAATGATAATATATATACATATACAAGGGTGTGTATATACACCTTACAAGTTTTTAGTGACCTAGGGTATATATACATACCATTATATATATTTATAGTAAGGGAAATCAATTTAATGAAGATTGAGACTTTTGTTTATGAAGTATTAAGTTTTATAGAGGATAGTTATATTCTATACAGATTGTATATCCTTTGCATATATAAATGTTAAACTTGTAGATTGAGTCAAACATATGGCCAAGTATGTTAGATATATAAATGGAGAATATTTGATTTGGCTATGGAATCTAATATATATATATATATACATATATATATATATACATATATATATATGTATATACATATATATATATATGTATATATATATATATGTATATATATATATATATATATGTATATATATATATATGTATATATATATATATATATATATATGTATATATATATATATATATATGTATATATATATGTATGTATATATATATGTATATATATATATATTTATATATATTTATATATATGACTTAGAGATAAAATCTTTAGTCAATTCGAAGCATATTATGTAGAACAAAGATATGAGTTTAATTAGACGACTATGTAAACTTGCTTGCCAATATTTTGGTATTTGCATGTATAAACTCACATTGATATGGGGATGAGACAGTTAAAGGCATCAAATTATGTTTTTATTGTCTCTTGAATCCATATAATTGATAAATATTATTTTGGTTGAGCTTGAATTGATATTTGAACAAAATTTTGGGTTTATTTAGATGAAGCATTAAATTTGGAATTGTTTGGCATTACAAAGTTATGTACATTACAAAATTATGATTAGTATACAACAATATACATTTATGTATTATCTATTATATGTGATTTTAAATACTTTAGTGAAGGTTGATGTTTGAGATCAATACTAAAAAAATCTAGTTATCTCAAGTTGAAATTAACAAGTGAATTATTACCTAGATAATCTAAGTATAGGTTATAGACACTAGAAAATTGCACACAACAATTTTAGATGTCAAAACACCTTAGGACCCCTCAGACCCCTAATAGACCTTGAGACTATTAACCATATAATTAGATAAACTCATCAACTTAATAACTTAAAATTTAATCAAACTTTTCAACCCATTTCTTTGACCTTTTTTCCCTCGAATACTTAATTGTCGATAGTTAGTCTAACCATTAATAGTTATCTTGACCATCGACAGTCAGGTCTTCACCTCCTCAACTTCTTAACACATCAACTAGCTATGTGTGAGATAATGAGGCATAATTTAATATGTTTGTCTTATGTAGTGCTAACGACATTCCAAGCATCATGATCAAAAACCTTATCCTCTAGGGAACCTTTCATCCTCATCTCTCTTTGCCTATAAAAAGAGGGGAGTGGGAGGTAAAAAGGATCCATGTTCAAGATATCAAATCTTCTTGCACATAAGTATTCAAGTCTTCTATCATCTAGTAATCCTTAAGCAACTTAGCATCTGTAAAACATACTCAAACCTCTACTAAATTTGCTTTTGAGGCCAAAGTATTGTTACTCTAGAAAAATTACTCCAACCTTTAACCATCAACCAAATAGCAAACCATAGTTATATCAGTACTTTAGCATTATTATTTCATATTTTTATCCTCCCTGACTTGATCCAAGATATCTACACTTTTGTTCCTCTCAACTAAATCCTCAATATAATCATTTCCTAACCATCTACCTATTATTCCACTCCTTTATAAATACCTTTAGAAACCTAGAAGAAACCACTAACGGTTAGCATAACCACTAATGATTACCCCCAATTGTTGATGGTTACCTAACCATCAAAATCAGCTTAGCCATCGATGGTTCACCCAACCACTGATGGTCACTGTAGTAGAAAATAAAAAGTTATTTTCAACCCCTCAAACCCAACCAAACATAACTTTCTATGTTTCTACCTATTCACAAACCCTTTTCTAATTTTTTGAAGCTAACTTCACCCACCTTAGCATAAGTATTGACCCATCTTTGTTATATTTAGTCATTTTATTTAACAATCATTATACTTTCTTCTTATATTTCATTTCATTTAATTCATGAAAGCACATTAATTTTATCATTTCCATCTTGATTGTTATCAACAATAGATTGATAGCCTCCTAACAAGCATATGCTTCTCAGATCTAGCTCATGCTAGGTAGTCCACTTAACTATCTTGCTAATAATCCCTTTTTTAGTGCTTTTTTATTTGAAAGTTATTCCTTCCTAGCCAAAGAATAGTTATCCATCTTCATCTAGATTATGCGTGCATCACCAATTAGGTATTTATACCACACTTTTATTACTAGTTTCTTATCTTCTTCCAAAATAAAAAAATGAGAAAAAAATTAAGAGAAATATTTTAGCATGCTCGATGGGACACTAAAATCATCTAGGTGCCCCTAATTTCTTCCTTTATTCTATGCTCATTGAATGAAATCTAAAATTTTATTTTGATCTTAAAATAAATCCATTGCATTACATTGATTGCTTGCTTATTTTAGTTCATCTAGTAACTTAAAGGCAAAATAATTAATTATAGTTTTCACTCTTGTTATCACACACTTATCCAAACTACATAATCAATCAACACATAAAAATAACTAGGATTTCATCACCTAGCAATCAACCTTACCCTTTTCCTAGAATCCCACTTGGAGGTCATTACTAAGTGGAAAACTAACTCAACTCTCTGGTTGAGTATGAACTCAAAAATTCAATATATCTTGGCTAAGCACCTGAAAACCTTATCGCTACATTGTGTGAAGTGAGGGGGTAGGCCCCAATACCAAGCCACATACTAAATTTCAATATAGATTCTCTCTTGAGCACCTAAACATAACCTAAAACCAACCTTATATTTCCTTTTTAGTACCTAATTCACAATCCAAATTTCTTCTTCACACTTTCTAAGGTAAAAGCGATCTAAAAAGAATCATTTAAATTCACTTTTTAGTGTATGTTTGGATTGCCTTGAGTTATTTTTTTTTTTTTTTAATCTTTGTTTGAGGTGTGAGTTTTGTCATTCCCTTCCTATTTTCTCTTATGGTCTTTACTAGACATTAGTTGAGAAATCAAACCAATCGAGGACCACCTTCCTCCTCCTCTTCCTCTTTTATAGAGTATACTTCAAATGTTGAGGGTTCTCCTTCTCATTCTCCTCCTCCTACCATGCCTCGAATAGTTATTGAGGGTGATGTAGATTTTGCCATATTTCTTGATAACAACCCCATATCCCTTCAACACTTCCTTAATATCTTATCTCACCACACCTCTACTGCTTTGGTTCCTCCCATAGATCCACCTTTTTGTATGGCTCCCCCTCTTATGGTTGGTATTAATTCTACCTAACCTTTGATCACCCAAGCCTTTTCTTTTACTAATATCCCATCCACTACCACCAACAAAATCCAATCCAAAATTCCAACCTATAACCTAACCCCACATAAACCAACTAACACCTCCAATATAGGGGCAACCTTACCTCTTTTTACCTATGCCCCACCTACCATGGGGATATCTTCTGCCCCTATTTCCACCATTCCCCTTACCACTACCAATCTACCAATTTCTAACCCTCTTCAAAATTTGGTACTTTTCATACCTCCTACCCTTCCACCTATTATCACTAGATTCACCACCCAAGCTCAACCTACCACTTCAACAATACCTCCAAACCAACCCATATCAATCCCTTAACAAACACCCAAGACATCTTACCAATATTTTCTTAATCCATAAGGATACATACCACTTTCTACCCAAAATTTTGTGCCTATATACCAATATGGGGCTAATCCCAACCTTCCATGGCCACATACCAATATATGGAACCTTATCAACCTCCCACCTCTTATCCATACATTGTAGCCACCCAACCTCAATTGAACCTACTACCCAACTATAGAGCTCCCTAACCTCAAATAGATTTAGTTAAGATGTTGATGGATAAAATTTCTAATCTTAAATCATCTATTTTTGGGGCTCATAACCTTATATCTTATGATCAAATCTAAAATTAACCCATTTACCCATCCATTCCTATTTGACCTTACCCTCCTCAATAGGAACTACCTAAGTTTTCCAAGTTCCAAAGTAAGGAGGACCCTCAACAACATTTGAAGCATTCTATCATTCTTGCTATTTAATTACATATGATGATGCTCTTATCCTTCATACCTTCCCCATGTCCTTATCTGGACCAACCTTGGATTGGTATAGTGCTCTCACTAAGCATTCATCTTTTCCTTTTCTCAACTAGCCCAAATCTTTTTAAATCATTTTTTAGTTAATATATCTAAAAAGGTTTCCATTACCAACCTTTAATCCATTAAGCAATTTGATGATGAATCAATTTTTAATGTCATAGCCAGATGTAGAGGCCTCATTAACCAAATTTATTTCTCATAACCCTAACTTGAACTGATTGAACTCTTTTCTTGAGGTTGTGCTAAACATATTGCTCCAACTCTTCAAGTTCAGACTTTTATAACCTTTGATGAGGCATTTACCATGGCATGTAAACTTGAAATTAGATCCATTTATGAAGGTAAATTGAAACTGAGAAACAAGAATTCTAGCTTTGAATCGAATGACCCTTCCTCAATCAAAACAACCAATCCATCCAACCATCCCAACACCAAGACAAAGGTAACCACAAACATAGTTATCTTAAAATTTTCTCCACCTCCAATCATCAACCAACCTAATAAAACTAATTCTTATAACTTTTCAAACCAACAAACTCATAACCAAAACCAAACCACTCCTAGGCAATATACTCCCATTGGGGAATCATATACTTCAATTTTAGATAAACTACTAAAATCTAAACTCATACAACTTCCTCTTATCAAACTACCCCATCAATTCAATGAGTCTCACCCCACACCTAGTTGGTACAATGAAAATGATCTATGTTCCTTCCATCATGTTATTAGACATGATGTTAGTAGTTTCAATACCTTTAAAACTATTGTCCAAAATGTGATTGATAAGGGTGAACTAGCATTAGATAATCCCAATGCACCTCCAAACCAATCACTAGACATCTTTTAGAAACCTTTTCCTAACCATTCACCTTCCACTAACCATGACAATAGCCAATCAAAATCATATCATGCTCATGAGGTACACATAGTCAATGTTGTTACCATTGAACCTATTGTTAAGGAAACCATTACCTCAACTACATCTTCTTCCACCCCACTTATTGAAATGGTAGAATCTTCTTCTATTCCTTTAGATAACTAAACAAAAGAAGAAGCCTCCTCTCTTTCAATTGAAGAGATCATTGACTCACCCACCTCTCCTTTGATAGAAATACCAAAGGAGGCAACCATTACATCTACCACTTCTTCCTCTAATCCACTTATAGAAGTGGTAGAATCACTACTCTTTCCTTCAGACATACAAACAAAGTAAGTAACCACCTCCCTTCTTTCATTTGAACCAACCACACCTTCCTTACATACCATAGAACCAACCACTCCTTCTTTTGGAACCACTCCAAAGGAAGAGATAATCTCCTCTATTCTTTCCCTAGAAACACCATCAAACCTTCCACCCAAGACAAAGGTGAAAAACTATTTCCTTGCCTCAACTTGTGGGTTTAATATTTGAAACCAATAACCAAGGAATCAAACCCATCTATAAACCTTTTTCTAGAGTTGTCCAAAATATAGAGTTTACTTCTCAACCCAATCTAAATAGGGCCACCTTTTGGCACCATTTTGGGCTACCTTACCAAAAAAAACAATAACCTTTAACCTCACTTATATTTATCCTCAAACTTATCATTACCTCAACCCATTCTTTACATACTTCTTTCTCCAAAACCATAGGGCAACCATCTAACCCACCTCAATATAAAATTGCTAAATCACCCTATGCCTCTTTGATTAAACCCATCAAGAACCTATAAATCCTTCCTACTCCTAGCTTAGCCCATCCATCTTTGAAGTTGGACTTAATCCCATAAATTCCACCAAAAAAACCTTTGACTAAACCCATCAAAAGTGTGGAACCACCCAAACCATTTTGAACTAGACCCATACCACCCCCTTCTCTTTTACCTTCAATTTTGGGACCTGATCCATTTAATATCCCCATTACCTATTCCTCATCTAGTAAACCTTCTCTTTTTACTCTATCTATACATACCTCCACCAAAACAATAAAATCCCCATCATTCTTAACTAACATGTCTACCTCTAACTTCCCACTTATCACCAAATCTTCACCCTCCAACTCCAAACCAACCATAACCAAACAATCCCAACGGAGACCACCTACCAAAACCATCCCACCACCTCCAAATTTTATGGTAAAGCCTACTCCTAAGAAGGCTCCCACTCCCAAAACCCAACACCCTCAACACCCTTGATCAAATCTTATTTGACCATTCTACAAAGTTTGTTGTAAACCTCTTCTTTAACCTTACCACCCATCAAACCTTTCAACCCTTCACATATCAGACCATCATGATTCAGTGACAATTTGATTTGCCTATACTATAGGACACCAAGACATGATATGAAGAACTTCAAAGCTCTCCAAACACTTGTCTATAGCCTATGGGATGAGGATGATTTGTTATCAGATGAATCTCCCTTGAGCCCCTTACCAACCCAACCACCAACTCAAACCATCCAAAATTTACCTACTCCCCCACTCTTACCTAAGACTAAGGATGAATCAAAGTAGCAATCTAAGCCAACACTCCTTCTTATCCACACCAATCATATGGTTACCTAATCTCAGGCCCAATATAAAGATAATGGAAAAGCTAAAGTGTCCATTTCATGGACTTATCCTTCAACCCATTAACTTCCCAACTAAACCCAAACACCATCACCATTACCAAAACCCAAAATATCCATTTTGGGTGCATTTCTTTCCAACCCTTCTGAATCCATTCAGTGTGTAGTGTTGAAACAACTTCACCAAACTCTAGTGAAAATAAGCTTATATGAATTAATCAACACCTCACCTCCTCACTGTCAAACACTGATAGAGATTTTATAATCCATAAAGGTACAAACTAAAGATCCTCAACCCCTTATAGCCTTTGTTGTATATCTTTAAATTTCCACCCTAGTCACTTTTAAGGATTGATAAATACCTTATATACATCTTGGGGATCTTGATCCTCCCTTTCTTATCATATCATACATCAACCAAACCTATATCAAAAGGGTGATGATTAATGGAGGGGCTAACATCAACATTATCTCCTCCCATGCCTATGACCAATTTGACTTACCAAAGAACAACATGTCTAAAACTATAGTGGTTCTTTACTCTTTTAATGAAACCATGACCACTACTTTGGGAACAGTTGTTCTCCACATTCACTTGGGACCTTGCACCATTCCAAAACTCTTTTACATTGTAGAGGGTGAGTTTCAATACAACATTTTAATTAGATTTCATTGGATCTATGCTATGAGTTGTGTCCCTTCCACTCTGCATTGTTATCTAAAATTTGAGCATGAAGGTCATGTCATCATCATACCGGCTGACCCTAGTCCCTTTGCATCTTGCAATATGATGTACCGACCTAATTATGTTCTTCTTCCTTGACCATCCACTTCAACACCAACTACCAACAACTCCACCCCTACCATTTATGAATATTTAACAAGTTCATCCATCCCTTCTTCATATATCCCCATAGAAGACCCCTTGGAGCCCACATTCCAACATCTCTCACTAGGAGAATACCATCTTTTATCCTTGGATGCTTTCCCTACTCCTCAAAATCATGGGAACCTTGATCATGACCTAAGTTATGACCCTAACATCAAAACTATCATCCCTTTTGGGTCATCTAATCATCGAACTAACTTAATCTATGGGAGACTTGACCATCCACTCCTCATTTCCACTACCACCCTTCATATCCAACCATTCACCTTTGATGTCTCCTATCTGAATAAACTAACCATTACCAAAGTATACCTTCATAGGTGTGCCTATAAGGGGTTTGGCCTTGGAATTTATGAATAGGGACCTCATGAGTTACCCATAATCAAAACCCAAAAATCTCATGAGTTATTCAGCCTTGGGTTCGAACCACCAGAATAACCCACCTCACCAAAACCCATCACCACTATTGATGAATATGTCCCATCCTCACCAACCCCATATCCCTCAAAGTTTGAAGACTTTAATACAATCCCATTTAAATTTTTTTTATAAATATTGTTAGTTTGGGAAACTTGACCTATCAAAAGGGTGGTTAAACTAAAACCCTTCCTCTCATCCATCCTAATATTGTAGAAAATGATTCTCCTACCATCAACACCATCCAATGTCAGGATGATGATTCCATTCTCACCTACCTCAGTGCAGGGGATTCTTTTATCCATAAATCCCCTCCTCTTGAAAATGAAATAATGATGAATGAATCTACCATTGATGTCAACTTGGGTACTTAGGATAACCCCTACATTTTCAAGATCAGGCAATCCTTAAATTCCATAAAGCAATAGGATTACCCTTCCTTCCTTCATGATCAAAGCATAAAATTTGCTTGGTCTTATCAAGATATGCCCAGGATTGACCCTTCCATTTCTCTCCATAACATTTTCACCCATCTTAATGCTAATCCTATTCAATAAAATCTTTGCATGATGTACCCTCACATCACCCTTCTATTCAAATAAAAGCTTCAATGTCTCTCATCTATCAATTTCATCCAATCCATTGATTATCCATAATGGGTTTCTAACATATTTACCATTACCAAACCCATAGGGGGCCTTCACCTTTGTATTGAATTTCATGACCTTAATATCACTTGCCTAAAATATTGATTTCCTTTACCTAACATCAACCAAATTATTGATCTTAAAATTGGACACAATATGTTATCTCTCATAGATGGTTTCTTAGGATACAATTAGATCTTGATTACTGCCAAAGATCAAGATAAAACCTCTTTTATCACCCCATGGGGAACCTTCTACTACAGAGTCATGCCTTTTGATCTGAAGAACACTAGTGCCACCTACCAATGAGTGATGACCTATATCTTCTATGACCTCATCCATAAAATCATGGAAGACTATGTGGATGATCTCCTTAGGAAATCCAAATATCACAAGGATCATCTATATGTTCTCAAAATCATCTTTGAATGCCTAATCCATTTCCACATCAGACTCAACCCAAAGAAATGTATTTTTGGGGTCCTTTCTAGAAAGCTTCTTAGCTTCATCATCTCCCTTCAAGGAATAAAAGTAGACCTTGCCAAAGTTAGATCAATCTTGGAGATGCCACCTCCTACCCACCTTAAGCAAATCCACAACTTGTAGGGGAATCTCCAATCAATCTATCAGTTTATCTCTCAATTATTGGATATATGTCAACCTTTTCACCATCTTCTCAAGAAAGATACATCTTTTAAGTAGACCAAGGACTGCCAACAAGCCTTTAATTTACTCAAATAGTACCTTCTTTCTCCACCTACATTGACCCTTCCCAAAGAGGATAAACCCTTCTACCTTTTCATCTCTGCAACTAGCCATTCCCTAGGGGAAATGCTTGTTCATCATGATGAACAAAACAAATAACAAGTCATCTATTACATAAGTCAAAAACTTATTGAGTATGAGACTCAGTATTCCAATCTTGATAAAATTTTCCTTGCCCTCATCTTCATGTCTTCCAAAAAATTTTGCTACCTTCTTAATCATAAAACCTACATCATCACTAACACTGACCCACTCAAGTACATGCACTCCAAACCATACCAAAACTAGTGTATGGCTAAGTGGCTTATGTTTTTAGCTAAGTTTGATCTTGAGTTCCTTCAATAGAAATAAATTAAAGGGAAAGTGATTACTAATCAATTAGATGAATCTCCTCTACTTGATAACCAACATCTTCCTCTTTCATTTCCTGATGAGTCCATTGTGACTCTTTCTCAAGAGGACCCTACCTACCAAATTACCATGGTCTTTAATGACTCCAAATGCTAACATGGTGGGGGTATTGGAGTTATTATCATTACCCTCAATAGTGAACCTCTTCTCCTTTCCTTAAAAATTAACTTTAAGTGCACCAAAAATGTGGCTAAGTATGAAGCCCTAGTCATAAGTCTCCAAACTACTCTAACCTTGGGATTCAAGACAATCAACATCTTTGGTGATTCCCAACTTGTAGTCAACTAGGTCAATGAAACTTACCACTATAAAAATGATGTCTTACTAAAGTACAAATAACTCATATATGTACTCTTAACATCATTTGATCATTACCTTATTCATCTAGTTTCATGATCTACCAACAAGTTCGTAGATACAATGGCTTCCCTTGCTTCTTAAATCCCATCTCAACCTTCTAACTCTAAATTATTTGTTACCATCCACCACTTTTTTACCCCATCTTATATTCATTATAACCTTCCTACCATTTTTAATGTAGAAATTTCTCCATCAGACATTTGGTATGAACAAACTTTTGATTACCTTAATCTTGGTATCATTCCTCCTAACCTCTTTAGAGATGCTTGAAGAGATTTTGTTCAGAGTGCCTCTTGTTATACTATACTAGGGGTAATCCTCTACAAACATGGACTTTATGGCCTCATTATCTATTTCCTTCATGGTCATGAAGCTTCCCATTCCATCAAGGAAACACATGATATAATCTATGAGGGACACTTTAGTGATTTAACTGTCACTAAACACATCCTTCACCTTGGCTACTATTGGCCCACCCTTAACCAATATTGTTGTGATTATGTAAAGAAGTTTGTTAATTGTTAAAAATACACTAATTTACACCATGTACCTATCCATGGCCTCTAAGTATCCAAAAACTTTTGGCCCTTCTCACAATGGGGCCTCGATCTTATTTGGGAAATCAATCCTCATTCATCACAATGACACCAATCCATCATCACCACCACCAAGTATTTCACCAAGTGGGTAGAAGCCATTCCTTTCATCTCTACCAAAGCTAAGAATATTTTCAACTTTATCAACCACCACATCATTTTTTATTTTAGTGTTCCCTATAAGATCATCATTGATAACAGTAAATCTTTAAAAAACAAGAAATTCTAAGATCTTTGCAATGTATTAACATCAAGTTAAGATTTTTCTTGCCTTACTATCTATAAATAAATGGATAGGCATAATCCTCTAATAAAATCCTTAATAAAATTATAACCAAAGTCATCAATGGTTTAGGTTGAGATTGTCACTTACACAACCCCTTCATTTTATGGTCCTATCACACTAACATTCAAACCTCTACAGGTACTACCCCTTTCTCTCTAGTCTTTAGAGTATAGGTAGTTTTGCCTCTTGAAGTCTAAATTCCATCTCTTTTAATATCTTTTAAAGAGATTATTTTTGAGAGCAACTATCATCAAGAATGACTAGCATGACTTGAGCTAATTGATGAACATCACCTCACAATGCTTAACCATCTTTGTTTCTATCAAGAACAAATCAAACATGCCTATAACAAACACCTAAAAGAATGATAATTCAATATTTAAGACCTCATCTTAAAGTAAAACCAACATGTAACCAATATAAAGAAAAGAAAAAGAGGTAAATTTGCTTTCAATTGGCTTGGACCCTACACCATAATGTATTAGGAGCTTATCATTTGTCCTCTCTCAAAGGCAAACTAGAACCTGAGTCTCTAAATGCTTTGCATCTACATCCTTTCTTTTGTTAAATAAGGATCAAACTCATCTTACTATCTAACTTAAACTTGTCCCTTGATTTATAATATTTTCACCTCACCTACCTATCCCTCTTCTTTTAAGGATAACTAATTACAACATAGAACCATGTGATTAACTAGCATAGTTATAGTGTAATCATAAATATGGGTACCATGGATCTACGTATAACATGGTTATGATGGATACTTTTCATCTCTAATTAGAAAGAATCCCATGATCATTTGCCACTCAAACACCCTTTCTACCTATCACTAACCTTCTTATGCTAAAAGTCGTGCCCTCATAAAGGTAAACCTCTAAGCCTAATTAGATTTGTCCATGTCTAAAGTCTTGCAATCCAAAACAAATATCATTTGGGTCACATACTTCTAACATGGCAGACTGATCCCTTGAAGGACAACTACCTAAAATCATCTAAATTACTTAAAAGGTAAATTGTTTCCTTGAATGATAGCTAATAAACATATAAGCCTAAACTTATACCACTCCCTTGAAGGATGGCTAAGTCAAATGGGTCAAAATCAATCATTTAAATCTTCTCACATCGATTAGCTTCAAAAACTATCAAAAATAAAATAAATAAGCAAAAGAACCTATATCAAAATCAACTATCCCAAGAAAGCTGCAATTAGCTTTCATATCTAGCATTAGTAGACTTCTTGCATCAATCAGTCTACACCTAGAATTAAGACATGGACTTGTCTAGTTTGGTTCTTAGGTCACCTATAGAAGGGGAAAACTAACCCACATAAGGTTACCTTATCTATCCACCTATTTAACTTTCACCTACCACCTATCTTCCCTTTTTACCATCTTTTAATCAAGGGATTTTGAGCTTACTTGACATAATGTGATCAAGACACCTTTTTTTAAATCAAAACATGCTAATGCAAAGCATTCGATAGGCTCATGTTCATTATGTCAATATAACTTCAATTTTTTTAGGTCTTTACCAATGAAATATCACCATACCTTTTGTCTTACCCTCTCATCATTTGTTCATGTATACATATGTTTTGAGATTCTTATCTCTTTCCCATATTTAGTTTATTATCTAACCTACTTTGTGTATTTTAATTACATCCATAACCATATCATACATCCATGATCATAATAATCACATCAAAACATCTCTATCATAAGAATAATAACCATTTATCATTTACCATAAACATCATAACATTATCCATAAACTATATCCTATCTATAAAAAAAATATCATGATCAACATCAATACACATCTATCTATCCATAGTATCATCCTACCCATCTACCATCAAAACCTCATATGAACATACATCACATCATACACAACCCTAATTAAACCATTCATCATCATATCCATAAAAAATCAATGATCAAAACATCATGAATCACATCGTACATCATCTATTTATTTATGTATCATATTATTCATTTAACATAACATCGCAATAATTCATCTTATAACATCAAATCATAAAAACATATCAGCATAACCATAAAAAAATCACACCATCACAACATCATATGACATAAAACCATGAACCATAACATAAGCATAAAACATCACATCATATATATATATATATACATATATATATATATATATATATATATCATTAAAACATCATCATATACATCATGTCCATCACAAATAAAGATACATGTAATAATGTATGAAACTTGTCCTTGTGCCTCTTCAACTTCTCTCTTCTCTCTCTTCTTCCAAACTCTCTCTCATATACATCTTGCATCATTAGCACATAGGCCGATATCAAAAACATATACATCATATAATATCATATATTAGGCCTCTGGGACACTACTATCATTAGCCCCTCTTGTTCCTCCACCTACACTACCATCTAGTATTAGTCCCCCTAATTTATCTTCCTGGCCCACTGTAGAGGCCCACTATCTTAGAGTAGCTATAACTCGACCACCTACTAAGTTGGCCCTATGCTCTCTATACCTCAGCTCTTGTGGTCAATATAACAACACTATCACCTCATAATATATCAAATCCTCAACCAAAGCTAAGTATCATGTCATTATAATTATATTAGATGGTCCTCTTATTGGTGTTGTTGTTTCCCCTACCCTCATTCTTAGGGTATCTCTCTCATACATCACTAAACCAAGAGAGATCCTTGCCTGATCTCACTCTCTTATCAGTGTGGCAACTTGACCCTATAAAATAACAATCTATCCTTGTAGAGTGGCCACCTATCCCTATAACCCTATGATATGAGCCTATGCAACTACCAGTGCGACCTATGCATACCCATCCTGACTACCAACCTATATCAGTGCCTCAGTGGGATCCACATCCATGGCCTACTAACCCCCATCACCCCACCCAAAATCATTCATTGCATATAGGTTCTGATAACATGCCACATAGCCATCAATAAAACCAATATCATGTGTCACTACTCTAGTTGGAAGCTCCTTAGGATCTAATACTATGTCTTGTGGCTGTAGCTCTAGAAGTAGAAACTCCTCATCCTCTTTCTTGTACCTCTGAGAGGGAACTAGAATCCCCTACACAATCCCAAACTACCATTGAACTCTATCAAAGGGGATAAGCTCTACTCCCCTATATCCTCTAATATATCCATCACCAGCTCTATAGTGATAGGGTGTGGTGACTATACTAGGCCCATCTAAGCCATCCCACATTTGGCCTCCAAATGATGTCACCCATAGCCAAACCCTCCAAGGCATCTCAAAATTAGTTAATTTCTCTTGCACCTCCACCTACCCTTATCAATGCATAATATCCTCTCCATCTCAAGAAACCCACTATGAAGTGTACCTAGGTGTATCCATCCCATGGTATCCCCAGTAGCCTCAACACCCTAATATTCTCATATGCCTAGCAATGGAGCACAAACCTGACACTAATATCATATCACCTATGAGCTAAAAATCCTTAGAGCTCCTTGTAAATTTAGACAACAAGATAGGAGCCCATTTGAACATTATCCTACCCAACAACATCTCTACTAACACTATCAACAAAAATAGGGAAATTGACCACTACTTGAATCAAGAAACACAAAATAGGACACTACCATCATCATCATGGTCATCAAGAATCAATTTACTAGAGCCCTCTAGTACAAAGGCCTATAGCTGAAGCTACCAGAATGCCACCTGGAATGGACCCAATCCTCACCATATAGTAGCTCTATATAGTAATCCCTCTCCACACTCTCAATGTGGTAAATCATCTTCCCTCGAATGGGTAGTTGTTTAATCTTATGAACATCTCTAGTAGGATGTTAATCTCTCTTATTGGCAACAAAAATATGTTTGTGGTTGGGTCCCATCTCTCAATGAGAGATATGATCATAGTTTCATCCCACAAAAAGTGTTGATAATTAACCATGGCCCTAAGTCTGACCTCTTCCATATGCCTCCACTCATTTTCAATCATCCCATGATGGATATCTACAAATATCCTAGGGACTTGATCCCTCATCTAGATTTGGTCTCATGCCTATAAAACAATTATGTAAGTATGCACACTTAGTTTTCTAAATCAAGCTTAGTACCAACCTACACTGCCCTTTTTAACTTATTCCAAATTATCCCATTACATCTACCACATTACCCCTAGCATTTAAACAATAATCATACCAATACCTAATGCTTCTATCAAAAACATCCACCCTAAACAATCATATTTTCAACACCCTGCCTTACACTATAACATCTTCCCTAAAATCTATCAGACATTCCTACTTAACTCTACGCAACAACCATTTCCACATAACACTCCTACTTTAACTTACCCTATCCTAACTTACCATTTTACCTTTTAAACACATACCCACTAAAACCATTTTAACAACCCTCTTCTATATCTTTTTATCAAAACCTACCTTCCCATAAACTTTGATCACTGATGATCCTTAAAATCATCGATGGTTAGGAGAGTTTTGACCTTTGGTGTTCAATCACCAATGGTCAAGATGACCATTGATGGTTAGGTTAAACCATTAATGGTCACTGTGTGTGACCACCAGTGGTGAAATCCTATTTCTATCCTACCAAAAATAACACCACAAATAATAAAATAAACTACCTATTTCTATCCTACAACCCACCCCAACTTAAAAACCTCAATCAATTTCAATTTTACCCATAACCTAAACTAGGGTGAAACCCCCCAAACCCAATTTCCAAACAATAACAAAATAACCAATTCAATAACATAACAAACCTAATCAATTAAACTACAAATTTAATACACCTCCTACCTCATTCCTTGATCACTATTGAGGTCAGAGCCCATGTCCAATTGCTCAACCATGCCCTTGTCTACCCTGCATCGATGGTCCCCATTGATCACCTTAGCAATCAAGCTCAACCAATCACTAACTTCCACTTCAACCAACACACTTATTCAAATAATCTCCCAGCTAAATGTAAAACTAGCAAATCACCAGAGCATAATATGCAAGGAGTCAAATTGTCAAAAGTGAAAATGATATTTCATTTTCAATTTTTATATTCTATATTTTTAGGTTTTCTCCTTGACCATCAATGATCAGGGTGACCATCCATGGTTGACCTTGAGAACCCCTGACCATCAACAATCAAGGTCCCATAATTTTCATTTTAAGTGCTTATACTTAAATGCCAAAATATTGGAGATCACCTAATCTCCATCACAACAAAACTTGAAATTTTGGAGATTATCCTTCTCTAACTAACCATTAGACCATGTCCACCTCAATTTTAGCCATTTTTAACCCACGCTATTCACGTTTTTCATAACAACCTTGCACTAATATTTTTTTTGCACTGACCAACCTTACCATGTTAAACATTTGAATTTTCACAATCTAGTGCACAACCAAACCATTTATGTTTTTTAAGGGAGCACGTCCTACCTTAGATACCTAAAAAAACACTGACCCTATCTAGGAGACTTATAACATCACTTGATCAATTACAACCAATGTTGTAGACTGATTACCCTATCACTTATTCTTCAAGAATTAACCTTATTTTTACCAACATTGAAAACCTTAGTCTTTGTGTGATCTTGACTATCACACTTATTCACATTTTATGCACATGTTTTCATTTCAATTTCCCAACCCTTTTGTCACCACCTAGTGACTCACCAATAATTTTTTATGAAACCTTGATTTGATTTTGGTTTCACCTCATCAACTCTCAGTTTGAGGGGGAACACCTCCTCCCATACTTGAGGTAATTAGACCTTTTGACCAATAATCCATTTTTATTTTACAACTTTTTAATTCAAAGCTGAATAATAAAAAAGGGGAAAATATAAACACTAGAAAATTGTACATGATAGTTCTAGATGTCGAAACACCTTAAGACCCCTCAGACCCTTATCAGACCTTGAGACTAGTTAGTCACCTAGTTAGCTAAACTCATTTTAAAAAACTTTTTAACCCCTTTCTTCGACCCTTTTTCCCTTAGACACTCAACCATTGATGGTTAGCCTAACCATCGATGGTTATCCTGATCATCGATGGTCAAGTCCTCACCTCCTCAACTTCTTAACACATCAAGTGTACAAGATAATGAGGCATAATTTAATATGTTAATCTTATGTGGTGCTAATTAACATCCAAGCATCATGATCAACAACCTCACCCTCTAGGTAACATTCTATCCTCCATCTCTCTTTTCTTATAAAAGGAGGGGAGTGGGAGGTGAAAAGGATCCATGTTCAAGCTATCAAATCTTCTTACACATAGGTATTCAAGTATTTTAACATTCAGTCTTTCGTCAACAATTTAGCATCAACAAAATAGACCCAAACCTCTATCAGATTTACTTTTAAGGCCAAAGTACTATTATTCTAGAAAAATTGCTCCAACTTTCAACCATCAACCAACTAGTAAGCCAAAGGTATATCAATACTTTAGCCTTTTTATTTTAGATTTCTAACCTCCATAACTTAATCAGACCTATCTGCACCTTATTTATTCTCAACCAAATCCTCAATAGAATTCTTACCTAACCATCTACTTGTTCTACCACTCCTTTCTAAATACCTTCAAAAAATCATAGGCAACCACAGATGGTTAGCATAACCACCAATGGTTACCCCCAATTATTGATGGTTACCCAACCACCAATGATCAGCTTAACCATTGATGGTTCACCCAACCACTGATGGTCATTGTAGAAGAAAATAACAAGTTATTTTCAACCCCTTAACCCCAACCAAACTTAACTTTTTATGTTCCTACCTATTCATAGACCCTTTTATGATTCTTTTAACTTGAATTCACCCACCTTAGCATAAGTATTGACCCACTTTTGTTATATTTAGTCATTTTATTTAACAAGCATTCTAATTTCTTCTTATATTGCATTTCATTTACTTTATGCAAGTACATTACTTTTATCATTTCCAACTTGATTATTATCAATAATGGATTGCCAGCCTCCTATTAAGTGTATGCTTCTTAGATCTAGCTCACGCTAGGCAGTCTACTTAACTATCTTGCTAATGATCCCTTTTGTGAGTGCTTTCTTATTTATAGTTTATTCCTTCCTAGCCAAAGATGAGTTCTTCATCTTCATCTAGATTATGTGCACATCACCAACTAGGTATTTCAACCACACCCTTATTACTAATTTCTTATCTTCTTCCAAAATTAAGAAATGAGCAAAAATTAAGAGAAACATAAGCATTTGTTTACATAAACAATACTCATGAAGATATTGGATAGAATATTAAGTCCATATATATTATAACATATTTACATTACATGTACAGTTAAATGTTTATATATTATTGGTCCATTTAATATAAACATATGAGTATATGTTTAATATATACAAATATGGTATACATGTATATTAAGACTTAGTTTGAATATGTGAATATATATATATATATATATATATATATATATATATATATATATATATATATATATATATATATATATATATATATTCACATCACTCTTGATTTAATACTTTAAAACATAGCAATGTATGTCAAATATATATGGGCGTATTTAGATAATATTGTCTAAGTTTTGAGTGTGTATGACTATTTTGGGGAATTTTTTAAATCTATATAAGGTATTTTAAATGTTTAAATAAAGATCATATTAAGTTTGTTATATGATTGGCTGATGGTTATTTTTTTAAATATGAACAAATAAATAAGATGTGTTTAAATGTTTTGTTTTGTGGATGAAATAACATTTTAAGTTACATATTTTTATCTAGTAACTTGTATTCTAGATATGATTCTTACCTGAATTATATGTATATATTGAGGATTGTTTATGATTTTATTTATTATTCTGTAAAGAATAAGATGAATATTAGATTCATTACATTAAATTTGATGGACTAAAGGTATGTAATTGATATTTTTGTACTTAGCATATTTTTATATCTGATAATAGAGAATATTCTGATTGAATCTATTGATTTTTTTATATTATTATATAATTAACTAAATCTCACATTTATGACACTAAATGAGTAGTGTACGGATTCCAATAGATTAATTAGTGCCATCAATATAAGGTGAGGTGTAATTTGATTGAGTGGTGTGTATGAAACTAACATATCCTAGAGATAATTAACTATTTAAAAAAAATTGGCCAAAGTAATGTCTATAGTTAGACATTGTCATTTCATGTGTTTGATATAATTTACATGTTTATGAAATATCATGTTAGAACATATTTATTTATGATACACATCATGTATTAGTTATCTTACAACACATGGGTTCTAATCTATCACTCTAGATTCCTACATCATCATTATCTACCCATCTATGAAGGGAAGGTCATTTCCTTGTTGGGAGATAGTGCAGGGGATCAATGGTTCATGGTTGGTGTAGAAAAGCACTTGGATGATGCTCTCCCTCCCTATAATAGTACTACAATAAAGACTACACTTGAGATTACAAATAAATACTTGAGTCATAGATACTCATGATTTGTGTAGTTTTGTATCATTATATTATTATTTGAGACATTATTTATTTTTCAAATTGTATTATTTATTGATTTGTACATCTACAACAATGACTGTAATGTTATATCAGTCATGGTTGAAGTTGTATTATTTACTTTAATGAAGTAAATGTAGTCTTTATTGATTACTCAACATTGTTCATGAATTATTATATATTTTTCATGGTGATCATTAGCTAAATGGATTAGTTATAGACCTTATTGGGTCAACTAATATAATACATTTAGTTAAATATCACTTAGATTTCTCATGGTGACATCTGTTAGATGAATATGTGTAATTAATTTTTTTTTAAATTACTTTATTTTGGTAAAACCTAGTAGGGTTATTACATTGGTAATCATCTTGAGTGTTCGTGTTGGATCATGAATCAAATTTTCATGCCTTTAATTTTTTTTACATCATTTAACATAAGCATCTACATCTACTTCCATGGTTGGCCAATAATAACCAATACTCCATGAGATTTTTGGTAATGATAGCCCTATTGGTGTGGGTCCCACAAACTCCTTCATGAACTTCTCTCAATGTTAATATATATTTTTTCAAAGTTAAATAATAAATCAGAGTTACATCAAAAAAAATTTGATAAAGGGTAGGTCCAAGTAAGGTATAATGAAAGGCTTGGTGTGTGAAGGCCTTTTGTTTATTACATGAA
This sequence comes from Torreya grandis, assembly GCA_037957365.1. NCBI lineage: Eukaryota > Viridiplantae > Streptophyta > Pinopsida > Cupressales > Taxaceae > Torreya > Torreya grandis. Next base: position 5,908,917 of record JARHVA010000103.1, read on the forward strand.
AGTTTGGGTCGAAGGACTTAGTCATGTAGGTAATTGCATTGTTTGAAATACAAAATAGAATAGGGACTAATAATATCATATATCATTTCAATGGGCAAGGGTTCATGAGCATTTGATATAAGATGTTCAATGAGGAATTGGTAGTCTCTTACCTTGGCTATGTTGTGGATCAAAGAACCAATTATAGCCATGGCATATGTTGTCTTGTTATTGGCTTGAGGAATGTGTTCAAACTAAATATGAGTAATCTATTGCTCGAAATTGTCTATCATGCCTTTATAAGGTAATAGCTTATCATATTTGGTATGGAATTGGTCTATAACTTGATTAATGATAAGCTATGAATCACCATAAACCAATAGATGTTGAATGTTCCATTGTACCTCTAAATAAAGCCCTACAATGAATGATTTGTACTCAGCCATGTTATTGGTACAAAGAAAGATAATACAGGATGATTTTGGAATAAGATCCCCCTATGGTTTTATGAATAAAAATCTAGACCCTAACCTATGAAACATGAAATAACCATCAAAATATAGTTTCTTACTAGTTTTCAAGTTGTGCTTTTGCTATGATCATAATGGAATCATCTGGAAATACAAAATTAAATGATTGAGTATCTAAAATGGGAGATTAAATAAGATGGTATGCAAGTACTTGTCCCTTAATGGCCTTTTGATTGACATATTCAATCTCAAACTCACTCAGAAGCATGATCCACTTAGCCATGTTCCCCTATAAAGTTGTTTTTTATAGTAGATAATTGAGCATATCTACTTTGGCAATGATTATGGTCTTATTTTTTAGCATGTATTGACAAATATTTTGAGCTATGAAGACCATATATAAAGAACATTTTTCAATTGGTGTATAATTGTGTTCATATGCTACTAGTGTACATATTAGATAATACACTGCATGTTCTTTCTTGTGCTTGTCATGTTGGGCCAAAAGTACCCTTAGGGCATTTTTAGTGGTAGATAGGTAAAGTAAGAATGGATTTCCCAACATAGGTGGTAGAAAAATAGACATATTAGTCAAGTATTACTTTAGGTGCTCAAAGGAATTCTTATAATATTCATTCCATAAAAAGGTAGTGCCTTTCTTCAACAAATGAGTGAACAGGTGGCATTTATCAACCAAGTGTGAAACAAAGCATATGATAAACTATATTTTTCCCTCCAAAATATGGAGCTGCTTCAAAGTATAAGGTGGTAGCATATCAATAATGGCTTCAACTTTGGAAGGATAAACTTTAATTTCTCGATGAGAGATAATAAAGCCTAATAGTTTTCCTGAGGTAACATCAAATACATACTTTTGGGGATTAAGCCAAACCTTGTACTTACAAAGCCTTTCAAAGATTATTTGTAGTATGGCTAGATGGTTAGCACAGGTCTTAGATTTATATAGTAAGTTACTGACATAGTATTTAATAATATCATTCATCATATCATGGAATATAATAGTCATGGCCCTTTGATATGTTGCCCCTACATTCTTGAGGTTAAAAGGCATGACTTGATAGTAAAACATTCCCCAAGGAGTGATGAATGTTTTTTTGTGTTGGTCATATGGTGAAATATTGATCTAGTTATATATTTAAAATCCATCCATGAGGGAAAGCATTTCATATCTAGCTGTGGAGTCACCAATCTTGTCAATGTTTGATATAGGAAATTCATCTTTTGGATAGGCCTTATTTATGTCTTAAAAATCAACGCATAATCTAATACCTTTATATTTTTACTAATTGGCATAATATTGAAGATCCATTCTAAATAATCAATTGGTCTAATACATCCTACATCTAAGAGTTTCTCTAATTATTTATTTTACTAGGATGGCAATGCAAAGATGCATTTTCCTTAGTTTCTACTTAATTGGCTTAGCATCTGGATGAACTACAAGGTGGTATAGAACCAATTATGGATCCAAACTTCACATATTAGAATAAGCCCATGTAAAAATATTTATAAAATCTCTTAGAAGAGCTATAATAACTTCACATTCCTCTTTAGTGAGGGATGCACCTATTTTTATCCACTTTAGATCATTCTAAGTCCCAATATTAACCTTTGAAGTATCCTCTCTAAGGAGAGTAGTACCATCTTATAGGATAGTCTTTAAATATGTAAATTGTATAGTAATGGAAAATTCTCTGGTCAAACTAGTTTTTCAAGTTCTCCCAAGCGTGAGGAATCAACATCTCCTAATGGTGGAAATGGCCATGTAATAAACACTTCAAGACACTCTCAGGTAATTTACTCAAAATCATGTTGATCCTCTATACTGAGTATGGACCCAAAAAAAAATTTACTATTGGTTGTCTCCTAAGATTCCTTTGAGTAAGGGTGAACATACCCATCTAGTGGCACATGAAATAGGTTTTCACCAAGAGACTAGCCTTTTTCTTTACTTTTCCCTAGTCTAAAAATGCCTTAAAGATTTTTTCACTTTGGGACCCCAATGTTTTATTTTTATTTTTTGGCTAAGGGTGTTTAATTACTCTCTAAAATAGGTAGTATGATATAATTTTATATATAACCCTTGTTTATGGTCTCCCAAAGGATCATTGTCTTTTAGGCCTAGAAAATCACAAAAAGCCTCATCATACTCGAACTTGTCTAGAGGTATTATGGATTCTTGTTGGTCCCAATCTATGAGTTGAGGGTGATAAAGGGTAAGTGGGGAATTATGAATTAATATCATGATGGTATAAATTTTATAAGGGTCAAATAGGTTTATGCTAGTTAGGTCTTCATATATGCTATGATTAGACTTCACTTGATGCAGAAGCATCTAGTAAGCAAAACACCATTTTTAGTTGTTGAAATGATATATGCTAGTTAGGGATCATATTTGATCTATGTTGGAATGTAAGTGTGTGTGATGGATCTTATAGGGGCCATTTTCTGTCTTATAATCTTCATGAGTCATCAAGAGTGTGATTTAAAGTATTTAGAGTTTTCCCTCTAAAAGTGTAAAATTGAAAATTCAAATCTTATAATAAGCCTAGAATGACCATAAACATAGTAAGAAGTGATTAGGAGAGAGAATGTTTTTATAAGGGTAAAATAGGTCATTAAAAGAGTGTTTTAATTAATTTTTATGTTTAATTCCTTGAGTCTTGAAAATCAAGAGTCGTGTTTAAAATGTAACTGCGACTCACACATTGAGTTGGCCATTGTAAAAGAGTCTTGTTTTGTAACTACCAAAAAACCAACATAGATTTTGGATGAGCAGAGAATTTTTAAGGTGTGTGGAGAGATTATTTATAGAGGAGGAAGGGAGGATATAGATACAAAAATGAGATATAATAAATAAAGATAGGAATAATGAAAACTCTCTAAGAAGGTGGCAAAGTCCATTCATGGACTGTATATGTAATGAATGATGATTCAAATTAATAAATAAAAGTTGTTTCTATGTGTTTGATATTATATGAAAAGGTATGGGATTGTTATTATTCATATATTCCCTTAAAATTCCCTTAATTCCATGATCATATCATTATTTTTATGTTGTTACAGGTCTAAGATAAGTAATACAAGGTTACAATCAAGTAGAAGATGATTTGGTTGGTTTCTTAAGATTGACAATGAAAGAACTCCATGGTACATTAAATTTGAATATGTTTTAATCATTTATAAATCATTATTATTTAATATAATTTTTTTAAGCTAAAAAACTTAGGAAATATTGGTCTCTACCCTCAAACCTTATTGCACACTTGAGACAATCAAGACTATTATGTAAGTTGATATTTCTTGTACTATTACTATGAAAGATTATGGTTTTTGTGATTGTGATGGTATATGTAAAAAAGATTTGATGATGGAAACATAAAAATTTATATTTTAAGGTCAAATAATTGATAAAAGTATAATATATAATTAGTTTGTCCTTAAACCCTATGTACACATTGAGAAACCCTTGTTTCACTTAGTCAAATGCCAAAAATGAGTGTGTATGTGTTTGAGAAATAGTATGGTTATTGAGTTGATTAATTTTTAATACATATGGAAGTATAAAAACTCATAAGGATATCCATTTTTTATTCTTGGATCTTCTTTGAATGTAAATAGTCTACTAAACCTACATAGTCATCTAAGAGGACACAGAATTTTAAGTTTTCACTTATTACAAGCATAACTAGATTAAATAAGAATGCTAAGACATTTAAGAAGGTTTAGCTTGTTACTATAGAAATTATTAATGTCTCAATATTATTTTAAATGAGTTAAATCTAAATATATAGATTTTTAACCTCTCTCATCCTATATAGGACTGCACCTTTACCTAACTAGGGTTTGGAAATAATAAACCCAATAATTTTAGTTATAACCATGGGAATTTGAAAAAAAATTGTAATCCTATGTATTTTTCCATGAGTAAAAGGATTCAAGTGTTTTTTACCTAGTACCATATGGTCTAGTATGGATTTGAAGGCTAAGCAAGTGTATCGAGGGCTAAAAGGCCTAATTGGCAAGGTGGTTATAAAGAAAGGTGTAATTTCACAAAGATTTGAGTGATGAAACTTTATGGGAGGAATTAAACATATAGAGGGTGAAAAAATATGTTATTATATCTTTTAGATGATTTATATAATGTTCAAAGGAAGGAGATTTGTGGAAAAAAGGCTATAAGGAGATAGGTTCACTATTGAACTTAAGGTGTGTCAGTGCATGATGGAGAGTGAATGATAGGTTTAAAGTAGTTAATTCAAGTGTGTTTTGATAAATAAATGTCATCCATGGTGGAAAATTGTGTTCAAGATACCAATAACAAGATTTGGTTTTTGAATCCCTATGAAGATTTACTAGTGTGAAACTAGTGAATGAGTAAAATGTAAGAATATGGAATAGTGAATGTAATGAGTTGAGGGAATGAATGAGATAATTAAGTATGGTTTAATGAAATTTATAAAAAATTTAAAAATGTGATTAGTGATAGGTTCAAATAAAAGGAGGATATTAAGCCTAGTCAAATATGAATGATTGTTGAAGATTGCAGGTTGATTAGAGTCAAAGTATATACAAGATGAGATCAATGATCAAGATTAGATCAATTGAAGGTGAAATAATTATTTTACCATAATCATTTGCATCATTTGGTATCATAACAAGGTAATATCTTGGTTTCATTCTATTTTGAGTTAGTTGTTAAATATTATTAATGTGAGACTATCAAGAATGCTATGAATATTGCATGAGATGTTATTTCAGATTTATTGTGGGAAAATAATGTGGTGTAGGTATGACCTATTGAGGTCAACATAGAGGAATAATATATTGGTGAAGATAGGAACTAAATACCTTAAGTCCAATGTGAAGAAATTGAAACTAGTCACGAGATAACTAGAGAAGGTAGAGTGGAAATAGCATTGAATCTCAAGAAAGAGAAGAGTAAATATCCAAGAGATAGTTAAGGGAGATAATATCAGTCCTAGAGAAAGATAAAATATCCAAGAGATATCTAAGAGGCAAGTAGGTATCTTGTTAATAAATTGGTTTAAACAAGGCCTAAAAATTGAAGGAAAAGAGAAAATATGGATGTAGTAGATGAAGTGAAAGAGATGAGAAGAAAGTTGGTGCAAAGTTTTAAGAATATGGAGCTCATGGTGAAGCTCATTAAGGATCAAGGAATCCAAAATCTTGGTTGTAGTATGAGGAAGATAGTGAAGTGGCTAGTGGAGCTACTTATGAGAAAGACAAGGCATGAGATGAATGCCTTAAGAAAAGAGAAGAATAAAGAGAGCACAACCCATAGAGGCATGAATAATGAAGAGTTTCCAAGAGAGAAACATGATAAATAAGTTGAGAAAAGAGTTTGTATTGAGGAGAACATGGAGAGAGAAGTGCCAAGAGAAACACTTGAAAGAGAAGACAAGAAAATGTGGAGAATTTCTATGAAAGACACATTCATGGAGATAATGTCATCTCTTGTTTTATGTTCTAATATTGCATTTGAGTGTGTGTATGAAGGTATAAATTAAAGTTTGATTAAGTTCAAGAATGAGACCTTAAGGTTTGTGAAGAATGGGTTTAGTACATCACCCATCAAGGTGAAAGAAGATTTCAAGGGAAGAGGATAGATTATAGAAGTTAATGTGGTGAACATTGAAGAATATTATCATGCTAAGGATGAGATGTAAGAGTAGTTATATGATGCTTTGACAAGAATTGTAGCTGAAGCAAGAGAAGAAACTAACTAAGAAGACATGAATGCACACCATGAAGATATGGGAGAAGAGATAACTTTGAAGTAGTCCTTTAATGAGGTAAATGAATGTTTGGGACTTGAATTTGATTATTCATATGAGAAGGAAGAAGTTAATATGTTGGTTGGAAAAGTGAAGGGCAAAGTACAACCCATAATGAGAGTACAAGAGCATGGGAATGTAGTGCCTAAGTGGCTCAAGTGATCAATTGGTGAGATAGAGAAGGTAAACCTCAAGCAAGAGGTCATGCAAGGAAAGAATACAGGTGAAAGACAAGAGAAATTAATAAGAAAAGAAACAAAGTTAAAGTTACATCAAGTTGACATGACAACTTATCAAGCAAAGAAGCATGAAGAAGGTGAAGTAAGAAGAAAATTTCAGCCTAATAACATGAAAGGTAGTAAATGGGTAATTAAAAGCATGGAAAGGGTAAAAAATAATAGTTATACAAGTACACTCCAAGAAAGGATAAATAAATAGGAAAACAACAAGTCTAAGAAGCAAGAAAACATGGTGGAGGCAATCAAAGACAAAGAAATGATGTTACAAAAGAGTGAACAAGATGACAAGTTTGAATAGGCTAAGTTTTCTCAAGGTTTGATTTATAATGTTATTTATGATGATGCATATGAAGATAATTCAAAAAATGAAGATATTTTTATAGATAAATAATGTCAATGGTGGATAGGCTTGTAAAAATTCAAGATGAATATGAAGAGCCTCATAGAGTGCTTAAAACACTTCATGTGCAACAAAAGGAGATTGATTTGAATCTCATGAGAGAGGGATTCCAAGAACAAGTTTTGGATCAAGATGCCCAAGAATATAAATATGAACTTTTAGGTTATATGATAGTATAAAATTAGAAGCAAATGATGAGTTGCAACCCAAGAGATGGATAAAAATTGGTATAAGATGATGCAAGTGAGGTGATAAATCAAGGAAGTTTGAGTATGGAGTCTAATGAGTTGATTCTAACATAAGTATGGGTAGCTAAGGTAATAAGTAAAGGAAATATGTTAGGAAAACATGATGATGAACATAAGAAGATGAAGGAGTAGCATAGTGAAGCACAAGAATCTATGGAAGCAAAACTACAAGCAATAAAACTAGAAAACAAGAAATTGAAGTGTGAACAAGTTCAAAAGGTAATCTATTCAATGGGTGAAGTTACAGTTGATATTATTTTTGATATTCATGATGATTTCAAGACAAGAAGATGCCAAACCATATTGTACCATGATGAAGGTGAATTAGATAAGAATTTATCTTTTCAAGATGAACAAGGTTGTGTGAAGACACATCAAGGGATGGAGAAGTGTAAAGAAGAGGAAGAAAAAGATAAAATTATTGAACAAGTGATAAATGTTGAGATTCTTATCAGATTATTAGATCACAAGGAAAAAGGAACCAACATTTCTAAAAAGTAAAAACAACTAAGGAAGAAAGAACCCAGTGAGATAAATGAAGAAGGAAGTTATGGAATAAGAGTAAGAATGAATGATGAGAGCCATATGTTAGAAATAAGGTATGAGGAAGGAAAAAATAAGTTGGAAAAGATATAAAAATTAAATAACAAATAGTTACAACAATTTGTACATCTCATAGAGGTAGAGGATGAGTTGACAAGGAGAATAGATAAAGTAAGGAAGAAAATATACAAGAGTCTAATGAAGATAAAGGAGCAAAAAAGTAGGATCAGAAGTAAGGTGAGCATGGAATATCCTCAAAGAATGAATTGGAAGGAAATAAATAAGAGGTTATCATTTAATTTTCTTCCTCCTAAGGAGTATGATACATGAGTATCTAGTAATCAAAACAAAAAATTTAGTTGTTGAAGTGATACATGTTAGTTAGGTGTCATAGTTGATCTATGTTAGAATATAATTATGTTTGAGGGATCCTAGATGGTCCATTTATTGTCTTATAATATTCATGAGTCATTAGGAGTGTGATTTTTATGTATTTGGAATTTTCTCTCCAAAATTTTAAATTTGAAAATTCAAATCCTAGACTAAGCCTAGAAGGACCATGAGCATAGTAGGAAATAGTTAAGAGAGAGAATGCTAGTATAAGGGTATAAAAGGTCATGAAAAGAGTGTTTTAAGGAATTTTTATGTCTAAGTACTTAATATTTAAAATCACGAGTCATGTTTAAAATGTAACTACCACTCACATTGAGTTGACCATTATAAAAGAGCCTTGTTTTATAATTAACAAAAAACCAATGTAGATATTGGATGAGGATGGAAGTTGAAAGGTATGTGGAGAGAGTATTTATATAGGTGGAAGGGAGGATATATCTCTGAAAGGAGAGATAAGAAACAAATATAGGAAGATTGAAAACTCTCCAAGAAGGTGACAGAGTCCATTCATGGACTGTATATGTACTGAATGATGGTTTAAGTTAATAAAGAAAAGTTGTTTTTGTGTGTTTACTATTATATGAAAAGGTATGGGATTGTTATTACTCATATATTCCATATAAATTACATTTATTTCGTTATCATATCACTATTTGTATGTTGTTATAAGTTTGAGATAAGTAATGTAGGGTTATAGTCAAGTAGAATATGATTTGGTTGGTTTCTTAAGATTGACAAGGAAAGAACTCCATGGTACATTAACCCTAAATATTTTTGAATCATTTATAACTCATGGTGATTTAATATAATTTTTTAAAGTGAAAAAACTTAGGAAATATTGGTCCTTACCCTCAAACCTTGTTTCATGCTTGAGACAGTCAAGACTATTATGTAAGTTGAAATTTCTTGTAGTATTATTATGAAAGATTGTGGTTTTTGTGCTTAAGATGGTCTACATACAATTTTTTTATGATTTAAACCTAAAAATTTATATTTTAAGGTGAAAAAATTGATAAAATTATAATATACAGTCAGTTTGTCTTTAAACCCTATGTACACAGTGAGAAACCCCTATTTCACTTAGTCAAATGCCAAAAAATGAGTGTGTATGTGTTTGAGAAATAGTATGGTTATTTATTTTAATAATTTTGAATAAATGTGGGAGGATAAAAATTCATAAGGATATCCATTTTGAATTCATGGATCTTCTTTGAATGAAGATAGTCTACTAAACTTACATAGTCTTCTAAGAGGACACAGAATTCTGAGTTTTTACTTATTACAAGCATAACAAGATTGAATAAGAATCCTAAGATATTTAGGAGGGTTTAAATTGTTAATATATACATTTTTAAGGTCTCAAAATGATTTGAAATTAATTCAATCCAAAGACATGGATTTTTAACCTCTCTCAGCTTATACAGGGTTGCACCTTTACCTAACTAGGGTTTGGAAATAATAACCCCAATAATTTGAGTTTTAATTGTGGGAATATGATAAAAAAATTTAATACTATGTATTTTTCCATGATAAAAATGATTCAAGTGATTTTGACCTGGTAACATATGATCTGGTATGGATTTGAAGGTTGAGAAAGTGTATGGAGGGCTAGAAGGCCTAATTGGCAAGGTGGCTATAAAAAATGTGTAATTTCACAAAGAGTTAAGTGATGAAACTTCATGGAAGTTAGTAAAAAGATATATGGTGCCAAAATATGGGATTATATATTTTATATGATTTATAGACTATTCAAAGGAAGGATATTTGTGGGGGGAAAAGCTACAAGGAGATAGGTTCACTATTGAACTTGAGGTGTGTCAGTGTATGATGGAGAGTGAATGAGAGATTTAAAGGGGTTAAAGTAAGTGTTTTATGATTATTAAATATCATCCATGGTGTCATATTAATTTAAATACTCCAATAACAAGAATTGGTGTTTGAAGCCTTATGAAGATTGACTAGTGTGAAACTAGTGAATGAATAAAGTGTAAGAAGATGGAATAGTGAATGAAATAAGTTATGGGGATGAATGAGAGACTTAACCAGGGTCTAATGACATTTATAAATGTATTAAAAAGGTGATTATTTATAGTTTCAAATAAAATGAGGCTATCAATCCTAGTCAAAGATGAATGATTGTTGAAGATTGTAAGTTGATTAGAGTCAAGGTATATGCAAGATGAGATCAATGATAAAGATTAGAGACAGTGAAGGTGAAATCATTATTTTCTCATAATCATCTACATCACTACTTCACTTTCAACATCATTATTGGTAATATTTAGTGTAGGAACATGAATAATATATGTGGGGTCACCCTCAAGTAGTTTAAATCCAGCACCATGGGTTCCTGTGTAATTAGTTATATAGATAGGCTCAATAGTACCTGTCAATTTGCTCATAGGCCTCTGAATTCATAAGCTTGGTTATCCATAATCCTATTATAGATGGGATGCTTTTTTATTTGGTAACAACCAAATAGATTATCATTGTATAACTAGGAATTATCTTTGATAAATGGGTATTGCTTTCAGCTAGTGGTCAGTGTGAAAATAATAGGCATTAGGTTGTGAAGTTTGCCTTTTCCCTTTTATCACCATTCCATGTAAATTGGCTTAGATTTGGGCCTTCCATAAGTCTTGTGTTTTTTTTTAAGCTTGATAATATGGAAGGTATTATGGGAAAGCTACTCTCTTAGCCATTATACAAAATGGTAAAATGGTTGGTAATTTATATAGGAGTCATATGTGAATTTGAGGTAAGGCTATCCAAGTATATGCAATTGGTATTTATAAATTCAAAAAGCATGTCCTTGTCTTTATCCTTATTTGCTATGTCTTTTAAACCAAAATGGTAATCGTATCTCTCATACTCAGACTTCAAATGCTTGTAGTATTGATATGGTTGTAAGTCTCCATGAATAGTTACCTTTGTCCCAAAATGAATAAACTTGATACACTTGTGCAAGGTTAAAGATATTGTATGGATTTTATGTATCCATGGTCTACCTAGAAGTAAGTTATATGATAGATCTAAATCCATAATGTGGCAAAGTGTGTAGTGGGTCAAAGGCCCAATGAAAACAAGTAAACAAATGGTTCCTTGTGATTGCAACTCTTCATTATCATAGGCCTTGATGGTAATGGTCTATAGCTGAAGGTCAAATATTATATATCCCAGATGCTTGATTAAATTTAGAGACACAATATTAAGGCTTGATCTATTGGCTATGAGGACATGTTTAACTTTATTCCATGTTATAATAACTTTAATGTCAAATGGGTTATTGTGAAGAGGGCTTAGGGATGATAGATCACTTTGGTTAAAGGTCAATTTTTAGCATGGGGCTAGGTGTTTAACCAAATCTTGAAATTTATCGTGTGTAATTTCATTGGGTACTTGAAACTAGCTTAGGATTTTAGTAAGCATGCTTTTATGGATGGTGCATAACAAATCTTGACTATAACTTTTTGTGGACATCTTTTGTAGTTATTCCATAATATCATATGTTTTTTCATTAAAAATGGTAAATGGATTACTCATAGATAGTATGGTAGGCTGAATTAGGTCATTGGTAGAGGGTGGTTATGGGCCTAGAATGGTAAATTTAGTCTACCAAGTTGTGATTATGTAATCTAAATTGGCTAAAGGATCATTGTAACTAGAAGAAGATGGAGAGGGGCATGAGATGGTAATTCTTGATTATCAATGTGCTTGGATATAGTCACTGATCAAAGAAGGGTTACCAACATATGAGCTTAAGATGGTAATCTTTGGTTGTTATTGCACTTGGTTATGGTGGCATGTTAAGGAAGGATTACCAACATAAGGAGGATGATAGGCATTGTTAGGTAATGGCCTTGGTCTCTTAGAATTTTGTCTAGGGTTGATGTAAATTATGGATAAATGACCACCTAGAATGAGACCTATAAATCTATTATAGTCATGTGTAACTGTGTGATAGGTCTGTTAGTTATTAGGGTCATTCTAGCCTTGGTTTCATCTATTTTGGGTTGGCATTGTTGTTGTTGTTATTATTGTTGTGGTGGTGGTGGTGGATGCCTTCATTGTTACTTTTGTTGATATTTATATTGATTAGTATTGTTATGTTATGGAAATGGTTCTTGGTAAATAACTAAGTTCTGATTAGAAGTAGAAGCCCTATTATCCATCTGGATCTCTCCATTTTTTAACATATTCTCAATGAGATGTTTTAATAGCACACATTGATGTATAGAGTGTCCCTTAACATGATGGTACCCACAAAACTCATGTTCTTTGTACCAGTTAGAATAAGGAATACCTTCAAGAAAGTGATTTTAAATTGGCTAACTAATCATATTGGTCATGGCTAATTTATAAAACATTACTTTATTAGTCTCACCAAAGTTATTGAAGACTCTAGATTTAGTCTTTTTTTAGGAGGGGTTTACAAAGGTGGTGGTTGAGGTGACTTCTTTCATGAAGGTAGTTGTATTTATGGAGTTAGCCATGGTTAGGAAATAGACTACATTTATAGAACATGATGCATTAATGGAATAAGCTATAATTATGGCATAGGATGAATATATGGTGTAACAATATTTAGATATGCCATGACTTAGTGACTCCATTACCAAAAACATTCTTGTTATGATTACACAATTTAGGTTTTTCATAGATATTATCCTATGCTAGCATAGATGCTTGCATTTGAACCGGGTTTGGGTTTTAACTTGGGCCTGAATTTTGGTTTTGGCTCTAGCTTTGGTTTGAAGAAGACAACTTGAAAATATATTTATTAATAAAGACATTTTCAATTTGTATACCTTTCTCAATGATCTCTTTGAATGTGTGAGCACACTAAATCTGTAATTGATAAGATATTTTATTATGTAATTTTTTAGTAAACACAGCTACCAATTATTTATCTGGTAAATTATGGGTAAAGTGGCTAGAAAGTGATCTCCACCACTACAATTAAATCTTAAATCTTTTATTGACCTTCTACTTGGCATGACTCAAATCAACTACTGGAATCTCATGCTCAAGGATTTAGGAGAAATGTTATAAAATTTTATTTGAAAGATTATCAAAATTAGATATTGAATTATTTGGCAACTTAAAAAGACAATCTAAAGGCCTATCCAACTAAACTTTGGGGAAAGAAAAGAATCAATTAGATGTCCATATAGGCCACTAGCTATCAAGAAACAAAAAACTATTTTAAATGATCCCTAGGGTCTCTTTTCCCCTTGTATTTTTCAAATTTTAATGGCTCATAGCTTGGAGGAAATTGTATTTGGAGGTACTTCATGTTAAATAGATATGAACACACATCATCAAATTTGAACTTCTTGGTTTGCTTTCCTTTCTGAATGGTTGTAATTACATCCTTTATTTGCTACAATTCTTGGGCTAAAAAGGTAGATGGCATAGTTGGTTATGTTTGTGTTTGGGTGATCATAGGTGGATTACCTTCATTGGGGTATAGTGGGGGAATGAGGTATAATGGATTGTTGGTTTGATGGACCAATTGATTAAGAATATGCATCTATGCATTAGGATTGGGTTGCTAGTATGATATGCATTGATGATAAACATTCTAATTAGGGTTTGGGATAAGGCTTTGAGTTAGAGGTAATTATGGCTATGATAGAGGTATATGGATCAGTGGAAGGTATTGTGCTTTTTGGTTTTTAGTAAGAACTTATTATCTACTAGTTGAACCCTCATATATAAATGGTACCCATTGTTAACTACATCCCTATTGTTGAATATGTTGTATGTTGGGTCCCTATTGAATATGAGGTACACATTTGGTAAAATACAATTGTTGCCTAATGTGTACTTGTTGTAAGTTGGTACCTTTTTATTGAGTGAACACCTATTATGAATTGGACATTTATTGGGTGTTAGGTATCTATTGTTGACCAAAAGGAATACATTGTTAATTAGATCATTTATGTGATGAAATCACCATTTTTTGTGGTGGCACATTGGTTTTCATTTATGGTTTTAGAATATTAGTCACCACCTATTGAGGAAAGTTAGTGTTCAATAGTTTTTAGGGTAGAGTGTTGGTTTGTGATTGACTACTTGCCCCCTGCTATGTGTTTGATGAAGTTATTGGTTAAGGAGTGGTAATGTACTGTTATGTTTGAGAAATAGGCATGTTTTCCCCTTGTTGTTATGAACTACTCATAGTTGTAATAAGAGGCACCTGTGTTTGTGAATTATTTTATGGTGTACAACACACCTTGGTTCAAATTGGGATATACTTGTGTGTTATCTGCTATGCTTTGTAAATTGTCTTGGGTAAAATCCATAGTCACTTGATCAATGGTTGAGACATTGAACATGTCACCAATTAACATATTTGGGACAAATGAGTCCATATTTAGATTAGCATGGCCCTATCAATCAATTGTCACCCTTATTAAATGAGCTAATTCTATAAAGGGGTGTTCAAAATGGACATTATATTGAAATTTTGAGCTAAATTAAGATACATCTAATATGCCTATTGCATTTTTGTGAATTGGTCAATCATTGGACCCTTTCTTTTTGAAATCACATTAGGATCTTGGTTAGGTATCGGCATAAGTGCTTGATGGTAACTAGTTGAGGCATGTTCAATTGGTTTGACTTGAGGTGTTTTTCTAAGCACTCTTACTAAACTAGATATACTTTCGTGGGGAAAATATTTTGGGAAATTTGTTCCTACCTCTATAACCCTGACTAAAATTTCATCCCTTTTTTCAAGTAAGTGATGCTCAAACAAGTATGGGTCATAACTTGTTAGAATGGTTATATAGTAGAGCTACTGTTAGACATATTTGATAATGGGTGACTCATTAACAAGGTATTAGACATTTTTTATTGTTTTTTCCTTGGATAAAGAGGTATATTAACCAAGTACTATGCTAGTAGGTCCTATCTTTGTATTTTATATTGAGTAGTATAACAAGGATATGGATCCATATCATAAACTACATCATCACTATATGGGTCTTGAACTAAGGGGTCATTTGTGACCATGTTCTCATAATATGGACTATACATGGTCCTAATACATGTATAATGAGGCATATATGAATATTTAATTAATTTATCTCAAATAAAAAGTCTAATGTTTGTAAGTGATCAAAATTTTATCTAAAAATATTGGTCCCTTGTTGAAAATGTATTAAAACTTGACCTAAAAATAGAACTTAATATATTTTTGAAAATGATTTAAACTTGGCCTAAAAAGGATTGTTGATCAAATTTGGCCTACATGTCAAAATTTTGATGGATCTAAGGTAGGAAGTTGAGCAGGGTCCTTGATTAAAGATTGATCTGATGGTATAGGGAGTAGACAAAATTCAAGAGAAGATCAAGTCACTTACAAATATTTTGAAACACTTTAAGTAAGTTTAAAGTATGAATTTGTTAATTTTAAGGAGCCAAGTTATCATAACATGTCATGTAGGAATGAACATGTTAGCTTGGTTGTGCACTTCATAAGTACACTTGGGAAGTTCGTCGAGGTTAAATATTACATGGACATGATGTATTTTGATCCATGATCATCTCTTAAAAATTTGGTATCTTGATGATATTTTTATCTCAATATGCAAGCCTTTAAAAATGATCCATCAGTATGAGATGTGCTCAAGGATGTCAATTTTAAGCCATGATAAATAACCATTTGGATTCAAAAATCCTTAATAAGCTTTAAGTAAATATAGGGTTGATAAGTGGCATGATCTTCAAAACCAATATCAAAGATCAACATCACATGGGTGCTCATGCATGTCAATAAGTCAAACAAAGATCTATGATGCACATTTAATCATGTAATATAAAATCAATGGCAAGCTCATGGTCAAAAGGTTAGTGTATCCTAAAATTGAATGCATCAATGATAAGTGTCACAATACCTATGACTAATGAGATTAATGGTGCATTTTTAATCAAGAAAAAGGAAGATTGATGATGTGCATTCATCTATATATAGTATATTTATTGTGCATATAAGGTCAAAAGTTTAATGAGCTAGATTGAATTCAAGATTTCCATGTGTTGAAAGCATAGGAACTAGATGAATACTGATAGAAGGGCCCATAAGAAAAACATGGAGTTTCCAAGTGGTAAAATCTAGATAGTGATCATAAATCAATGGTCAATAATGAGGGTCAAGGTTAAAATCCTCCCATAAGGATCAATGAAACAAATTTGGTAGAGTTATAGGAAGGCACAAGATGTAGACATGTATCTAAACTTGTAATGGTCAAATTTTAAAATAGAACAAGCAACCCAAGTAAAATCCATGAAATTAGACACATTGGATCAAAGATTTTATCACCCTGGGTAGGTAGAATACATAAATTCAAGATCAAATATGATCTAGGTAACTAGGATAAGATCTTTCAAGTTCATCTAACACCATTAAATCCCTACAAAACCTCTCAAAATATCTTAGACATAAGTCTTACATCTTGTGCATGATCAAGAAACCCTAGTCTATGGATCTTCATTGAAATAATATCTATATGAAAATGAATAGGATGATTGGTGTTCATCCATAATGAACTTATATTTAGGATTTGGGAGTAATGGTAAAATTGTGTTTGTGCAATAAATTTCAAAAGGGACACTAGGGAATGAGTTCAAGAATGATAATGTGAAGAACATATCAAGCTCAAAAATGATACCATAAGCCCAGGATAATGGAGAATTTAATAAGGTTTTGAGATCTTTGAATAATATTCCTTCCTAATGGATCATGACTCAACATCCTCAAATCAATGATAATCGATCAAAGGTGGTTGAGCTTCATTTAATGATCTCATTGCTCAATTATCTCTCTTTCTCTTGTCTATATATCTCCCTTCCCCTTCCCCATAAAAAATTTCTTGGCTCTTGGATTTTAGACTCTTAGATATTTTCTTAAGAGTAGAGACTCTTATGCTTTGGTTTGCTTAGGCTATGTCAAAATATGTACTATAACACCTATTTGATGTAATAAAGACTAAATTCCTCCATTTGCAACTAAATTAAAGTGTGTCTAATGAATTCATTAATGTGGTTAAGTGAATTTATGCTTTCTTTGCCTCTATTTGAATTTCCTCACCTCTATGAAGTGTTTTGGTAGCTTTCGCAGGTCATTCTAAGTGCATATATAGTTTGTTGATTAGTTTTAAAGTGTACAATTGCCCTCCCATGCTAGATTAATATCTAGTTTTTAATTTTTATTGAAATGTATATGTGTAAGTTGATCAAAGAGTGAATGAAGTGATGTTTAGTAGTCTCGAAATCATCTCATAGTGTGTCTTGTGTAAGCATAAGTGTTTAAACATTGGTGCATCACCTCCTCTACATGTTTTCATGCATTATTGTGTCTATTTCTCTCCCTTTTCTAAGTCAAATATTATTTTAGGTGATAGATCCAAAGGAATCCAACCTTCTCTAGAGGCTTAACCTCACAATAGGAAACCCACATCCTAATGTTATTCCCATTTTATGGCTTAGTTGGAGGGATCCTAAAGAACTCCCCCTCATTGGTGAAAATTAAGACCAAAATAATTTTTGTCACACTTGGTGGGACCCAAAAATACATTCTCCATAGCTAAATTTTGGAACTAAAGATAATTACTTGCAACATAAGAAGACATCCATCATCATTAAAAGTTAAAGGTTCTTCAAATTGTAAAATTCATAGCATCATCTAGGTAAAAATCTCATGCCAAAGATTACTACAAGGTCAAAAAGTAAAGGTATTCCTCTTGAATTTATTGAGTTTCTTTTCACTTAATACAAAAGAATAGGGTTTAGTAGGATGATACCATATCCTCAAAAGAAATATTCATCTCCTAGTCATCCTATTATCCTATGCAGTGCAATCCCTACTACCCAAATGGCCATCAAAAACCAGGTGTTTATCCCATTTAATTTAGACCATTTTGATGAAATTCCTATTTTTCCCTCAAGAGTATTCCATTCTTCTCAAGAGAATACCAAACAACTACCATTGAGAACATCTAAGATGTTGCCAACCTTTGTTTAATTCATAATGTTGTTTAATATAATGTAGCTATTAGACTGCTTATTGCTTCCTTTAAAGGAAAAGCATTACAGTGGTATATAAACCTTATATTAAATTCCATTTTTACCTAGGATGAGTTAGGTGTATCCTTAGTCAGATAATTTGAAGATAAAGCTGACCACCTATCCCTGGTTGAATAGTTGACTATTATAAAGAGAGATCCTCATGAGTCCATGTTTGAATTCAATCTTAAGTTAAAAATAGACCTATAATAAAATGCATACATTTATTATACCATCCCTATAATATGGCTTATTTTATTATTTTAATTCTCTTAATTTTTATATTAGTGTAATGATACAGTTAGTGGGTGGTGTTAGCTTTCCAGATGCCTATGAGGTTGTTGTAAGAGTAGAAAACAATTAAATACAAGCTCGTAAACTCTCCCCAAGGCCTCCAATGCATATATTCCTAGAATTGAAACCATATCCACCCCCTAAATTTCCTCAATTTCCATCTTTATCCACTATTCCATCCCCTAAAGATCAAGTTGTAACCCCTTCTAGTCAAGCTAATGAAATTAGAGAGTTGAAAAATATGTTACAAGATTTTGTGAATGAAATAGTGTAATTAAGGAGATAATAGTACCATCCTAATAGGCCTTATCAACAATAAAATAAAATCATGTATCAATAATTTAGAGATCAAAATCCTCCTTATCAAGGTTTTAGATAAATTAGACCACCCTGCCAACCACAAGGAGCCATAACTCAAGCTAAACCATATGCATCCCTTGATCCTAATGCACCTTCCTCTTCAAGAGATATTGTTCCCATACCACTTCAAAATAACTTGATTCAAGATTCAATTTAGTATCCACCTAGCCTTAATGATGCTCGAACCCAAGCCTTGGACTCATAAAACATAACTATGCCCCAAATGACACTAGAAGAGTTTTTCTTCAAGGAGGTCAATATCAAGAGATAGGTTTGACACCACAAGGAGAGACTCAATAATTTCAAGGGAATATTGATGCCATTAATATTAATTTGAAAATAGATGATCATGTTACATTCAATTAAGTTGTTAAAACTAGTAATAAAATTGGTTAAGTTGCAGCTCTGACTAGAACTAAAACAAGATCCATTGATAAGGCTCAATATGTGATTAATGATTTAAGTAATCCTAATGTTGTTCCTAAGAGAATCAAAGATCAACCTATTACCCCTATAATTCATAAATATTAGAATGTAGAGATTGGAAAATTTCCTCAAATACCCCTGGTTCATGAACAACCAATGATTTAGAAAGTACAACCAAAGGTTAGTGGAGATCAATTTAGTATAGTGTATCAAATGAAGAAATATAATGTTAGCATTATCATTTCAGATTCCCTTGATATTATAGGACAAAAGGATATGCTCATTCAAGATATTTCAGCTCTCAAATTATCTCCAAAACCAATAGAGAAAGGTGTTGTCCTAACCAATTTAGATAAGCCAAGTAAGAAACAAGTAAAATAAGTATAAAAGATAGTAAAGGTGGATAGGACTGAGGTAAAATCAATTAAAACTCCTCCTTTATACCTATCTTTGATATTTGGTAGCACTTTGGTCCATAATTATATGGTAGATAGTGGAGCCAATAGCATTGTCATGCCTAAACTAATTATAGACAAGCTTGGTCTGGTCTATAGACCAAATACTAAAGGAGTATTGAAACTAGATGGACCACCAATAAAGATAGTAGGAATCATAAAGGATATAAAATTGACATTGCATGCTTGTCCCAATATTTCCATTTAGTAAGTTGTAGTTGTAGTGGACTTGCCTCATTATTTTTTTCTATCTATCAAGGTACTTTGCCTAAAAGATTAGAGGATACTTATCAGCTGATTAGAAATATTTGGTGTTCAAAACTAGGTATGGTACTAAGGTAATAATACATTATGAATCCATATAATTCTTTCAATTGGATCCATCTATGCCAAGTGTTGTGAACACTAACTATGTCATCTCAGATGAGGTGCTAGAAGATAGTGAAGTGAAAACTCAATCACCTTTAGATGGAGTCCCAAAATTTTTCCTTGATGAATGGGCCTCTATATTACATGATAATGATACTTATAAGCTAATTCAAGGACTTGGTGTTTTTTCCTCTATGAGAATGATACACTAATTCCATCCTTGATGAAGGATGATGAACCTAGTGATGATCTATGGCAATTATACTTTGATGGATCAAAGAATAAGCATGGTACAAGTGCTAGAATGATGTTAATTTCTCTAGACAAGCAAAGTTATTTCTCTTATCTTAAGTTTTAGTTTGGTTGTTTAAATAATGTTGGTGAATATGAAGCACTAGTTCATGTTTTGCAATGGGCTAAAAAGATGAAAGTCAACACCTTACAAGTCTTTGGTGATAGTGAACTTGTAGTTCACCAAATAAGAGGTCTAAGTATATATAAAAATCCATTACTTAAGTCATATAATCATAGGTTATGGGACTTACTTGAATATTTTTAGGCTTTCAACATTCAAGCCATACCAAAGGATGAGAACAAACATGTAGATAGATTGGTTGCCATTGTGACATAATTTAGTATCCCATATGATATAAAAAGTGAAAAGGTTCAGTCACACATTAAGGTGGTTGTAAGGCCATCTATTCCGAATAACCATGAGAACTGGAAAGTGTTTGAAGATGAAAATTAGATTATTAGTTTATTATAAGAAGAATTTGATTTTTCCTCAAGGAATCAAAATAAGTTCTTGCAACAATATGGTGATCAAATTATGGAGTTAAAAACAAACAAGTTACCTAAGGGATTGGTCACACTTGAGAACATATTTAGTGGAGATGATGAGTTGAGAAAGGATAAGTCCTATTTGTCAATAAAGGAGGAACACTATGCCAATGTGGATATTGTAGCTATTAAAAGTTTTAAGTTGGGTAAGGTATGCACTCCTTTAGAAAAGGAAGGTTTCATTGAGTTGTGTTCAAGATTTGTTGAAGTGTTTTCATGAAAATATGGTGATATAAATGGGTTTGATCCAAGTCTATCCTAACACACTATTGAGTTAAAATATGAAACCAAGCCAATAAGACAAAGACAAAAGCCTACCAACCCAAAACTTGAGCCTTTGATGAGAGCTGAGCTTTATAAGCTCATAGATTCAGCTATAATATTTCCTATTAAGCACTCAACTTGGGTGGCAAACCTTGTTCCAATGTGGAATAAGAATGGTGATATTATCCTGTGTGTTGACTTCTAGGATTTTAATAAGGCTTCCCTTAAATATCATTATCCATTACCATCCATGGAGAAAATATTACATCTAGTAGTAGGTTCAAAAAGGTTTTCCTTGATGGATGGATATAGTAGCTACAATCAGATTTTGGTCAATAAAGAAGACCAATTCAAGACAACCTTCACTACCAAGTGGGTGATATTTTCATATAAAAATATTCCGTTTGGTTTACCTAATGTTGGAGTAACCTTTCATAGAGCCATGGATATGGCATTCTAGGGCCTTCTTAACAGGTTTATACTTGTTTATTTGGATGTAATAATAGTATTCTCAAAGAGTACATATGAGCACATGGTTCACCTCAAGCAAGTGTTTAAAATGTGTACACAATTTAGGGTGTCTCTAAATCCCAAAAAGTGTATGTTCTCAGGTCATTAAGGTAAGCTTCTTGGGCATGTGATCTCAAAACATGGTATGAGCATGGATCCTAAAAGAATAGATTCAATTATTATGTTATATTTGCCCAAGCACATGAAGGCTTTTCAAATATTCTTAGGGAAAATAAATTTCATAAGAAGATATGTCTCATATTTTTACACTTTAGCTAAGACACTTACATCCATGCTTAATAAGAGTCAAAGTTTTAGCTGGTCCAAGGAAGGAATAGAGAGTTTTGAAAATATCAATAAATACATAGTTAGTGCTCCTACACTTATAACCTAAATTTCAAAAAAAAAAATCATTTTATACACTTATACTAACATGGACACCATTTTGGGTAGTCTTATGCAATAGAATCATCAGGATTTAGAGAAACCAATAACCTTCTTTAGTCAAAGCTTAGAATAATATGAAAAAGGGTACTCTTTTGTTGAAAAACATGTACTTTCATTTATAAGGTCTCTCAAAAAATTTAGATACTTTTTATCTAATAATAAGATACACATGATGGAGTTTCTCTTGAGTAAAGACATAAATGATAAAAGGGCCAATTGGATAAGGTAGGTAATGGAGTATGATGTGGAGATCAATTTCATTAAGCTAGTGAGAGACAAAAGACTTTGTGAGAATTTAACCCAAGACTTGAAAGAAAATAATGGGGTGGTTATAGTATCAAATGATGAAGAGGTTGTAGCTGATCAAACCTCACCTTCCAACTATTTTCATGACTTGGTAAGGTATCTCCAAGATGGTATTTATCCCCTCATTTAAGTCCTTCAAAAAGAAGATATTTTAGAATGTAGTCAATTCCTTTTCTTCTTGTTGATGGTGTTTTATTCAAGAAAGATATCAATGACATGTTGCTAAGGTGTATAGATCCAAGATAAAAATAGATATTTCTTGAGAAATTCCATAATAGACATGGTAGAGGCCACTATTAAACAAATACCACAACCCTTAAGATCATGGGAGGAGGCTATTATTGGCCTATCATATTTGGTGATTGTTAATCATGGGTTAGAAAATGCAAACAATGTGTTATGTTTGTGGAAAAGGTGAAGCTTGCAGCCTTACCTCTCTAGCCAATTGAAGTGGAATAGTCCTTTGTCCAATGAGTTTTTGATTTAATGGTCTCATTAACCCCTCATCAAGTGCATGACATAAATGGATACTAACTATTACAAATTACTTCACTAGATGGACAGAAGCAGTGGCATTGAAAGAAGCAAATGAATCAAATGTTCTAGATTTCTATAAAGATTTTCTTACTAGGTTTGGAGTTCTTTCAACCATTATTTATGACAATGTTATGGCCTTTATGGGAACTAGGATTAGCCAATGGGCAGTTCAACATGACATCTATCTCAACATTTCATCAAATTACTATCCACAAGGAAATGGTCTTGTTGAATCCATAAATAAGAACATGTTGAAGATCATAAGGACTATTGAGAATAATCAGTGGTCATAGTATCTCAAATTGAAATCATATCTATGGGATGATACAATCACCTATAAAATATCAATAGCCAACTCTCTATACCAGCTGGTATATGGTAAGGAAGCAAGATTGCCTATTTCTCTCGAGTTTCCTACTTTAGAACTTTTGCATTGACTTGAGTTGTTAGAGAATGAGCTAATGAAAATTAGATATGTTGAACTTATGGAGCTAGAATTTTGAAATCAGTCCATGTTATCCATGGAATCCCATCAAGAACAAGTGAAAAGAGCCTTTGACAAGAAAGCTTCTTCAAGAAGTTTCAAAGAAAGAAATTTGGTCCTCAAGTGGGATGAGGATAGAGCTAAGCTAAGAAGGCATACAAAGTTTGACTCTCTTTGGAGTGGTTTATACATAATATCCATCTATAAATCCCATGATGCATTCCAACTTGCAAAGATGAATGGCTAGGAGCTTCCTATCCTAGTCAATGGGATACATTTGAAACATTAATATTAAGGAAGTTGAGTTCCTTATACATAATTAGTTTTGTCTTATTTTCCTCCAAGTGTTTTTCTAGCACATTAGTTAGTTTGCTTGTGTTTTGTCCTAAATAACTGCTCTATTTGTACACTCACTTTGGGAGATTAGTTTCCCTATTTGTTGTGTTTCCTTCCTTGTTTGGTAGAATATTATCTTTTCAAATCAAAAGGTTTTGTGCAGCCAGGAATAAAATTTGTCATTAATTTCAATAATTATGTAAATAATCTAGTTCTTAAGCATAATAGGCATGTTTCCCAACTAAGTTGCTAAATATGTTGGCCAAATCTCACCTATATATCAAAATTTTGATAGATCTGAGGTAGGAGGTTGAGTAGGGTTCTTGATTAAAGAATGATTTGATGACATAAGGAGTAGATAGACTTTAGGATAAGATAAAGTTACTTTCAAAGCTTTTGAAACACTTTAATCAATCTTAAAGTTCAAATTTAGTAATTTTAAGGAGCCAGGTCGTCATGACACACCATGTAAGGACAAACATGTTAACTTGATTATGAACTTTATAAGTGCACTTAGGAAGTTGATCGAGGTTAAAGATTACATAGACATGATGTATTTTTATCCATGATCATCTCCTAAAAATTTGATGTCTTGATGAGATTTCTATCTCAAAATACAAGCCTTTAAAAATAATCTAGTAGTATGAGATGTGTCTAGGGACGTCAAGTTCAAGCCATGGGAAATAACCATTTAGATTTAAACATCCTTAACAAGATTCAAGTAAATTCAAGGTTGATAAGTGGCATAATCTTAGGAACTAATATCAATGATCAATGGCACAGAAGTGCTCATCTAGGTCAATAAGTCAAATAAAAATCTATGAGGATGTTTAATCATGCAATAAAATATCCATAGTGAGCTCATGGTTAAAAGGTTAGCATATCCTAATATTGAACTCATCGATGACAAGTGTCATGATCTTGATGACCAAAAATATCAATGGATCATATTTCATCAAGCAGAAGGAAGATTGATGATGTGTGTTCATCCATACAGAGAAAATAAATGGTGTACATAATGTCAAAAGGTCAATAAGCTAGATTGAATGTGAGGTCACCACATGGGAAAAGTACATGAACTAGATGAAGACTTATAATAGGGCCCATAATAAGAACACATAATTTCCAAGTGGAAAAATCTAGAGAGAGATCATGGATCAATGGTCAATAATGAGGGTCAAGGTTAGAAGACTCCTGCAAGGATCAATAGAGAATATTTGGTTGAGTTCTAGGAAGGCACATGATGTGGACATGTATCCAAACTTGTAATGGTCAAATTTTAAAATATAAAAAGAAACCCAAGGAAAAGCCACAAAAGTAGATGCATCAAATCAAAGATTTTGCCACCCCAAGTACGTAGAATACATAAATGCAAGATCAAATATAATCTAGGTAACTAGGAGTAGATCCTATAAGTCCATCTAATGCCATTAAAACCCTACAAAATCTCTCAAAACCTCTCGATGTATGTTTTACATCTTATACATGATCAAGAAACCCTAGTTTGTGAATCTTCATTATAATAATGGCTATATGAAAACCAATAGGTTGATTGGTTTTCATCCATAATGAACCTATATTTAAGATTTTAGAGTAATGGAATAATTATGGTTGTGAAAGAAATGTTAGAAGGGACACCAAGGAATGATTTCAAGAATGATAATGTGAAGAACATATAAAGCTCAAGCATGATGCTACAAACTTAGGATAGTTGAACATTTAATGAGATTTTGAGATCTTTAGAGACTGTTCCTTCCTAATGGATCATGACTCAGCATCCTCAAAGTAATGATAATTGATCAAAGGTGGTTGAGATTCATTTAATGATCTCTATTTCTTGGTTCCCTCTCTCTCTTCCTCTTTTCGATATATCTCCCTTTCTCATCCCCATATAAGCTCTCTCATCTCTTGGATTTTAGACTCTCGAATATTTGATTAAGAGCAAAGACTCTTATTCTTTGGTTTGCCCAAACTCTACCAAAATTTTTACTATAACACCTATTTGATGCAATAAAGACTGGTTTCCTCTATTTACTACTGAATTGAAACATGTCTCATGAATTCATTGATGTGGTTAAGTGAATGTATGCTTTCCTTGCCTCTGCCTAAATTTTATCACCCCCATAAACTGTTTTGGTATATTTCATATGTCATTCTAAGTGCATATATATAGTTTTTTGATTAGTTATGAAGTTGACGACTTCTCTCCCATGCTAGATTAATAACTAGTTCTTACCTTTTAGTGAAATACTTATGTGGAAGATAATCAAAGAGTGAATGAAGTGATGTTTAGTAGTCTTGAAAGCATTTTATAGTGTCTTATGCAAGTATAAGTGTTAAAACATTGGTGCATCACCTCTTCTACATGTTTTCATGCATTTTTGTGTTTATTTATCTCCCTTTTCCAAGTCATAGATTATTTTAGGTGATAGATCTAAAGGAAGCCAACCTTCTCTAGATGCTCAACCTCACCATAGGAAACCCACGTACTAAGGTTGTTCCCATTTTATGGCTTAGTTGGAGGTAACCTGAAGAATTCCCCCCCATGGGTGCAAATTAAGATCACAACAAGGATCCCTTTTTGAAAACTAGCAATCAGAACTTGGTCTAAAATATCACTAACACTCTAAATTCTTTTGAGTAAATGGTCAACTAAAAGGAAAACTTGAATCCTAGTCTTGGCAAGTGTTTTAAAATATACTCGAATCTAGGTCTAATAATGAGACAAAATAATTCTAATTATTTGGCCAACATCAAAAATCTAGACTTGAAAAGGAATGAACCAGGTCTAAAATGTGAAAACAATGCTTGGTATGTGGACAACATCACAAACCTAGACTTGGAAACAAATTGGTCAATATAAAAAATTACAATCAATCTAACTCTAAAGTAATGACTCAAAACACTTGATCTAGACACAGGGATTATTCTTGGCACATGAAATTAAGATAAACTTTATCTTGTCACAAATAAATTACTCTAGGCATGTGTCTAAAACTAATTAGGAAAGTCAATCTAAAGTAACAAATTAAGAGCAAAGAATAACACATTCAAGCCCAAGTGACAAGTAAGGCTCAAAATGTGAACTAACCACGCTTAGAAATATACTTGAAAAATGAGTTTCAACCTTAGTTTTAGATAGAAAATTAGTTCAAGACACATGAAAGTAAACCACTCCTAAGTCTATGCAAAGTTCTTTAGATCAAGCAAGAAATTGATCCAAGTTGCACAATCTAATTGTAAAAGGTAAATACCCAAGATTAAATTAGGAAAGACTTCAACCTAGACCAATTAGTTTGGGTTTGAATTTTGAAATATAAATTTTGAACTTGGTACAAAAGACTTATATTTTCAAATGAATAAAGACCTAGACTCAAATAGGTAGCATAACAACACTTTTTAGAACAAAGGTACATAAACAATTTTTTTCTTGGTTTTAAACAAAGGTAAATGTCTTAGAACAAATTGGGTAGTGTAACAACATCTCTTTGAACAAGTGTAAAAAATCTGGTTTCTAAAAATCTCTAAGGTAAATGTTTGGATTGATTTTGATAGCATAACACTTCTTGAGTTAAAGTGGTAGTAGTAACATGTGTTTTACATGTTGAATTTTTGACTTGTTTTAGATGTGGTTTTGACACAAAAAGCATTATAGACCCTAAAATAAATGCAAGTAAAATAATAAAAAAATCACCTAAGTACATGTCCTACCCTAAAAATTGACAAGGTTTCATAGTCTTTGCTAAAGTTTCCACTATTTACCAATGAGCAAAAGGAATTAATTTTTTATCCAAAAAATTAAGAATGCATGTAGTTAGAGTGTTTTAAGCCCCACTTTATCTCTTGAGCATTGGTATATGGAATGAACTTGGAGTGATGAAGAAATTCAACATTTATTTGGATATTATGTGACAAGTGGGGTTGATCTAAATCTAAAAAAATTGATGTGTTATATATGTGTGGCTAACATGAGGTAGTAATCACATCATTTAGATGGTTACCACCTATCTTGTTATGAAATGGTCTAGTCCTTTACAAAATAAATTGATCTATTTACTTAGTGAATTCAGATGTCTAGTATGTACAAGCTCTGAAGACCCATTAGAATGGTTAGGCTAACCACTCACCAATATCCCATCCAATAGTATGGCTAATTTATATACCCCATCATGTAATTGGGTTATAATAATGTTAGGAGATGAAACCCTAGGTCAACACCATCTTAAATAACTTGTGAGGAGGCTATGAACTCCCGCTCACATGTTAATGCGAAAAAAAAAATGGAAGAACTTTAGGCTCATTTATTATTTAGCCAAGTCACTCATAGCTTAGGGAGAGCATACATGACTTTTTTTCACTTTTATGAATCAAATAGACAAGCAAAAATGATGCAATTTTGATCACCTAAATTCCCTAAAGGAGACGGGGGGAGAGCATACATGTGAAGTTTTGCAAAAAGGAAACTACTTTAAGAAAATAAACTAAGTAATTTTGTAAAAAGGAAAGCAAAAACACAAAAGATCTTAAGAGCACTAATCTAGTTTGTATTCTTTTTAAGCACTTAAAACAATATAAAGTGAAGTTTGACCTTCTGTGTTTGAACTTATAACTTTGAAAAACAAAAAGTCAAGTTATTTTGCAAGTGATTTTTAAGCACCAAAAAGACAATTGTGAATGACTTTTAAACTAATTAAAAACTTCTCCCTTTGACCTAGTTTCCTAAAAGAAATGTTAGGGGATTCACTTGTGTTTAAAGGTTAGTCTAAAATATTTTTTTATTTTTAAGATCTTAGGTTCTTGATACAAAGAGAAGTCATCATTTACATAACACAACAAAGTCATCATTTTCCCACAAACTTAACATAGATAAAATACAATTTTGGCAAAGTCATCATTTAACAGGTATGAAGTCACCAATAATACTAATCAAAGTCACTATTTTCCTTAGTAAATCATGCAAACATAGAGGATAGTTACCTAAAAAATTTGCCATTCTCAGGGGATGAATTCATTGTTTCCTCTAGATGAAGTCATTATTTCCAAAAATGTATGTCACATGTCAAAGTAACCGAAATGTAGGGGCAAAGTCATTATTTATGAAAGTAACTGAAACCTAGTGGTGATGTCACCAAAACCCAATGGTGAAGTTTCCACTTCACTAAAAAACAAAGTTGAAAATAGAACATAATAAACAATCAAATTCATCTATTATTAGAGGTGAATTCATCAAAATGTAGTCAAATAAGAAAATAGACTTTCAAGGCAAAAAATCTAAAAATTAAAGTTTTAAGTGAGATTTTATTAGGTTTTAAAGGTCTAATACAACTCCCTTAGTGCATGTGGAATGTATGGTCCCACTGCACATATCATTGTGTAACATAAGATTAAAAATATATATTATTATCTTTCTCTTGTTAGTGGAATTTCAAAACCCCAATATCAAACAAATCAATGAAAACTATAACCATTTATCTAAGTACTTGAATGAGCAATAATGAAACTAAGCACAAATACAATTAGAAAATGAATAAAACAACTATGTTTACCTTCCTTGTCAAATGATACTTGTGTTAGAGAGATTTCAATGATGTCAAGTGATGTCATGTATATGTATTGGTGAGTGGATGAAGTGCCTTGATAGTCTAAGTGACAATGACAAAGTGTGCAATGTGCTTGTCCTAGTATGCTTGAAGAAGGCTTGGTTGATCTTTAGATTTTGCATGGTTAAGGATGTTTAGGGATGAATATGATGATTTGATTATGTTTAATATGTACCTAAGATGTTTTATAATATTTGAGTGGTTGTGTGCATGAGTGTATTTCATCTGGTTGATCGTTGTTTTCATCTAGACATTTTGGGTCTAGTGGTAGAAAATTTGAGTAGGTAGTTTGTTGACATCACCATTACCACATGTGGATGAGTCAAGGGGATTTGGTCATATTATTATGATCAAATTTTTACCTAGTTTATATGTAATAAATATTAGGTCATGTTACTAAGCATGATAAAATATATACAAGTGTAAAGTTGGGCTCTCAAACAGTTTGATAGTGTTTTCCCATACCTAGCCAAATTTGCAATTTGGCAAGAAGAGCTGAGTAAGCATTTTTATGGTGTTATATTTCAGATGTGTGAAGGTTTCATGAGAAAATTATCATATGGGTTTGTTTAACTTTATGATTATTTAATTTTCACTAAGTTTTAGGTCATACAATGAAGCGCATCAAAAGATATGCATGTGTAAAGTTGGCCTTCCAGGCAATTTTTGACATAGTTGGCTATGTGACAGAAAAAATCTGAGTGAGCAGATTAATGGCATTATATCTTTTATACACGAGCATTTTAGGATAAAATTAATATATGGTTGGATTCTCATATGTGAGGATATTAATATATGGTTGGATTTATGGCATTACATCTCACATGCACGAAGGTTCCAAGAGTAGATCGATATATGGTTGGTTTATCCTATGTGATGAGATCATATGATCCAAATTTGAGATCATACGAGTGAGAGGTAAAAGATGTGATTGTGCAAATTTGGCCTTCTATAAAAATAATAAATGGTCCCCATAGTAATTTTTTCATAATGTTAAAGATCAGAACCAAATAGAGATCAAATGGTTCACGAGAGTTCATACTATAGACACCTAAAACTAGCCATCGATAACTTCGAATTAGGGTTTTGGCCAATTTCCACCTAAAATGCACAATTTGGCCTAAAAACACTAAAACATGATAAATAATTTGAAATTGACATATTTAAGTGCCAATTTTGGTCAAGGTATCCCTAAATGGGGTAATGCAATTTATGGGCCAGCTAACTTTGATCAGTTCATTTCAAGTCAAAATTCCAATTTTACACCTACGTGCTCTAGACTACTCTTTCTTATCAAATATTTTACACAAGACTCATGCCTTTGTTATTTGTTTTTGAAAACATCCTAAATGGGAATATACATCTAACACATCTGACAATGGATTCTAATTCTAATCCAATCAAATTTAGGACCAATAACAAGGCATTCTAGTCAATCTGAGTAATTTGTGCACAAGGTGCTTAGTCATGCTTAAGAGCTAATTAACCCAAATCAAGGCATAATAAAAAAATTTATGGAAACTTGTTGAATACTTATTTTTGGAAATGAGTATTGAATATTTTCATCATCAAGTGACCTAATTTCTTAGGAAGACATCCCTCAGCCATAAATGCCACAAATATTTTCATGCCTTTTATGCCTCTTAATTTCCCCTTCTTCTAAGGTCATGATGAGGATAATTACAAACTTAATTCCAAAAATTGAATTAATACTCAACCACACATCTCAATCTTGAGATGGATGGTTGAGGTTGATTCTAATCAAATCCAAAAATCTATAAATAGGAGGTCTCACAACATCATTTCTAAGCTTAATTTGTGCAAAGTTATAATGCAGGATTGATTCCCAAAAGCTTCAAGAAACTAGTGTTACCATGCAAAATTTATTCCAAGCCAAGCCAAGCTATAATCCAAAGGTTCCAAGGAGATATAGAGGTATCCAAGCTTCCATTTCTAAGGACTTCATGAGCACAAGCCAAGCAAGCCACCACTACAAAGACATTTGGAGCATCCAAGAAAGGTGAAGGAACTCTTGGGTTTGATTCATTGCTTTTAAGTTGTGTTTATCATTTGATTTTGTTAATAAGCTCTCCCTAGTTTCTAGGCCTAGAGATGTAATACTATTAGTGTGTTTATTTTAGTTTGTTTTTATTTTTGAACTAACACCATACTAACCATCCTCTCTTGAGTCAAATTCCTAGATCACATAATGGCATGTCTGGTGGGACTAGACACATCCTACATATGAAGGAGAACCTTTTGAAACTCTAAAATATTTATTTAAGCTCTTAAGACTCTTTCAAATTTATTTTATAACTTTATTTTACCATTTTTGGTTGCCACTATTTTTACAAAGTAACCAACGTCGATCGAAATATTGACATCAGTTACCTGGCTTAAACGATGTCAGTTAGTAGAACTAACATTAGTTAGATCTTGGTTGGTTGTAACTAATGTCAGTGGTAATAACCAGCATTGATCACTATGTTTTTCAAAAAACATAGACCTGATAGCTACTTTTCCAAAGATTGTTGTTTCAAACTCAAAAGAGCTTCAAAGCTAAAGGACATGCTAACAATTTTGCTACAGGACCAAGTGGGATATTTACTCAAAACATGTTTAAATCACTTTTGCATGCTTAAATTTGATTAGGAATTTTGTTTTGGTGTTTAAAAAATAATTTAGGTGTTTTTGGTGAATGTTTTATAAAGTTTTTAACTAATACCAAGGGGTTAAATGAACACCACCAAACATTTTATTTGGGTTCAAAATTGAACACACTTGACAATTCTTGCTTGAAATAGTTGTTTAGTTAGGTTTTTGTTTGGAAAAAAGAGAAATGTTTCATGTATGCTCTTACATTTCTCCCTATAGGGAACCCTTAGAATTAAAAGTGCCATTCCTATTGCAACTAGCCTAATCTAAGGCTTAGAAATAAATTCATCTAAAGCACTCCCCAAAAAACTCATCAAAGTTTGGGTGACTTTTAAAATGACCCTAAAGTATTTATATTTTCATGTTTTATTTATTTTTATGCATCTTGGATTGTGAGGGGGACTTCATCACCTCCCACAAGTTATTTAGGGAAGTTTTGACCTGGGGTTTTATCTCTTGGAATTGACTTCATTTGGCTCCTTTGGAGTTGCACACAGGATATAGTGGTACTTTGGACATTGCACTACACTGAGCAAACAACAGGATGTAGTGGTTGAAAAAAGGACTAGACATTTTTGTAACAAGCCAAGTGATACGAACCCAAAATTTATGCTTTTATTTTGCATTATTTGGCATGAAAGTCATTGTGTAATTAATTCCCCTAGATCGTTTGAAAACTTGTTAGATTTTAGACAAATCCCCACTTGCCATAGAAGTATTGTTGGTGTAAGGTGCACCTCAAGGTCCATGTCATAGTACTATCATTTGAGATAAGTGGCAAGGTGTAAAACCCTACTATATAATGTGCATTTACTTTTGGATGAACACTTAAAATCCTCTCAAATGATGTATATTGATGGATTCTAGCAATACCGAGCAACCTTGTTAGTTTAGAATCTAAGGGTTATTAATTAGTTGATCGTGTCATAGTTTAAATTCTCGTGTAGAGTCAAAAAATTGGTGTAAACAAATAATCCAAACCAAACACATAGTCCAAATTTTTCTTTGAATAAAGAGGTGTTATGTTGCCCATGTGAGATGATCCATTTGCCTTGTTCAAAGTTCCTCAAAAACTTGAGAGTCATATCATCCACTTTGGCATAGTTATGATGCCCAATTGAGTCTAGACCTTTACCCAAGTTGTTTAAGTCCACTTATGATTTAAATTCAAAATTACACCTTTACAAGTTTATAGGGTTGATGTGTTAAGTGGGTTTGCCATTTAAACTAAACTTTAGGGAACTTAGGTTTAATTTCCAATTTAGGTTGAAGGCCGTTTAAGACTCATAATCATTATCATCACTTGATAGACTTAAGCCATTTTGTGCTAAACACTTGCAATTTAAGTCTATACACCACAACATTTTGAGTTAAGAAAGGTATTGTTATGCTGCCAAAATTATAGGAAAACATCTTTGCCTTACAAAGTTTTTGAAGTAAACCTTTGTATCACAAATTTTTGGGTAGTATAGCATCATTACAATGCCCAAAATATTTCAAATATTGTTTCATAGACCTTCTTGGATAGAGTTTCAAATTTGTTCCCACATTTTCAAACCAATTTGAATGTACTTTTGTGATCTTTTGTCTAAAATAGTTATATTGATCACCTTTGTCTAGCTTGTTTGTCAACAAAACCAAGTTTTATACCATATTTTTTTAATAAAATAAACTATGGTTAAAGTGCCTTTTGTTTCATACCTTATACTTATTTGACCAAGTTCATGTCCAAGAATTGAATGCCTAGTGTTTGTTAGAAGTGTTTCAAATCCATTAGATTAAAACTTTCATCTATTTTCAAAGTCTAGTTTTTGACATCATTTGGACAAGAGTCCTAGCACATGCCTTGTTTGAGCTTAGATTTTGATGTCAAATTTGGCCAAAAGACCTAGAAACTATTAAATTCCTAGATTAGACTGATTTGAAACACTTCAACCTTAGAGTTTGGTATTTTGATTTTTTGGCCCATTTACTTACTTACCTTTGTGTGAACAATTAAATGTTAGATAATTTACACAATCTTATTTCCTCAAAAATATTTGCATAAACCTTTTGATCCTTTTGACAAATCTAGACCAAGTTGAAAGGCATCATTTGTTTTAGATTATGTCCTTTTTTAGAGTTTGTAGAACTCTTTGACCTTTTATCATAAAGCATTGACTATGGATCCCAACATGTATTCCTACACTCATAGTGGACTCATATACAATCCACATATTAGTAATGTAGTTGCACAAGAAGAAATGGTGTAAGACCCCTATATGGATAACATTGCTTATGAGATGGATTCTTATCCCTCTTATAATACTTAATCAAGGGAACAAATCCAAGATCCATTAGCTAACTATTTGGTTAACATACCACCTTACACAGAATAGGACCAAGAACAAACCATGCAATACTTAGCTACAATACCTGTAGTGGATGAGCCATTACTTCAATAGTCATATTTTACAAATATGGCTTCCACGTATTATCCATTTTTGTTTGTGTGATGTTTATTAGAGAAAAAAGATGAGATTTCGGTTAGAGCCATAGAGGTAGGGGCTAAATTTCTAGCAGACTTCCCCCATGAAAATTTACCAAGTCTAGTAAGAGTGCCCCACAATATCATTTATGATCAACATGATTCTTCTATCAATCCTATGGCTCTAGTCCAAATAACGTACCAAGATCCTAATATATATGATCGAAGAAAAAACATCATGGAAGAGCATTTTAACCAAATACAGATAGCATATCAAACATATCTAAATCTAGCACATGATTTCAATCAGATGAACATGGTAAGTAAGCCTCTCATTGACCTAGTTCCTTCAACATGAGTGATGATAGAGTTAACTGGATAAGAGCATCCAAATTCTCACCCATTTGTACAAACTACTTCAATAGATAACCTGATGAATATGCCCATTATTGAATAATTATCTTTGGCCTCTACACTAAATAGTGAGCCAAACATAGTAGATAATATGAAAATAACATCTAGTCTTGATCAAAGTGGTACTAATATCAAACAACTAGCCAACAACATGTTCCTGTAGTTAATCCTATGAATAGGTCATCATACCAAGGGATAGGAGTTTATGCACCCTAGCCTCAACTAGATACTTCCTCAAGTATACAACCTATGGGGTTAGGTAATCAAACAATGGCTAATATCACACCTCAATGCTAGAATGTGATGAATCCTACTCCCCCTCAATAGGTAGTGAGTGGTATTCTACAATGGTAGACATAGTCTAGTGTATCAACACAAAAAAGGATGAATATATTACCACCTCAATTAGGGGAAATAAATATTCTACCCCGCTCGGTAATGATGAACATACCTTTTCAATCATAGACTAATATGCTAGTCCAAAACCAAGCAGTGAATAGTCAACAATGTGCAAATATTGGTCAATAATAGATGTCAAATCTATAACCTAATTTCACTTATTCACATGGATTCATGCAACAAGGATGTCCTCATGTTTCTTAGGTACCTACTAGACAACCATTGGTTTGAAATGTGCCACAAATCTAGATATAAGGTCTTGGTCCACAAGTTCCCACTCAATAGCAAGGTTCGATTAGTCAACATCATGTCCCTTTTCAACCACAATAGGCACAATATAATTATATCCCTTTATCCCAACCATAAAATCTCCCAGGTCAAACCTTTATCACCAACCCAAACTAGAATATCATGTAGCCAAATGTGCAATTTCAAGCATATCCCAATCCACATATATATATTCCTAGTCCATTCCCCAACCAAACTAATATACCCCAACATGTATCTCCATCATACCCTTGTCAAAGTGTCCCACTTGTGACCTCTCAACCATTTACCCAAACCAACATTCTCCCTCAAACCAATATCCCTTCCAGTTTCCTCTCCTAAGAATTGTAACAAATGAAGGATACAATTACTACCATTTAGGCTACGAAGTGGACCAAAAATTTCAAATTAGATGACATATGTTCTTATCCATTCAACATGAAGTATTTATAGATATCATTTCCTTCAGGATATGAACCACTGAAATTTGATAAATACAAAAGGAAAGGTGATCCTAAGGCTTATTTAACCAAATTCTTTGTCACATGTCAACCAGTGGCATATAGCAACATATACCTTTTTGCTATTGTTTTCAAGGAGCTTGGTATGACAAGCCTTGGAGTGGTTTTTGAAGTTTCCCAAGAATTTAGTAACAAACTTTGATGATATTTTTGATAAATTTGTGCAACACTTTTCCTATAATCTCGAGCATGAGATTTCATTAATGGATCTGACATAAGCAAAGAAAAAGATGGTGAGAGTTTTGCAAGTTATTTACATTGATGGAGATCCCTTTTAATCCATTTCACCCATAATTTACCAGATAAACAATTAGCCACTATGTTTACTAAAAATTTGCATAGTGAGAGCCTATCATCTGGAACTACAATGTGTGCATACATTCAAAGAGATCATTAACAAAGGTTTGTAGATTGAGAGGGCATTCATCAATAAAGGATCCATCAAGCTTAATTTAAATAATTAAAATTAAGGTACCAATTAGGGAAATGACCAACATCCCATCCAAGCGCAAGCATCACTACTAGCATAGGCCAATAATCATGAAAGACCGAAGTAATTGGATCGTAATAGGAATGTTATGGGAAATGGAGTAATAAAATCTAATCATGTTTAAACTATGTATACATCATCTACACCACCTTTTTAGCTTACTCCTACCCAGCAACCTCTCCAACCAAAACTTGCACAAAAAATATAACAACCCTTACCATTATAAACCCCTCCTCTTAAGAGAACCATGCCTACATGTCATGTCTTTAGTGACCTAGGAGAACCTATTGAATATGTATTTTGAAAGCTTGCTACTGCTAATTTGATTAGTTGGACTATACCAAATCATTATCTATAAGGCATTCCTTATCTTGATTGGTACCATGAAAATGAATTTTGTGACTATCATCGGGTCAATGGGCATAATCTATGAAGATGTCTCCAAATCAAGAATTTAATCAAGAATATGTTAGAGAATGGGTAGATAAAATTATATAATGGTGCTTCTAGTTCCAATCAAACTCTTGGGATCTATAAAAACCCCTTTCCTTGACATAAAAATCAATAGTAGCAGAATAATCAATAACAATAATAATGGTCAGTGTAACAACAAAATCAATAGTATCAAAATCAAAGGCCGAACTAATAGAACTAAAAAAATCAATAGCAAAATCCAAAATGATATAATAATGGATAAAATAAAGTTAAAAATGGTAACAACCAACAAACCTACCATGTAGTTGCATATGACTATAATAAGGTTGTAGGTCATATTGCAAGGGATAGCATTAATACCATCTCCATCAATCCCAAACCAAACACTAATCAACCTATACCATTTCCAAACAAAAATATTCAGCCAAATCACATGAATAATCCTTCTTTGACTTGGGAGTGCATACATGCAAACTAATAAACTAAGACTTCCCCTTGTAGATC
Organism: Torreya grandis; assembly: GCA_037957365.1. Taxonomy (NCBI): domain Eukaryota; kingdom Viridiplantae; phylum Streptophyta; class Pinopsida; order Cupressales; family Taxaceae; genus Torreya; species Torreya grandis. The sequence goes on from JARHVA010000103.1 coordinate 5,946,459, forward strand.
TTATAGTGACAACTTGTCCTTGCCACGTGACCACATATAAGTGCACTGGCAACTGAGACTTGTCCTATCTAATCCCACACCATTCCTAGCATCAGTTAGTAATAATGGTCTAATGTTTAATCTTAATTATACAATCATAACTTATAGGTCAAAGATTACTATCCTAGGCCCACAAACATCTACCACTTTGCCTACCATCCAACCAACCATTTAGCCTCAAAATAAACCATTCGCTACTGACCAAGACAAAAAATTTAATATTATGGAATAATTGCATAAGACACCAGCAAAAATTTCTATTTTAAATTTGCTATAGACTTCAATAGTCCATAAGAACATCTTGAATGATTTTTTTACCCAATCCACTATTGCTAGTGACATATCCCCTGATAACTTTCTAGCTTTGGTTGGACACCTAGCTCCAGCCCAACAAGTCACATTCAACCAAAGTGATATGTCTTCCCTTGGCCTGTTCCATAATAACCCATTATACATTAAGGTTTGTATTAGATAGCATAAAGTGAAATGTGTCCTTATAGACAATAGATCTGGCCCCAACATAGTGTCTCTAAAGCTCATCAAGCTTCTTAGGTACTAAAATGATAGATCTCTAGCCAGAAACAATAACTATTAAAGCCTATGCTAATCAAGAAAGAGAATCACAAGACACCATTATTTTTCTAGTTATCATTGGGCCTTTGACCCATTATACACTTTGCCATGTGCTTGATCTTGAGTTATCATACAATATGCTTCTAGACAGGTCTTGGTTATATGAGATCATGCAGTCCTGTCAACACTGCACTAATGTATCAAGTTTTCCCACTAAAGGATGGAAGTGAATATTCTAAGAGATTTACACCCATATGAGCACTACAAGCATCTTGAGGCTGAGTTTCAAAGCTATAATTATCAGTATGGTATGAATCCAAGTTCCAATAAAGATAGAGGAAAAGCTATATTGATTGATCCTTCATCAGATAATTGCATAGATCCTAATACCTTGGATTCCCTTTCTTACATGCCACCTCCTAAAGCTTTTAATCATTTCACTATTTTAGATAATGGACTAGGATAATATGTGACCCATGATACATTTCATATTGCCAATCTTCCTCAAAATCCAAAAAAATTTAGGCAAAATAAAGGTCATCCCACATATGCATTAGCAATGAAAGAACAAAGATAAGGGCCCTATCACATTTGTACCAACATTTGGCCTAGGACCTAACCCTCTTAAAGGGGATGAATCATGGTTATACAATGATAACCAAGCTGATTGTTATAAAAATTCAAAGTATCTTATTCCCAATAAGAACATGGAGCATCATAATTATGAAGGAAGAGGCCTCGAACTGAATTAGCAAGGAACCATCAAGCCAATTTTCATGACTAAGTATGAAAGAACTTATGGACTTGGATTTAAACCACCTGGGGGTGACCCCACATATCTTATTCAAACTCCATCACCAGTGACTAGTGATGATGATGCTGACAGCGAAGCAGAGTCTGATCATAGCCTTACCTTTGATAACCTAGCTAAAACCAACATGTTTGATAACAATGTCATTTGTACCCTTACCCAAGCCATTTATCACAATTCATTGCCATTATATTATACCCAACTAATAGATTGGGACCAATAAGAATCTAGTCTGCCAATTGATGAGTTCTAGAATGATGAGGCATTCTATGATTTTTTAGGCCTTAGAGACAATGTTCCATTGGGAGATCACAAATCAGGATTCTCAATCACATTAGATCTTGCAACATATTTTGGAGAGTGAGTGAACACCCTTAGCCAAAAATAAATAAGTAAAACATTGAGGTCCCAAAGTGAAAACCTCTTTGAGGCACTTTCTAACTAGGGAAAAAGTAAAGATAAAGGCCAGTCTAGTGGTGAAAACTTGTTTCAAGTGCCACTAGATGGGGGTGTTCATTCTTTTTCGAATTTAGACCAAGAGACCACCAATGATGAACTTTCTTGTGGATCAGAGTTTAGATTTGAGCAAAAAAAATTATTTGATCAAATACTTCAAGAATTTTTGACTATTTTTATTACATGGTTAGATCTCCCATTAGGGGATTCAAATTCATCATGCCTAGGAGAAGTTGAAGAGCAAGTCCTAACAAAGGACCCTAACATAGTCTAACAGTTCAAGTCACTGCCTACTATCCTAAGAGATGGTTCAACCCTTCTAGTCAAAGATACAATGGAGGTCAATATAAAGACTCCATCAGACATAAAATGGATAAAATTAGGAGTGTTTCTCACTAAGGAAGAACGTGACATCTTTGCAGATCTATTTAGAGAGTTTATGGATATTTTTGTATGGGCCTATTCTGACATGCCAGGTTTAGACCCCACCTTGGTTCTATACCACCTTATGGTTAATCCTAATGTTAAATCGGTAAAAAAAAATCTATGTAAGATGCATCCTTGAATTACTATATTGGTAAATAAAAATTTGGACAAACTCTTAGGAGCAAGATGTATCTGATCCATTGACTACTCTAAATGGATCTCTAGTGTTGTACCTGTTAGTAAAAACTCTAAAGAGATCAGAATTTGTATTGATTTTCAAGACATCAACAAATCTTATCCTAAAGATGATTTTCCCTTGCTTAATATTTGCAAGCTCATTGATTCTATGGTAGTTTATGAAATGCTTTCACTTATGGATGGCTTTTCAAGATACAATCAATTTAGAATAGCACTAGAAGTTCAGTAGAAAACAATGTTCACCACTCCATGGGGAACATTTTATTATCAGGTGATGCCATTTGGCCTTAAGAATCTTGGAGCTACATATCAAAGGGCCATGACTGTCATATTCCATGATATGATGCATGATATTATATAAGACTATGTCGATGAAATATTAGGAAAATCCAAAACTAGGGCTGACCATCTAGTAGTGTTATGCAAGATATTTGAAAGACTATGAGAGTACAAAGTTAGACTAAATATAAAAAAATGTGTTTTTGGTGTAACCTCAATAAAATTACTTGGCTTTATCATATCTCATAGATGTATTGAAGTTGATCTAGCTAAAGTCCTTGCTATAACTAAGATGATGCCACCAATCAATTTAAAACAACTCCATAGTTTATAGGGTAAGATCTAGTCAATTTGATGTTTCATCTCTTAATTAGAAGATAAGTGCCATCCATTTACACACCTTTTTAAGAAAGGAGTTGCATTCCACTGGGATGATCACTGCCAAAAAGCTTTTCAATAGCTCAAATATTATCTTGTCAATCCACCTATTTTATTACCTCCTATGCCAAGAGAGCCATTCTTATTATACTTATCAGCTATCGACCATACTCTGGGGGCACTCTTGGCTCAACATGATGACAAAGGAAAGGAGCATGTTGTATACTACCTAATTCATACCTTGGTTACATATGAACATAACTATGCACCTGTTGAAAAAGTTTGTCAAACCATGGTTTTTATAGCTTAGAAACTGCATCATTACATGTTGAATAATAAAACTATGATCATTTCAAAAGTAGATCCATTCAAGTAGCTACTATCTAAAATAACTTTACAAGGTAGAATGGCTAAATGAATCATGCTTCTCATTGATTTTGATATAGAATATGTCAATCAGAAGGCAATCAAAGGATAAGTTCTTGCGGATCAACTTGCTAAAACACCTCTCATAGACACCTAGCCACTCACATTTCAATTTTTTGATGAATTCATCATGACCATCATCGACACACCCCTTGAGGAGTAGCTCTGGAAGCTATATTTTTAGGTTCATTCATTGTGCATAGATCAGGGATAGGCCTATTATTTATTGCACCACAAGGGGATCGAATCCCTAAATCATTTAGAATCAGCTTTCCTTATACAAATAACATGGCTGAGTATGAAGCACTTGTAAGACTTCGATAAGAAGTGCATTGGAATACATCTCATCTTCAAGTTTATGGTGATTCTTAGTTAATCATCAATTAGGTCAAAAATCATTTTCAGACCAAATATGACAATCTAGTTCCATATAAAGCCATGGTTGACACTCTTAAAAAGCAAATTACTAACATTTAGTTTGAGTATATACTAAGGGCTAATAACAAAACTGCAAGTGCCATGGCTACTATTGGCTCTCTGATTAAATAAATAGATAAAGTTAGAGAGTATCAATTCCTTGTTGAGAATTTATCAACACCAGTTGATGAACCTTCAATTATTGCCATGATTTGTGATATTTTTAGTCTTAATTCTATTTGGTACTCATAACTTTAAAACTACCTTCATGACCAAGTTTTGCCACCTAACCTATCTCAAAAACAAACCAAATCCTTCATTCATCAGTCCACTCATTATACTTTACTTGGATCCACTCTTTATCATCATAGTTTTTATGGAACTCTGCTTCGTTGTTTAACTTTGATAGAGTCTACACTAACATTAAGAGAAGTTCATGAAGGAGTATGTGGATCCCATTCTAGCAGGGAAGTCCTATCCAAAAAGCTCTTATGTACTGGTTATTATTGGCTCACAATGGACGTAGATACCACTGCAGATATAAATAAATGTGATAAATGTCAATGGCATGTTAATTTGATTTATGCCCCAATAAAAACTCTAAAACTGATGTTGACACCATGGCCATTTTCTACATGGGGACTTGACCTGATTGGAAAGATTAAACCCACCTCATCTAATGGCCATAAACATATCCTTACTACCACTAAATATTTTACTAAGTGGGTTGAAGCTATACCCCTCACGTGACTAGAAATTAAATTTCCAAATTCATCTTCAACCATCTCATTTGTCGCTACAGTATCCCCTCTGACATTATATCTAATAATGGAGGATCATTCAAGAACAAAGATGTAGACCAATTATGTAATGAATACAACATCACCCAACATTTTTCTACAACATATTACCCTCAAAGTAATGGACAAGCTGAGGCATCCAATAAAACCATTATCAACATCCTCAAAAATATTGTTAATGATGTTGGTCATGATTGGCACTTTAGATATTCCCTACCCTTTAGGCATATCATACCAATCATCATACCCCCATAAGAGCCACTTCATACTCACTTGTTTATGGCACTGAATCCATCCTTCCCATTGAGGTCGAGTTTCCTTCACTATGCATCTATTTCAAGCATGCCCTGGATGATCATGACTATCGAGTAGCTTGCTTGTAAGAGCTAGATCTACTTGATGAAAAATGCATAGCCACACTCAATAATCTTCAAGCACATCAGAATCAACTTAAAAGCCACTATAATCAGTATGTGAAGTATAGAACATTTGAACTTGGTGATCTTATTCTTAAATAAAACTAAAAGAATACCATGGTTAAGAAGAAACATAAAGGGAAATTCAAACCAAACTGGATAGGGCCTTCATCATCACTATAGATTATGGATCAAGAGCATATAGGCTTGCCACACTAGATGGTGATGAACTTCTAGAGCTAATAAATATTATTCATCTCAAATGGTACTATGCTTGAGTGCTAATGTGTATTATCTATAAAGACCATTTTAGTTATGTCATTTTGACACTATTCCTCTTTGTACAAATACCACTCTTATCCATCCTCTTTGCCATATCCACTTTTCATTTTTGACCTATCGACCCAATGTATTCTAAAGCTTATCTTGTTTGACCTTAGTTTTTGTCATTCATTAAATAGTTTTATCATCAAGGTATATGATCAGTTCATAAGTTAGTTCAAGTGTTTTAGAAAGGGAACATATCTTGGGATAGTGTGATAGAAGTTTTGATAGTTGCATCCTTCATTTTTTAGTCCTTTCTTACCACCAGTATTACTACTAATTATAACCACCTTTAGGTAAATTAGTACCATTGATCTATGTCTTTATGTCCTAATTATAACCACCTATGGGTAAATTAGAGGCAACACTAAGCCTTGGCATACCAACTTGACACTTCCTATGTCATACTATGTCTTTTTACCAATTGTGCCTATTTTGTTTGAATTGGCTGCCACACTAGTCGAATTCCTCTACTAAAATGACAAAACTACAATGACTTGAGGTCCTACTCTGGGACTATGTAGGTAGTGCTCAATGCTTGTTGAGGTCAGCTCAGTCACCCTTTTACCCATGCTCTCACTATTTTGTGAGCAACCTAAGCCATGCTCTCATCATTTTATGAGTAACCTAAGTATGAATGCTCTCACCATTTTGTGAGTTTGAACCATTTAGTGTCTCATCATTATTGATCGAGTTGAGATACCTTCAAAACACTTCCAATAACATTTGAAAAATTATTAGAAAAGAACAAAAACATTGACCACTTCTTTACCTTAAGGATTCTGGGAACCCTTACCAAGTTACAAGCAAATCACTTGTCATTTAGTTTCCCCATCCTTCTTGGCCTTTTTCTCTCATGCACTTTCCATTTTTCAAGACCATTCCTATTCTTCTATCACATCCATTCTATTTGTTTTCTTCAGTTATCACATTCTTCCCATTCCCTAGGAGAAATACATTTGGCCTAAAGTTTTTTATTGGATATTACATCTATGAAACTATGTAGGTAGCGTCCACTTACCTAGTGCATATGGAGACAGCTTGGTCACCTCCTTCCTTTTCTTCTATTCCCCTATTTTGTTCATTTGTTAAGTTGTCACCTATTTTTTAGGGGAAATGTTCATAGGGTTTTTATTGAGTATTTCTTTATTATTTGTTTGTTTGCTTGTTTGTTTGATTTTAACAATGTTGCCTTGATTCAATTTATATGTGTTCATTGGGTGATTCCTTTTCCACACTTACACTTGAATCCATCCATATTCATATGTTTACATTGTCATCATGGTTTTTATCATTGGTGCATTGTTTTCTATTGACTATTAGATTGTGGGAGTCAGTCCTTATGCATATTTTGGCCAATTTTTTATGGTGTTATATCATAAAGCCTATCATCACATGCTATAAAAAACCTTATCATCAATAAGTCTATTCAACAATGGTGGCATCTCTTTGGCACTGACATCCTGATTCCACTCCCAATCCTATCTTAAACAGAGTAATTGACCACAAAATAATTTCAACCTTTATTAGTTCAGATGAGCATCTCCATACTAGTAGGTTGTTCCAATTCATCATTACCCTTTGTGTCAAATTATCATCTTCCTAGACCAAGTTTATCATGTTTGCCATAATCAAGGTCCAATGATTATAACCGTTTATGGGTAAATCATTGCACACTGTCCCACCTGCATTTCTCAATGATTATAACCACCTTTGAGCAAATCATTATGTTGTCACCACTTTATTTTTTATACCTATACAGGGGCATGTTATCTTTTTTGTCTATCCTAATTGGGGTAGCTCTATCTTCTCAATGATTATAACTGCCTTTGGGTAAATCATTATGTTATCATACCATGTTGCCACTATCAGGGTACAATGTTTATAATCACCTTTGGGAAAACCATTATGCACCATCCCACATTTACTCTCAATGATTTTGACTAATTTTTCAATATCATTGTGCTTTCACCCCATCATCCTTCCTTTCCTTGGTCCCCTCATCTCGCTTCTTTCTTTTTGAGGGACTGTTTGTCAACTTACTTGTGCCAACCATTCCCTCGAGGGGGCATCATATAGTTAGTTTATCATCATTGCAATTGTAGGTATATAGGACCTTTTCATTATTTTAGAATATGTTACTATTCTTATAACTTGCAATGCCTTCCCAAATAGGGGAAAATTATAAACACCTAAAATTGGCCACCGAGAATCTCCAATCAAGATTTTGTCCAATTCCCATCCAAAATGCACAATTTGACCTAAAACACTAAAACATGATAAATGATGTGAAACTAACATATTCAAGTGTCAATTTTGGTCAGGTTATTCCTAAATAGGTCAATGCAATTTATGGGCCAGCTAACTTTGATCAATTTATTTTGAGTCAAAATGCCAATTTTGCACCTACATGCTTTGGACTGCACTTTCCTATCAAATATTTTGCACAAGACTCATGGCTTTGTTATTTGTTGTGGGAAACATCCTAAATAGGAATATGCATCCAAATCATTTGACAGTGGCTTCAAATTTCAATCCAATCAAATTTAGGACTAATAACAAGGCATTCTGATCAATCTGAGTAATTTGTGCACAAGGTGCTTAATCATGCTTAAGAGCTAATTAACCCAAATCAAGGCATAATCAAAAATTCCATAAAAAATTGTTGAATACTTATATTTGGAAATGAATATTTAATCTTTGCATCATCAAGTGACCTCATTTATTTGGAAGACATCCCTAGGCCATAAATGTCACAAATATTGGGATTCATGCCCTCCATGCCTCTTAATTGCCCCTTCTTCCAAGGTCATGATGAGGATAATTAAAAACTTAATTCCAAAAATTGAATTAATCTTCAACCACACATATCAATATTGATATGGATGGTTGAGGTTGATTCTGATCAAAACCAAAAATCTATAAATAGGAGGTCTCACAACATCATTTCTAAGCTTAATTTGTGCAAAGTTATAATGCAGGATTGATTCCCAAAAGCTTCAAGAAACTCGTGTTACCATGCCAAATTGATTCTAATCCAAGCCAAGCTACAATCCAAAGTTTATAAAAAGAGATGGAGGTAGCCAAGCTTCCATTGCTAAGGACTTCATGAGCACAAGCTGAGCAAGCCACCACTACAAAGACATTTGGAGCATCCAAGAAAGGTGAAGGAACTCTTGTGTTTAATTCCTTGATATTTAGTTGTGTTTATCATTTTATTTTATTAAGATATTCCTAGTGTCTAATCATAGAGATGTTATGCTATTAGTGTGTTTATTTTAGTTTGTTTTCATTCTAGAACTAACACCATACTAACCATCCTCTCTTGAGTCAAATTCCTAGATCACACATACATCTAGATATACAATGTTCAGTAAGTCAAATGGGTCAAAGTGTTTGTTGGTTAACAAAGTTAAATATCAAGCTCCTTACAAAAGGATCAGTGGAATGTGTTCATTCCAAGATGTCAGGAAGCAGCGAGATGAGGATAAGTGTTTAAAGTTTAACATCAAGTAGAGATAAAGATCAAGCTTATTCCAAGATCTAATAGTGAGTGGGTATTCGTATAGATAGATTTAAATGGTGCCCATTTTGTGAGATGATTTCAAAGTGTCCAATGTTTATCAGAGATAGAGAGCTATTTATGTACAGGAGATCGATGATGCACATTGAGTCAATATTACAAGATTGCATGAGATGAGGTCAAATGTTCAAGGTTTAATGTTTGTGTAGTGGCACTCTATGCATTAAATTTTGAAGAACATCGATGGTGATTATTTAATATAAATATGTGAGAGCATGATATGTGATAAAATTGATCAAGGTTTAACTATGACTATTTGCATTTGAATATTTGAATTTAATAAAGGAAAAACTAGTGATCTGTATTTTGGGTATAACTTTTGATATAGGCAGAATTTACTCATGGTGTAAAAAGCGAACTTGTAGAGGACTAAAAGGCACATATGGAAATATAGATTTAAATATATGAAAGTGTGGATTTGGTGTTCTAGGTAGAATGGACCCATAGGAGAATGAGCAAGTAGATATTAGAGATATATTTGATGTATTCAAAGCTTTAGTAAAAGATGAAGGTGGTCCAAGTAGTCTCACATGTAATATGTGAGTGTGAAGGCCTAATGGTTTTAGGTCTCACCAAGAATTAATGGTGGTTTGGGGGTAATGAGGTATTAGCCGACCTATGAAGTATGTGGTTCTTACATGTAACATGTATGAGGACCTATTTCAAAGGTGTAACAAGTTTGGTAAGCATCTTGGCTGACCAAGATGGGTTATACCAAGAGCAGGGTATAAGTATAAGGCCTATTTGGCCTATTTTTTCTAGTTTTGAAGACATGAAGCCAAGTGAAGGTGAGAACCTTTAAAATAGAAGGTACAAGTCAGTGAAGACTAGTAGAGGATGAAGAGGATTATGCATGCTTGTCTAATCAAGGTGATGAAGGTGGTCACATAGGTCATTGAACCTAATAAGCCTAGAAGAGGTAGAATGAGTGAGTTTGCTCAATAGGCTGTTTGAGAGAGGGTGTATGGTGATCAAATGCAAGGTGAAGGTTGTGTGTGCCCAGTGAATGGGTTGAAAGGTAGAGCAGGTTGATGATGGTGTGTATGACTTGTAGGTTATATTTTTTATGTCATAATAGTGTTCTTTTAGGTTTGAGTATTTAGTGTGAGTGAAGGTGAAGAGTGATAATCAAAGTTCCATCATCAGGTGTTGAAGACATCAGTTCAAAGGTGGAGATGTTCATAGGTGTTGTTGTGGTTGCTCAAAATCTAAGGGTTATAGTTAGAATTCAACTAGAATACAATATTTCCCAATTTAAACCTAAGTATCTAACATAAGCCAAACATGTCAAATTAATATAGCTTGATACTAAATAATGCCATAGGACAATTTTTAGATGTCTATACATCCAATCAATCTCTTTAACACATTTTATGGGATTTTAATTGGATTTTTAATTTCCTATACTCCTTTTGTTGTAATGATATCAATGTATTAGATGGTTTTTCTATAAAATATACCATATTATTAAAATCATTCTTATGTCTAAAATAAATTCTTATTAATTTTAGCTTTAAAATTTGTCTTATTTTGAAACTTGACACCATTAGAAGTTAGAACATTTGACCCATACTTAAGCTTATTTTAATATAAGATTTTGACCTTAAAGTCTATAGTTTCATGACAAGAATCATCAAAATATTTTTGAACGCTACTTTTAATTTAATAATTTGAAGCAAACTATAAGAAAATAGACTTTGACATTTACTAGTCGATAATTGGTGTTTCATTTTTGAAAACAAACTTAAATGTAAACAAATAATCATTAGTAGTGTTATTATATCCTTGTTTAATTTGATTTATTTTTACAAATGTAACCTTCACTCCAATACTAATATAAAAATTAACTAAGAAATCATCTAAAAATGTAGTAAAAGAGTGTACATATCTACAATGGAAAGTATAAAACCAATCAAGTGTGTAATCCTTCAAGCTTATTTATAAGTAAGTTAAAAATTTATCATTATGGAAAAGATATAAATAAGAGGTCAAAAAATCTATAATATGATGAAAAGGGTCTCCTTTTCCATAAAACAATTCAAACTCTAGAACTACAAATCCTATTGGAAAAGGATATGCAAGCACTTCATAAGTCAATGGGTTTATAATAATATTATTAGAAGTGACCTTATCCTTTGGAATTTTAGACCCTTGAGAAAGAGTTTAAATATTATTTTTTTTAAGTCACACAATGTGTACATCAGTGTAGTCATTTTAGGATTTGAAAGAAAAGCAGTGGTATAACACAATGAAATAAAAGCAGTTTTTAAAGAATAAAATGAGAAGCATCATAAGCAATAGATGGTTGAACAATATAAATTTGAGAAATATATTGAAAATTTTGAAGAAAACGATAAGTAGTTGGAGAAAGTAAAGATTTTTGAAGAACTTAAGAAGCAACTTTAACATTTGGGAAAGAGAAATATTGACAATATGTGAATTAATAGATGCAATGAGTAGGTTCTTAATTTTTTTGAGAAATGACTACATTACAAGTCATATAATACAATACCTTACATGAGGTAAGCACTTGATCTATATTATGAACACTCATATATACATTATCTACTTTATAGGGTATTTATTTCACATTAATCCCTTCTTGAACCTCTTGACCTATATGTTTGCTTACAACATCTTTCAATACATGCATCCATTCATCTATCTCATTAATGTTTGCTATAAGATGTTTCCTAAAAGGTTTAAGATATTCAATCATTTATTGTTCATCTAAATGAGCTTAGTGATCATGATCTATTTTATATGTATTATCAAATTGAGATCTATTCACATCATTATTATTCAAAGGTACATCATTAGTTAGGATCTTAGATTTATTAAATTTTGATGGCATAATAGAATATCTAACATTGAACGCACACACCATAAAATGCTTAGGGGTTTGAATAATAGTCAAGTAAAATTAACATTTGGTTTGGATAAATATAACAATAAGCTAAGGCTAATAGATTTAGAAGAATACAATGGAACAAGCCTTAAAAATTTAGATTTACCCTAAGAAAATCAAATCTACCTTAAATGAATCAAAATCTAACTTTATAGGGACATAAAACATGTAAGACAATGCAAGTTCACCAAAATATGAAAGCCTAAGGGTTGTAAGAGAGTAAGGGATCACTAACATTTAATATGGAAAATTGGGGTTTGCATCAAAATACAATACATATATCCTTATACATTTAAGTAAGTCTAAGATGAAAAAAATTAAAATTAGCCCTAATTAATATTATAAGTCTAGTGAAATAAACGACTAAGAGAGTAATATGAAAACATTCATCGCACTTTGACAAAATAATTAGGGTTTTTGTGGCAAGACAGTGAGAACCTTAAATTTTTTTTATGATTTGAGCTCCTCCCCAAAACCCTACGCTACATTTCTAGGCCCCAGAATCATAGACTCCACATTTCTAGAAAATGGCAAACATGCAAAAATTAATTTAATGATTGCATTTATTAGGTATGGGGCTCGAGAAACCTCACTCAGTATTATGAATCTTGGCATTGATCACTAAAAAATTGCTCTTCTTATTCAAAACTCTAATAGAGCAACTACAACTACACAAGATAAGTACAAGGATCTATTTTGGGGCATGCACTTAGGGTCAATTTTTTTTTTAAGTATCAGATATTTTTTAGGCCCCTAAATATTATACAACATCAAAGACAACATGACAAGTAAAATTTAATTCAACCAAGTAGTCTAGTGCAATGCAAGTGTGTCCCTCCTATGATTTGCAATGCTATAATGAATGCCCTCTTCTAAAGTGCTCAATAGAACGCGATTACGATAAATGTTAGATGCCCAAATTTTGTTAGATTCTTAAATGATTTGTTTACATGCTTCGATCTTCTAAATGCATTATTTTAATTAAGTATTTATAAACTTCTTAAATTCAAATAGGATATTATTAATATGTAGACCGACATTAAACGAGTGAAAAGTTAACAAAGCAAGGTCACTAACCTTCAAGAAACCCTAACAAGTAAAAAGGGACCACATTTATAGAATGTACATTATATATTTTTGGGCTTGTAAAAATGTACAATGTACATTTATGGAAAAACCAACCAAAACATAAGAAAAAGGGGAAATTAAGAAAAGAAGAGAAGAGAGAAAGATAGGAAAGGGTACATAAAAGAAAACCACCAAAAATGTACTAATAAAAATTAATCTAAACTAATAATCAACAAACATAAAAGTATCTTATAATAATATAATTTTACGATTAATAAAAAATTGTAATTTAATTAATGTAGATAATAATGAATATGAACTTTAAAAAAACATCATTAAAATATAAATCTCATAATTATTAAAAAAATGAAATTTAATCCTTAAATAAATTTGGTTGAATAAATACTTTTCAAAATATGACACCAAACCAACAAAAATTACCATGAACAATTAAAAAAATGCTTTAAAAAAAAATTCCACTAATTTAAAAAAAACGTGAGAACCTTTTTTTTTAAAAAAATCACGTTAAAGCCGTTTTTAGGTGTCTACAATTCATACCACGTTAAAGCCATTTTTCGGGGTGTTAAAATTCCTTTTGTCTCGTGATTTGTCCATAGAAGATTTCAATTTCACTGACACGTGTAATAATGGTGCGAGTGTAAACGGTCTTACACGTGTTTGAAGGAATCTAAAAGACAAAAAGTAAACGACGAAGGCGACCGATAAAGCATAGTTCAAAGTAAAAAAGTAAACTAGGAAGTGGACCGATAAAGCTACTTTAACTAGATTAAAATCATGTGAGACCTCTAATGTTTTGAAAAAAATTATATAATCACTTTGGAACGAAATTTATTACACCAAATATTTGATTCAATACCCTCCACATTAAAAGTATGATTCATGATATTTTGCAGGTCCTTAGATGATAATAATAATAATATTGAAGACAACAAAATTTAATGATTGGAGAAACTTCAATGGTAACGTTACTAGTTTTCGATAGTGTGTTTAAACATAAATCTGTGTGCTTCAATGAGTTTTTGATCTTCCTTAAAATGTTTGTAAATGCTTAATAATTCATCTAGAATGTCCAATAAGCATATGATTGTTTCTTAATGAATGACTTATTATGCAAGTGTATTTATAGACAATTTAAATTCAAATAGAACCATATTGATTCCCAAACTAGCCTTCAATGATAAAAAAGCAAAAAAGGTGGGACCAAGGAACGAGTGCATCCTATCCAAAAGGAGCCATGATAACCCATGTTAGAAGCATATAGATGCTCTTAATAGGCTCTGGGAGCATATAAACACTTTATACAAAGGGGACACATTTGGGAGAGTTTAGAGGAGAGAAAAGAAAGGTATTCAGAGGGGGATGAGAGAGGGGTTAAGGACCTTAAAAGTCGATAAAATGTGCCAATAATGCTAAGTTTGAACAAAAAATTGACAAGTATACAAACATGATAAAATTATGCATTTTAATAATATTAATAAATACACAAAAGCTTTTTTTAAGTGTCTACATTTTCCCCCACTATGATGTGTATATGTGTGCATACATATCAAAGTAGAGGAATATATGTTATGGATACAACATTTCATGTGCCTACAGCTCTACAATGAAATTACTTAGATGTTTCATACTAATGGAATAATATATCACATTATTAAGACCGGAATAATTAGATCCACAATAATAATTAACAAAAGAGCAAAATGCTTGGTAATTATGATTGAGTTTCGACGAAGAAACTTCCACAACAATGCAATAAGATCAAAATTCATAATATGATAATAAAAGACTAGCCACTACCTCCTATATATACTCTACTTAGCCATGGTTATTTCATACGCTGACCATAAGTTAAGAACATATAGAAATGTGATAAGATAATATGAAAGGTATGTAAGTCACAAGTTGGTCACACATATCCCTAGACACACTATAGGTTAAGGGCATAACATGCCACTCCCCTTACAAAAAAACATTTCCCTCAACATAAAATTTGTTTGAGTGTATTTTGGATTATTTCTATATTACTATTTTTACCAATAAAAACCCAAAATACAAACAACTTCAAGGGAAAGGATAAAGAGACAATGATATACTTATAATGGAGTCACTTATCATCCTCTTGTCTCTTAGAGTTCCTTTCCAAGATTGTCAAACTAAATTTGAATGCAAAATGAGTGGATTATTGGATTGCTTGATTGAGCTTGATAATGGCTTCAATGGATTCTTGATGGCTTGTCAATGGCTTTGACAAGGCTATGGGAATGTAAGAATGGCCAATTATGCTCTCAAGGCTTCCAAATTTCAAGTTTTTTTAGTCATGGAGGTATGGCTTGTTTATACAAGTCATGGGAGGGAAAATCAATGGCTCAAATTTAATCTTGAGCTCATTGAGATCAACGGTTGAGGATTTTTCAAGGAATTTTTAATTCCTTATAAGCCTCTAGAATAAAGGGTTATAGATGGGAAAGGGTTAAATTAGAGGAGATTCTATAATTCTCCAATTATCGAATCTCCATTAGAGAGTAGGGGTGTAAGAATAGCTTGTTTAATATGGTGGTAGATGGGTAGGTGAATAAAAGGTATTTTTAAATTGGCAAGTGGATTAGTGAGTAGGTTAGTACGTAAGTAGGGTTAGTTAATGGGCTGATGAAGGTGATTAATTGGTTACAAAGGTAAAAAAGGTTTATGGGATGTAGGTACTTTGATGTAGGGATTGAGATATTAGTTAATTGGCTAGGGAATATAGTTATAGGTTAGCGGTGGCAAGTGGATTAGTGAGTAGGTTAGTACATAAGTAGGTGTAGTTAATGGGCTCATGAAGGTGATTAATTGGTTATAAGGGTAAAATAAGGTTTATGGGATGTAGGGATTGAGATATTAGTTAATTGACTAGGGAATATAGTTATAGGTTAATTTAGCGGAATTAATAAAATTATCAAGGTGAGTGAATTTAAGTGCATACATTTTGTTGAAAGAGTAATGGTGTTTTAAATAAGAACTATGGTCATGAATGGAAATGTTATCAGTATGTATGATGCCCCCTCGAGGGATCATACAAAGAGTAATGACCTGGATGGTCACTCGAATAGAAGTCTCAGGGTGGGATAAGACCAGGATGATGACATGGGGTTGGGATGCCCTTGATGTAGCTACAATTGAGATGCCCCAAGTATAGGTACATGGGAATAAAGTGGCTTAGTCTCGAGAGTTGGGTTATAGATAAACAATTAATGTCTAAAAAGGAGACTAATTAAAAATGGCATTCCCAAGACAGAGATATTGTCTGGGAAATAAAGAGATTGGATAGGTTACTAGCCGATGATAATTCCCATAGCAAGGACACATGCTAGGGAGGGCTTGAAATCCATTAATGAAAATTAGATAAGTTGAATGATGATTAAAAAAACCACTTTATGTGAGATGCATAGCATAAAGTGATAGATGATTGTCAAGTGATTGATCCAAAATGAGATGGGAATTGGAGGTTAATAATGGCTGAGCTATCCCTGGGCATAAAACCATGACCAGGTGTTGCCTACATAGTCTTAGAAGACCTTAGGCCAATGTAGTTATGACTCAGGATTAGGTTGGATGATGGAGAGATGGAAAGGCCATGCCCAATCTGACTTAAGGATGATAATTAATAATTAATTGGGGTAATAGATTAGGTTGATAGGATTTGGGGGTGACAAGATGAGAGAACATGGGTGTTAGGGGTTAAAGGGGTAATGAGGGGGGGTAAAAGGGGTTCATTTTGACTTCTTACCTTAGTGAAATAATGATTTGAGCTAAAAACATGGACTGCATCCCACAAGTTTCACACCATGGTGAGAGGGTCTGAGAGTTTCAAAGGCCTGAGGATGCTGGACCATTGGTATGTTACTAGCCTCTAACTTATGATTTTTTTTGAATTTTTCCATTTATTGCATAGATTTTAGATTAGAGTCACCATGGGTACAATACTATGACTTAGGGAAATTCCCTCAATCTTATTATTGCACTTGCAATTAGTGATAACATGATCATGAGTTTTAGTATTGTAATACCACAACTGAGGAATTGCAATATTAAAATATCGCAAGTCATGAGTCACAATATTGCGATACCATAGATTAGGGAATCATGGTTTTACATAATTGTGAGGTTACAATCATGGTTATGCAAAACCACAAAATGTAATTAGTGATATTAGCAAAGCCACTAGTTAGGGAAATACACAAGTAGTGGTATTATGGTGGTATAGTTTAACAATGAAGGGATGGGAGAAGGGGAGGATAGGCTAGGGGTTTTAAGGGATAGGGAGGGATGGTGAGGGAGTTGGATGAGAGGAATAGGATGGGAGGGTGGGAAATTAAGTGTTTATTTTAGTTATGATATTGTGGGTGAGCTAAAAGTAAATAGGATGGGTGTGAATTTAGTTGATTAGGGGTGTAATAAAGTTAAGGGACTTAAGATATGAATGAGGTGAGTAGATTATGTTAGACAATTAGATAGGAGGTGGTGTTGGTTAAGTTAGGGATGGTGAGGGGGATAATCAATTAGGATTATGGGGTTTGGGGCTTGGGTTTTAGGGTGAGGTTAAGTAGGATTATGTAGTGAACAAAAAGTGGTTAAGTGAGTGAGGCAATTAGGAAAGATAAGTGAAAAATGAATGTGTGATTGGATGGACTTAGTGATAGGCTATGTGATTGGTGAAAGAGGACTTGGGCATGATGGCATCTTGACTACAACATCTTGAGGTACTACATGAGATGCATCTATTGAATCTAATAGATTATGGTGTGTTAGAGTTGGTGGGGTTATACTATGTAGTGACTATGCCTACAATATGAATTGATCGTGCATTGATTATTGAATTGGTGGAGCGATGGCACTCAGAGATGAGTACCTTCCACTTCATTATTAGAGAGATGATAGTGATTTTGGAGGACGTATATCATATTTTATGATTATCAAAGATAGGGGATAAGATTTATTAGAAATTACACACACTACATATGATAGTGTAGAGACTAGTAGGGGGATTGTGGGTTAGTGTGCGGGACCGATGGGTGGATATTCACAAATTTTTATGATATGGGACCATCAATAGGTTAATACTCATGGTGATGTCTCTTATTACTGGCATACTCCTGCTGGACAAGAGTGGACAGTGGTTCCACTTGGGACTTGGAGACGTTGTGTCAAACATGGTCTAATATTTTAGAGTGTTTGTATGGAGGCCAATGATGTTTTTTCATTTGTATCAGGAGTTACACTTGGGGGCCTATAAGGGAATTTCAAGCTTGGTTCCATCACTTTTATTATAGATTTGGAGCTGGGAACATATAGCTATCTGATGGCCACTAGGTACTCAGGTAGTGAGGCAATCACATGAGCTGATTGTGTTTGGTTGGTATATTTTATTAGGTGTGTAAAGAGGCCATGTAAGGGAGATGAGGTTTTACAAATAGGGCTTGGATGGGTTACATCCTAAGCACATCACATGGATGCCATATAGAAGACTTTAGTTTGGGTGGGAGGATGAGGTGGAGGTGATATAGTACATGTTATTAGAGTGTTACCTAATGAGGTGGATGGACTTCATTGTAGAGTGATATAAAACTAATAAAGTGTAGAGATAGTTCAAGATTCCACAAGATGTTTTAGGTGAAGAGCACATATTTTCTCAAAGTGATAGAGAGAGGCCACAGTGGGGGAGGGTGATAGATAGAGCTACAACCTATACAAATTATGAAAGCCTTACCTCAATCCCATGGGATTTTTAGATACCCATACCAGATCTAGGTTTGATAACCATTTAAACTACATGGTGGGCCCAACAAATACTATTAATATTACTCAAGAGTAGCGATAGGGTATAGAGAGGAGTGGTTAGGAGGGTATTGTAGTCTCAAGAGAGGCTACAAAGATGGAAAAGAGGATAGGTCCTAGTGAAAGATGCCCAAGATGGATAAAGAGGTCTAAATGCTATGGATGTATATTAGTGTGATTAGGGAGGGCCAGATGGTGATTAAGGAGTTTCTACAACTCAGGTTGGAGTGAGTGAGACATAGGCTGGAGCCAGTGGGAGTGGTAATGGGGCAAGACCATCCTAGTCACCATTGATAGAAGATGAGATATATTTATTAGCATGTCTTAGGATCAAGATGTAAGCATGAATATCTGAGATAGTAGGGATTACCACGAAGAGAGACCATTTCTAGGCCCAGACAAGGATAGATGACACAGAGGGATGGAAAGTTAACTCAGGCACAGGGACATGTTACTAGTTTATAGGGAATGTCACCTTTTTATAGGATGAGATAGTTATGATATATAACCCGATCTGGAGTTAGGACACACAAATTTATTGGGTTATAGGCACATATTGGTTAGATGTAGACTCAGATCATAGATCTAATAGGAGATGTTTAGGTGGCTGAGAGGGTTAAGGAGGAGGTAAACACAAATATGGTAGTAGGTGAGATGGGTGATGCTATGTGAAACATTATAAGGCTAATGTGTGAGGTGTAATATTATAGAGATTGTATAAGAAATTAGTTCCATTAGAGTGATGTGTACCTACATTTAGAGCCAACTCATCCTAGTCAATACAACAAAATCCCAGAGGACCACTAGGATCTTAGTGAGAATGTGTGACATAGTTTATATGTATTTTGTTTATTTTATCACATTTATGCCCATGGGGCCCTTATATTATATATATATATATATTGACATGGAATCCATTTGGACATTTTGATATTATTATATATGATGAGATTTTGATGTGATGTGTTATGTTTTATGATGTTATGATTATGCACGGTTATGTTTCTATGATATGAGTTGATTATGGATATTTGTATGTTATATGATGTGATGATATGGATTTGTTTATGGATTATATGGATCAAATAGATGTATTGGCTGAATTGTGTGATGTTATATGATGTGATGTTTATGGATAATTGTATTTGTGTAAGATGATTGGATAACTTGTTGAGGATGCAATGGATGTTACATAGGATGTGATTGAAGTGTAATTGTATTGGTGTTATATTATTTGATTAGATGATATGGTAGATAGATGATGATGATTTAATGTTTTAGATGGATTATAGGTATATGATATATGGATTTATGATGTGATTGGATGCTTAAGTTGTGAGGTGAGGTATTTGGTGTATGCATTTGATTAGATGAGATGATTATTTGTATGAGGATGTTATATTATTTATGGATTACGTTGGGACTCATGAGAGTTATGAGATGGATGTTTTTATGGATGTCATGATATTGATTTATACGGATGTAATGACATGTGTGTATTTGAAATGTTAATCCATGTGCCTAATGAAAGGTAATCCATGTTTAATTTTTATGTGTCACAAACTGGGTAAAAATCCTCCTGCATCAAGGAGGTGGGTGGGATGGGATGGTTGGATGATTAGGTAAGAGAGTGATGGTTAGACAAGACAATGATAGGGTTGGGGGAAATGGGATGGGTGGTAATTTTTGAATATATTAATGATATATTCAATCCATTTTAATATTACACTGGTGAATAAATGTGTGCCAATGACATGATAAAAGTCAAAAGCACATTAAAAATATGATGTGTGGGGAACTCTATTTTGAGGTGACATGCCCAAGATGAGCTTGAGAGTCACTTAGACCATCCTCATTCCCATTAAGTTTAAATGATAAAATAATAACAAGATTATTAAATTAAACAGGATAATCTAATTAATATATACAAGATGAAATGATTGGTCAAACAACCACACACAATCATAACACTCCCCCACACACATATATACAAAAGACAAAATAGACTAAAGATAGGGGTAAACAAAATGAATAGACAAGTGATAATATTAAGTGATTATAATGGGATAATTATGTACAATGGTCCTAATGATGATAGGAGATATATCCCTGGGGTATATTGTGCCCAAAATTATTTGATTGAGACAAGGATCCAATAAAATTAGAAGTAATTGTATATTGGGCTTAGGATAATTGATCAAGATTCAGTGGCATAGTGTATGCTAGACCCTGAAGTAGGAAATATTAGTGACCCTTCCATAATGACGAAGTTAGTGGGAGTTTGTGGACTGTGGCTTAGGGATAGCAAGAGGCAAAAGAGGATATAATTAGGTTGAGGTTAAAAGGATACATAATCATCAAAAAGGATGTGACAGGGGGTATGTATGAGGGTATGATAAGATGGAGGATATATGAAAATGGATAGAGAGACTCTAGAATTCTCCTTAACAAATGTTACCCTCATGTAACAAGTAATGACTTTTTCCCCAATTTGAAATATGTATCTCTTGTTTTTGTGTAAGCCTTTAATAGATTCCCACTTTTAAGACTAGGGTCATGGATGGGAGAATGGAGTGGAATGAATAGAGGAAATAATGTAATGGAAATGGATATGCACGAGTGGGGACCCATAGACAGAGGTGGATTGGAGCATGCCAAGTATAAAATAATTTTAAATGCATTATATTCTTTGGCTCATCAAGATCTTCACCATCCAGTGTAGTTAATCGGTAGGCTCCTAGTTCAAACTTAAAAACTATTAAATAGGGCCCAAGCTAATTGGCTTCAAATTTTCCCTTTTTATCTCTATCTGCATTATTATTATTTTAATTCTCTTTTAGGACTAAATAAATGACCTCAAACTCTTAATATTGGATATTTTTTGTGATATTAGCCTTTTAATCTATTATGATATGCTTGAAGGTGATTTAGGGCCCTTTGACACTTTTCATCTAGAAGTTCTAGTTCTCATAACCTTTCTTGTCTAAAATTGTGATAAATGATGATGCCCTAAAATGAGATGCATAAATAGGGGATCTCCACTTCTAAAATAAATATGGATTTTGTTTCATAAACCAAAGAATAGGAGTATCCCTAGTGGGTGTTCAAACACTTGTTAGATAGGACCAAAGTGTAGGATATAATTACAAGTGCTAGTTCCTTCCTATATCATTGGCTATTTTATTGAGAATATTGATAATGGTTTTATTTGTATCTACAACCTATTCATTCCCCTAGGGATAATAGGTTTTATAAAAGTGTTTCTTGATATGATAATGCTTGCATAAGGCCTCAACTTCTTGATTTTTGAAAGACTTGCCATTATCTGATAGCATGTTGGCTATAATCCAAAAATGACAAATGATCTAATTCAAGATGAATTTGAAAATTTGGAGACCCATGGTGTAAGTAAATGTCATATATTCAACCCATTTGGTAAAATAATTCATAGTTATGATAATAAACTTATGGCCATCAGATGATGTGGGCTTTATCTTGTCAATCAAATCTAGTCCCCATATAGAAAATGGCCATGGACTCATAATAGGTTACAATTATTGTATAAGTGCACATATGAGATTACCATGTTTTTGGTAGGATACACACTTTCACACATATTGGCAGGCATCTTGTTACATGGTAGGCCAATAGTATCGAGTCCTGAGGAATTTGTTAGCTAGGGCCATTCCACTGACATGGCTACCACATATACCATCGTGGACCTCCTTGATCCCAAGAGAAGCCTCTTTTGAGGTTAGACATCTCAAAAATGTGCCATCATAGCCTCTCTAATATAGCATGATACCAAGGATTATGTAATGAATGGTATATTGGATTTTAGGCCTTACACTGATGGTGATTCAAGTTCTGTGGAAGGATGTTATCATAGAGATAGTTGTTTTACTCTATTTTTTTGCTTTTCTTAGTTTGATAAAGAAAGAGATAAAACAATAAAAAAGGTTGTGTATAAAAACCTACTAAAAATTCATGCATTGAATCTAAAATTGATGTGAGAACTCCTCTTTGGCTAGGAAGGAATGACCTAAAAATAAGAAAACACTACCACAAAACTTGTTTGTTAGACAAGTAGCTTGGTGGATTGCCTAGCATGAGCTAGATCCTAGAAGTGTGAGCCTCTTAGGAGGTTTTAAAATAATTAAATTTCATTAAATAACATCAAAACTAAAATTAAATACAATAAAGATAGATGATTTACTAAAAAAATGACTAAAATAAAGTAATAGTTTGATTAATACTAATGTTGAAATTGGTCAAGTTAAAGATTATGGTCTTGGTTTGGTAATGTGATAAGTGATTGATAAAAGGTGGTTTGGTTGGTTGGTTGGTAAATGGTTGAGATGGTAAAAGGTAAATGGGTGAATGGTTGAGAAGGTGAGAAGGTAAGTAGTCAAGATGGAGAAAAGGTAAAAAGGTAAAGGGGTGAATGGTTGAGAAGGTGTGAATGTAAGTAGTCAAGATGGAGAAATGGTAAGGGGATAAAGAGGGTAAAGATGGCAAAGGTGTAAATGGATGAAGATGGCAAAGGGAGTAAATGGATTAAGATGGCAAAGGTAAAAGGGGTAAAGGTCAAGGTAATGAAAAGGAAAGACCAAGGGAATAATTTAAATACAAAATAAATAAAATTACCTTGGAGATTTGTTATTGTTGATGATGTTGAAGATGGAATCCTGTAGTAATTCTAGCAGAGCTTTGTTGCTTTTAATTATTTTATCCAAGATGATGACCCCTTTCACAAGTGGATAACCTAAAAGATTAAATGCTCTAACAAAAAACCAACTTAACCCATGGGTGAAGGGGGAGGGTCATATTTATAGAATTTGATGTTAAGAAACATGCCAAAAGAAGGGAATAATGGAATATGGTGCCATTTTCCAAGTGGGCTCATAAATGAGTCATGGGATAAGGGTGGTGGGATTCCCACTTCACAAAGTGTGTCTTCCACTTTTATAAATTTCCTCCCACTTTGCTAATAAAGAAATTAGTGCCATTAGAGTGATGTGTCCCTACATTTAGAGCCAACTCATCCCAGTCAGTACAACATCCTGGAGGACCACTAGGATCTTAGTGAGAATGTGTGACATAGTTTATATGTATTTTGTTTATTTTATCACATTTATGCCCATGGGGCCCTTATATTATATATATATATATATATATATATATATATATATATATATATATATATATATATATATATAGACATGGAATCCATGTGGACATTTTGATATTATTATTTATGATGAGATTTTGATGTGATGTGTTATGTTTTATGATGTTATGATTATGCATGGTTATGTTTCTATGATATGAGTTGATTATGGATATTTGTATGTTATATAATGTGATGATATGGATTTGTTTATGGATTATATGGATCAAATAGATGTATTGGATGAATTGTGTGATGTTATATGATGTGATGTTTATGGATAATTGTATTTGTGTAAGATGATTCGATGACTTGTTGAGGATGCGATGGATGTTAGATAGGATGTGATTGAAGTGTAATTTTATTGGTGTTATATTATTTGATTAGATGATATGGTAGATAGATGATGATGATTTAATGTTTTAGATGGATTTGTTTATGGATTATAGGTATATGATATATGGATTTATGATGTGATTGGATGCTTAAGTTGTGAGGTGAGGTATTTGGTGTATGCATTTGATTAGATGAGATGATTATTTGTATGAGGATGTTATATGATTTATAGATTATGTTGGGACTCATGAGATGTTATGAGATGGATGTTTTTATGGATGTCATGATATTGATTTATATGGATGTAATGACATGTGTGTATTTGAAATGTTAATCCATGTGCCTAATGAAAGGCAATCCATGTTTAATTTTTATGTCTCACAAATTGGGTAAAAATCCTCCTGCATCAAGGAGGTGGGTGGGATGGGATGGTTGGATGATTAGGTAAGATAGTGATGGTTAGAAAAGACAATGATAGGGTTGGGGTAAATGGGATGGCTGGTAATTTTCTAATATATTAATGATGTATTCAATCCATTTTAATATTGCACTGGTGAATAAATGTGTGCCAATGACATGATAAAAGTCAAAAGCACATTAAAAATATGATGTGTGGGGAACTCTATTCTGAGGTGACATGCCCAAGATGAGCTTGAGAGTCACTTAGACCATCCTCGTTCCCATTAAGTTTAAAAGATAAAATAATAACAAGATTATTAAATTAAACAGGATAATCTAATTAATATATACAAGATGAAATGATTGGTCAAATAACCACACACAATCATAACACCCCCCCCCCCCCCCCCCCCCCCCCCACACACACATATATAAAAAATATAAAATAAGATAAAATAGACTAAAGATAGGGGTAAATAAAATGAATAGACAAGTGATAATATGAAGTGATTATAATGGGATAATTATGTACAATGGTCCTAATGATGATAAGAGATATATCCCTGGGGTATATTGTGCCCAAAATTATTTGATTGAGCCAAGGATCTAATCGAATT
This sequence comes from Torreya grandis, assembly GCA_037957365.1. NCBI lineage: Eukaryota > Viridiplantae > Streptophyta > Pinopsida > Cupressales > Taxaceae > Torreya > Torreya grandis. The sequence goes on from JARHVA010000103.1 coordinate 5,971,918, forward strand.
AGAAGTAATTATATATTAGGCTTAGGATAATCGATCAAGATTTAGTGGCATAGTGTATGCTAGACGCTGAAGTAGGAAATATTGGTGACCCTTCCATAATGACAAAGTTAGTGGGAGTTTGTGGACCATGGCTTAGGGATAACAAGAGGCAAAAGAGGATAGAATTAGGTTGAGGCTAAAAGGATACATAATCATCAAAAATGATGTGAAAGGGGGTATGTATGAGGGTACGATAATAAGGAGGATATATGAAAATGGATAGACTCTAGAAGACTCCTTAACAAACATTACCCTCGTGTAACAAGCAATGACTTTTTTCCCAATTTGAAATATTTGTCTCTTGTTTTTGTGTAAGCCTTTAATAGATTCTCACTTTTAAGACCAGGGTCATGGATGGGAGAATGGAGTGGAATGAATAGAGGAAATAATGGAATGGAAATGGATATGCTCCCAAGAGTGGGGACACATACACAGAGGTAGATTAGAGCATGTTAAGTATAAAATCATTTTAAATGCATTATACTATTTGGCTCATCAAGCTCTTCACCATCTAGTGTAGCTAATTGATAGGCTCTTGATTCAAACTTAGAAACTATTAAATTGGGCCCAAGCCAATTGGTTTCAAATTTTCCCTTTTTATCTCTATCTGCATTAGTATTTTTTTGATTCTTTTTTAGGACTAAATCACCAACCTCATACTCTTTAGACTGGATATTTTTGTGATATTAGTATTTTAATCTATTCTGATATGCCTAAGGTGATTTAGGGCCCTTTGACACTTTTCGTCTAGAAGTTATAGTTCTCATAACCTTTCTTGTCTAAAATTTTGATTAATGATGATGCCCTACAATGAGATGCATAAATAGGGGAGCTCCACTTCTAAAATAAAGATGGCTTTTGTTTCATAAACCAAAGAATAGGATTAGTCCTAGTGGGTGTTCAAACACTTGTTAGATAGGACCAGAGTGTAGGATATAATTGCAAGTGCCAGTTCCTTCCTATATCATTGGCTATTTTCTTGAGAATCTTGATAATGGTTTTATTTTTAGCTACAACATATTCATTACCCTAGGGATAATAGGGTGTGTAAAAGTGTTTCTTGATATGATAATGTTTGCAAAGGTCCACAACTTCTTGATTTTTGAAAGACTTGTCATTATCTGATAGGATGTTGGCTGGAATCCCAAAATGACAAATGATCTGATTCAAGATGAATATGGAAATTTGGAGACCCATAGTGTAAGTAAATGGCATAGATTAAACCCATTTGGTAAACTAATTCATAGTTATGATAATAAAATTATGGCCATTAGATGATGTGGGCTTTATCTTGCCAATCAAATCTAGTCCCCATATAGAAAATAGCCATGGACTCATAATAGGTTAGAATTCTTGTATAGGTGCATGGATGATATTACTATGTTTTTGGTAGGCTACACACTTTCACACATATTGGAAGGCATATTTTTCCATGGTAGACCAATAGTATTGAGTCCTGATCAATTTGTTAGCTAGGGCCATTCCACTGACATGGCTACCACATATACCATCGTAGACCTCCTTGATCCCAAGGGAAGCCTCTTCTGAGGTTAGGCATCTCAATAAGGTGCCATAATAGCCTCTCTGATAGAGAATGCTACCAAGGATTATGTAATGAATGGTATAGTGGATTTTAGGCCTTACACTGATGGTGATTCCGGTTTTGTGGAAGGATGTTATCATAGAGATAATTGTTTTACTCTTATTTTTTGCTTTTCTTAGTTTGATAACGAAAGATATAAAAATATCAAAAAGGGTGTGTAGAAAAACCTATTAAAAATGCATACACTGGATCTAAAATTGATATTTGAACTCCTCTTTGGCTAAGAAGGAATGACCTGCACATAAGAAAGCACTACCACAAAACTCATTTGTTAGACAAGTAGATGGGTGGATTGCCTAGCATGAGCTTGATCCTAGAAGCATGAGCTTCTTAAGAGGTTTTAAAATAATTAAATTACATTAAATAAAATCAAAATTAAAATTAAATACAATAAAGATAGATGATTTACTAAAAAAAATGACTAAAATAAAGCAATAGTTTGATTAATACTAATGTTGAAATTGGTCAAGTTAAAGATTGTGGTCTTGGTTTGGTAATGTGATAAGTGATTGATAAAAGGTGGTTTGGTGGGTTTTTTGGTAAATGGTTGAGATGGTAAAATTTAAAGGGGTGAATGGTTGAGAAGGTTAGAAGGTAAGTAGTCAAGATGGCAAAAAGGTAAGGGGATAAAGAGGGTAAAGATGGCAAAGGTGTAAATGGATAAAGATGGCAAAGATGGAAAAGGGAGTAAATGGATTAAGATGGAAAAGGTGAAAGGGGTAAAGGTCAAGGTAATGAAAAGGAAAGACCAAGGGAATAATTTAAATACAAAATAAATAAAATTACCTTGGAGATTTTTTGTTGTTGATGATGTTGAAGATGGAATCCTGCAGCAATTATAGCAGAGCTTTGTTGCTTTGAATTCTTTTCTCCAAGATGATGACCTCTTTCACAAGTGGATGTCCTCAAAGATTAAATGCTCTAACAAAAAACCAAATTAACCCATGGGTGAAGGGGGAGGGTCATATTTATAGCATTTGATGTTAAGAAACATGCCAAAAGAAGGGAATAGTGAAATATGGTGCCATTTTACAAGTGGGCTCATAAATGAGTCATGGGATAAGGGTGGTGGGATTCCCACTTCACAAAGTGTGTATTCCACTTTTCTAAAGTTCCTCCCACTTTTCTAATGTGTCTAAAAATGGGTGGAGATAATTCTCATGGACCCAATTGAGTCCAAAATACTTTCCACCACCCACTTCTATCTTTTCCCCATAGGTGGATAAGTAGTCATGAAGGACAAAGATGGTGGTATTCCCACTTCATAAGTGTGTCTCACACTTTGTAGGTGTGCCAAAAATAAGTGGATATAATTCCCACGTATCCATATGTGTCCAAAATACCTTCCACCACCCACTTCTATCTTTTCCCAAAGCACTTAACAAGTGGAAACACCACTTTGAAGGCCATTTTCATGCATGAGGACAAAAATACATGTTGGATGATGGCCCCAAGAGGAGAAATTCTCCACACTTTGAAGGGGGGCCCTTGTGATGCTTATTGATGTCATTAGGCACCTTAGATGAGGGTCCCAAGTGGGGTATGATGTCTCACTTCAAGCCACCTCACTTTCAAGCCATGTCACTTGCCATATCACCATTGAGTCACCTTGACCTATCACATTCCATGTCACATCCCATGTCACCATGAATAATGACAATGGATCCCATAGTGAATAGTGATTTTGAATAATGACTTGGAATAGTGATTTCAAATAGTACTTTTGAATAATGAATCATAATAGTGACTTGGTTAGGTTAAGAGGGGTTAGGTTAAGGGTAAAAAAGGGTTATGTGGGACCTAGGGTGGGCCCAAGGCATTCATACATCTAGAATTTCAAGTGTGCAATTTTCTAGTGTCTACATTTTGCCCCTTTTTATTTTTCAGCTTTGAATTAACAAGCTACAAAACAATAATGGATCACTTGATCATAAATGGCTCTATTAGAGGAACCCTTCTTACCCCCACCACCAATTTTACCATCAAACCAAACTACCCAACCTTTACCTACCAAGGATGATAAGGAGGAACCAAAGCAAGCATTTTAACCTAGTGAACCCCCTCATCCATACCATTCATATGGTGACCCGATCTCAAGCCCAATAAAAGGATAAGGGGAAAACCAAGGTAACCATCCCATGGACATACCCATAGACCCCTCAATCCTCAAACCAAACCCAAACATCTCCACCCTCACCTTCACAACCACCAAAAACTAAAGTATCCATTATGGGAGCTTCTCCCTCCAAACCTTCTACATTCATATAACGTTTAGTGTTGAAATAACTTCACCAAAAATTGGTAAAAATGAGCCTCTATAAACTAATCAACACTACACCCAAACATCACCAAGCACTAATCAAGGCTTTGAAATCCATAGAAGTTCAACCAGATGATCCTCAACCTCTTGCACCCTTGGTTGGAGCCCTTCAACTTTCCACCCTCATCACCTTTCAAGATTCTAAAATACCACCCATTAATCTTGAGGAATCTAATCTTAACCTTTTCATTACTATATACATCAATAAAAATTACATCGAAAATGTTATGATTGATGGAGGAGCTATCATCAACATTATCTCCTCCTATGTATATGACCAACTTTAGTTGCCTAAAAACATCATCTCAAAAAGTACAATAGTCCTTCATTCTTTCAATGACACCAAGGACACTACCCTAGGGACTGTTGTCTTCCATATCTATTTGGGGCCTCATACTATTCTTGAACTATTCTACATTGTAGAGGGAAAGTTACAATACAATGTCTTACTCAAATGCCTTTAGATATGTGCTATGAGTTGCATCCTTCTACCTTACACTAATGTGTCAAATTTGAACATTAGAGACACATTGTTACCATCAAAGCTGATCCTAGTACTTTCTCTTCTTGTAACATGAACTACTAGCGTAATGATGTCCTTCTACCTCCCTCATCTACCTTACAACCAACTTCTAATAAATCCACCTAACCAACCATAACCATCTGTTAAGGTGTGGAGCTAAAAGCTTCACTAAAGGAGTGCTTTGCAGTAGTTGCAGGTTTACACAGTCACCGGTGTCGGTCAGGAGTGACCGACGTCAGTCAGGAGCAGTTTAAGAGATGTTAGCATTGATAGGAATTGATTGACGTTGGTCACAGGCAAATAGGTAGGAACTGATGTCAGTTACCTGTGCGTCCAGAAAGCTATTTTCGTGGACAGAACTGAGTGTTTGCATGATGGGATTAAGTCATAGTCTTAAGTCCGCGTCTCTATCTTTAGTAAGACTATTTTAGAGCCCTTGTTTAAGAGGCATAACTATTGGTTGTAAATGCATGCTCAAGTTTCCTAATTATTATATAATAGGATAGATCTTCTTAGCTTATTGTATTGTAGAGTGTTGAAAGAACAGTACATAATTGTATATGTGAATCATTACAGGTTGTTGGAGTTGATTGTACTTGAGAGAGAGAGAGCTCTTGAGGGAAAGAGATATAGAGAGAGATCTATACATCTGAGAGAGGTGTGGAAGAAAAGAAGTTTCTTCAATTGTATTCCTTTTGTAAAGAGTTTAATACAAGTTTTCAAGGTGGTTTCTTGTATCTCTTGTTCTTTGCTATTATCTAATTCTAGTTACTTATCATTCTAATTTAATTCCATGTTTATTGCTTTCATAAGTGTAATCAAATTATTGGTTGATTCCCAACAAGTGGTATTAGAGCTTAGGTTCACTAACAGGTGGTTCAGATCTATGTAGTGTGTATTGATTATAGGGTACTCACAGGGTTTCTGCAGGGATTTCTATTTGAGTGGGAGAAGCAATGGCAGAAGAAAGTAAACTGAGAATGGATAAGTTTAATGGCAAAAATTATCAACATTGGAGAATGCAGATAGAGGATTATTTGTATCAGAAAGATCTATACTTACCATTAGGTGGGATTGCAAAGAAACCCATAGACATGGATGATGAAGAATGGGAAGTTCTTCATAGAAAGGCTCTGGGGTCTATTAGACTGAGTTTGGCATCTACTGTGATATCTAATTTATCACAAGCAAAGTCTATGGTAGAGTTAATGATTACTTTAGCAAATTTGTATGAAAAACCCTTAGCTTCTAATAAGGTATATCTTATGAAGTAGTTATTTAATTTGCGTATGCAGGAAGGTGGATCTGTATCTAATCATCTAAATGATTTCCATGGAATTGTAAATCAATTAAGTTCAGTCAATATAGTGTTTGATGATGAAATTAAAGCTCTTTTAATATTATGTTCTTTGCCTGAAAGCTAGCATAGCTTAGTAATGGCAGTTAGTAATACTGCATCTGCTTCAAATATTTTAAAAGTAGAAGATGTTGTTAGTGTGATCTTGAATGAAGAAATTTGCAAGAAAAGTACAGAAAAAACATCAGGGAATGCTTTAAGTTTTGAGAGCAGGGGAAGGCAAAAAGAGAAGAGCAAGAAAGGGAGATCAAGGTCTAAGTCAAAGGTGAGAGGTAGATCCAAATCCAGAAATGGCAGGAAGCCACAATGCTAGAATTATGGAAAGATGGGGCACATAAGTAGAGATTGCTGGTCAAAGCCTAAGGAGGACAATCAACATGAAAGAAAAGAAGAAACAAAGGTTGCAGGTATTGCACAAGATGCTTTAATATTCTCTTTCCATAATAATATAGAATCTTGGGTTTTAGATTCTGGTGCATCTTTTCATGCAACCCCTAATAGAGAATATTTTAGTGACTATGTCCATAGAGATTTTGGAATAGTGTACTTAGGGGATGATGAGCCTTGTAAAATTATTGGCAAAGGTAAAGTGCAGCTGAAAATGTAGAATGGCAACACATGAGTGTTGAGGGATGTTATGCATGTTCCTAGCTTGAAAAGGAATTTGATTTCTGCAGGAAAGTTAGGGGATGAGGGTTGTACAGTAACTCTCACAGCTGAATCTTGGAAGGTGACCAAGGGTGCACTTGTAATGGCTAGAGGTAAGAGAGTAGGTACTCTCTATTTATGTAATTGTGTTACTAATAATTCTCGTTTTGTATTATCTACTTCAGATGTGGATGCAAAATTGTGGCACTCAAGGCTTGGCCACATGAGTGAGAAGGGAATGTCTATTCTTAAGTCAAAAGGTAAGCTTTCAGATTTGAAAAGCATAAATTTGGATTTTTGTGAGCACTATGTTTTTGGGAAACAAAAGAAAGTGAGTTTTCTCAAGACTGGGTCAATAAAGAAGAAGCATAAGTTGCAGCTTGTTCACACAGACGTGTGGGGACCGGCTTAGGTTGCTTCTATTGGAGGATCACAGTACTATGTTTCGTTCATAGATGATGCTACAAGAAAAGTATGGGTCTATTGTATTAAGAAGAAATCTGATGTATTGGAGACTTTTAAGATTTGGAAAGCTATGGTTGAGAATGAAATAGGCAAGAGATTGAAGCACCTAAGATCTGACAATGGTGGTGAGTTCTATAGCTATAAGTTCAGCTGGTATTTTTATATGCATGGAATCCACAGGCAAAGGATGGTTCCAAGGACACCTCAGCAAAATAGAGTTGCTGAAAGGATGAATAGAACAATAATGGAGCGTGCAAGGTGTATGAGATTACATGCTAGTTTGCCCTTAGAGTTTTGGGTAGAAGCTATTGGTACTATAGTGTACTTGATTAATAGAGGACCCTCTATAGCTCTGGATGGTGGAATTCCAGAAGAGGCATGCACAGGTAAAAAGGTAGATCTCTCATTTCTCAAAGTTTTTGGTTGTGAAGCCTTTGTGCACGTTGATAAGGAAAATAGAAAGAAGCTAGATGCTAAGTCTATGAGGTGCACATTTATTGGCTATGGCTCTGATGATTTTAGATTCAAGTTTTGGAATCTAAGAACTAACAAGATAATTAGGAGTCGTGATGTTGTTTTCAATGAAAAAGTGATGTATAGTGATCAGCTGAAGAAGCTGAATCAATCTGAGCAGAGTAATGGAGAATTGGATGAGGTGACGGTCCAAAATGAGCTCGTGAGAAAAATTAATCATAGAAAGGAAAACACAGAGACTGACGTTAGCCAAGTAGGAACCAATGTCGACAGAACATAAATTGATGTTGGTCAGATAGTGACCGATGTCGATAGGACAGGAACTGATGTCGGTCAGGCAAAACTGATGTCGGCCAGTTACAGGCCTGGAAGTGATCGAGGTCGGTCACTGTCAAAGAATTTGGGTGGACAACGTGTTGTGAATGAGTCTCAGATGCCCATCAGGAGGTCAGAAAGGGTAAGTAAACCTCCAATTCGATATTCTCCTTCCTTATTCTATTTATTGCTAATTGATGGTGGAGAACCAGAGAGTTTTCAAGAAGCAATATAGGTGGAATCTAAGAATCAGTGGGAGCATGGCATGGTTGAGGAAATGGAGTCCTTAAGAGAGAACCAAACATGGGATTTGGTTGAGTTGCTAGCAGTTAAGAAGACATTGAAGAATAGATAGACCTACAGATTGAAGGAAGGTGAGAATGGACAGATGAGATATAAGGCCAGGTTGGTAGTGAAAGGATTTGCACAAAAACCAGGTATTGATTTTGGTGAGATTTTTTTTCCTGTTGTTAAAATGACTTCTATACGGACTATACTGTCTTTAGTTGCTATTGAGGAATTGCATCTTGAGCAGCTTGATGTTAAGACAACGTTTCTTCATGGAGACTTGGATGAGGAAATATATATGGAACAACTGGAAGGATTTGAGGTCAAAGGTAAGGAGAAGCTAGTGTGCAGATTGAAGAAAAGCTTGTATGGCCTCAAGTAAGCTCCTAGATAGTGGCATTTGAAATTTGACAGGTTTATGACTGAGCATGAAAATACTAGGTGTCAATCTGACCATTGTGTGTATTTTAAGAGATTGGTTAATGGTAGATATATTATTCTATTGTTGTATGTAGATGATATGCTGGTTGTAGGTTCACACATGTAGGATATCTCTGAGCTTAAGGTAAAATTAGCTCAAACATTTAACATGAAGGATTTGGGAGTAGCAAAGAAAATCCTTGGCATGAGTATTAAGAGAGATAGGAAAAATCATAGGTTGATTTTGTCTCAAGAGGATTATGTGAACAAGGTGTTGAAACGGTTTAATATGCGAGATGCAAAACCGGTAAGCACACCTTTGGCTGGACATTTTTAATTTAGTAAAGAACAATGTCCTAATTCACATGATGAGGTAGAGTACATGAGTAGAGTTCCATATTCTTTCGCAGTAGGGAGTTTAATGTATGCAATGGTTTGTACTAGACCAGATATTGCCCAAGCAGTGGGAGTTGTAAGTAAGTATATGGCCAATCCAGGAAAGGAACACTGGAAAGCAGTTCAGTGGATCCTTAGATATCTGAAAGGAACCAACAGTAGGCATTTGTGCTATGGAGGTTCAGATACTTCTCTACATGGTTATGTAGATTCAGATATGGCAGGTGATTTGGATGGCAGGAGGAGCACCACAGGTTATGTTTTCACTGTTGGTGGAATGACGGTTAGTTGGATATCAAAGTTGTAGAAGGTTGTTGCCTTGTCAACTACAGAAGCAGAGTATATTGTAGTCACAGAGGCTAGCAAAGAGATGATATGGATGACACAATTCATGGAAGAGCTAGGAAAAGAGAAAGAGAGTTACAGATTATACAGTGATAGTCAGAGTGTAATTCATTTGGCTAAGAATTCGGCCTTTCATTCAAGAACAAAGCATATACAGCTAAGGTACCACTTCATAAGATAGGTATTGGAAGATGGTGAGTTGAAGCTGGAGAAGATCCATACAGATAAGAATCCTACTGATATGTTAACCAAGCCAATTACAAAGGAGAAGTTGAATCTTCATTCAACTTCTGTTGGTCTTCACGATTGAGTTGAAGATGGAAGAGCTAGAAGATGTTGCTGTACAAGTACTGGTGCAACTGTTTATCTCCAAGTGGGAGACTGTTAAGGTGTGGAGCTAAAAGCTTCACCAAAGGAGTGCTTTGCAGTAGTTGTAAGTCTACATAGTCACTGACGTCGGTCAGGAGCGACTGACGTCAGTTAGGAGCAATTCAAGAGATGCTGGCATCGGCAGGAATTGGCCGACGTCAGTCACAGGCAAACAGGCAGGAACCGATGTCAGTTACCTGTGCATCCAAAAAGCTATTTCTATGGATAGAACTGAGTGTTTGCATGATGAGATTAAGTCATAGTCTTAAGTCCGCGTCTCTATCTTTAGTAAGACTAGTTTAGAGCCCTTGTTTAAGAGGCATAACTATTGGTTGTAAATGCATGCTCAAGTTTCCTAATTATTATATAATAGGATAGATTTTCTTAGCTTATTGTATTGTAGAGTGTTGAAAGAACAGTACAAAATTGTATATGTGAATCATTCCAGGTTGTTAGAGTTGATTGTACTTGAGAGAGAGAGCTCTTGAGGGAAAGAGATCTAGAGAGAGATCTGTACATCTGAGAGAGGTGTGGAAGAAAAGAAGTTTCTTCAATTGTATTCCTTCTATAAAGAATTTAATACAAGTTTTCAAGGTGGTTTCTTGTATCTCTTATTCTTTGCTATTATCTGATTCTAGTTACTTATCATTCTGATTTAATTTCACGTTTATTGCTTTCATAAGTGTAATGAAATTGTTGGTTGATCCCCAACACCATCAACACTTTCACTCACAATAATGATGAATCATCAACTAGCTCATCCATCCCTTCTTCATAGATCCCCATAGAAGAGCCATTAGAATCTATGTTCTAACATCTTTCATTAGGGTAGTATCACCTTCTAGCTTTGGATGCTTTCCCTACTCCTCAAGAATATGGGAACCTCAAACATGATCCTTCCTATGACCCTAACATTAGAACCATTATCCCTTTTGATCCCCCAACCATCAAATGAACTTCATCGATGGGGGACTTGATCAACCACTTCTTGCTCCCACCACTACCTTTTCCATATGACCATTTACCTCTGACTTTTCCTACCTTGGCAAACCAACATTCGCTCAATTATACCTTCATAGGTGTGCCTGAAATGGATTTGGTCTTAGCCAATATGAACAAGGACCTCATGAGTTACCTTCGATCAAAACCCAAAAACCTCTTGAGTCATTTGGCCTTGGGTTTGTACCACCTAAAGAACCCACCAATTGACCTAAACCAATTGACACCATCAAGGAAGACATCCCCTCCTCACTAACCCAATCTCCTTTGAAGTCTAAGGATTTTGACATCATTCCTCCTATTTATTTTTTTAGTGAATACTATTAGTTTGGGCCCTCTGACCTATCAAAAGGATGACCAAACTAAAAATCTTCCTCTCATCCATCTTGAAATGGTAGAGAATGATTCTCCTACCATCAAAACCATCCAACATAAAGATGATGATTCCATACTTACCTATCTCATTGCAGGGGATTATTCTATCCACAAATCCCTTCCTCCTGAGAACCAAACCATTTTTAATGAATCTACTATCGATGTCAACATGGGTACTTAGGATAACCCCCACATTATCAAAATAGGTCAATCTTTAAATGCCATAGAACAAAAAGATTATCCTTCTTTCCTTCATGACTAAAGCATAGAATTTGCTTGGTCCTATTAGTTTATGCTCAAAATTCACCCTTTATTGCCCTCCACAACATTGCCACTCATCCTGTTACTAAGCCTATTTGGTAAAAACTTCATAGGATGCACCCTCGCATAGCCATTCTAATCAAAGAACTTTATCATCTCCTATTTGTTGACTTCATTCAACCCATCGACTATCCATAATGGGTTTCTAACATCATTCCCATTACCAAATCTACTAGGGGACTTTGCCTCTGTATCAATTTTTATGACCTTAACCTTGCTTGTATAAAGGATGACTTCCCTTTCCCAAACATAGACCAACTTATTGATCTTATAATTGGCCATGAAATGTTATCTCTCATGGATGGTTTCTCAAGATATAATCAGATCTTGATTTCTCCCAAAGATCAACATAAAACTTCTTTCATTACTTCATGGGGAGCTTTCTGTTATAGGGTCATGCCTTTTAGTCTGAAGAACATTGGTGCAACCTACTAGTGAGCCATGACCTACATATTTAATGACCTCATCCACACCATAATAGAGGACTATGTCGATGATCTCTTGGTAAAATATGAATCTTGTAAAGATCATCTGAAAGTTCTTGATATTATGTTTGAATGCTTAATCCATTTCCATGTCAGACTCAACCCCAAAAAATGTGTTTTTGGGGTCCTTTTAGGAAAGCTTATTGGCATTATCATCTCTCTTTGAGGAATTAAAGTAGACCCTACCAATGTCAATGAAATCTCAGAGATGCCTCCTCCTACAAACTTTAATTAACTCTATAGCCTATAAGGAAAGCTCCAATCTATCCGTCACTTCATCTCTAGTTATTAGATAGATGTCAACCTTTCCATCATCTCCTTAAGAAGGATACCTCCTTTAAGTGGACCAAGGACTACCAAAAAGCCTTTGATTCCCTCAAGGAGTACCTTCTCTCTCCACCTATTCTTATCCCTCCTAAAGAGGATAAACCCTTTTACCTTTACATATCCACCACTGACCATTCCCTAGGGGCAATGCTAGCTCACTATAATGAACAAAACAAGAAGCAAGATATTTATTATATAAGTCAAACACTTATAGAGTAGAAAACTTGGTTCACCCATGCTGATAAAATTTACCTCACCTTAGTCTTTGTAGCTTCCAAACAATGCCATTACCTTCTCAATCATAAAGCCTTTGTCATCACCAATGCTGACCTGCTCAAGTATATGCACTCTAAACCATACTAGAACTAGCGTATGGTTAAGTGGATTATACTATTAGCTGATTTTGATCTTGAATTCCTCAAATATAAGTTGATCAAAGGGTAAGTAATTTCCAACCAATTAGTTGAAGATCCTTTACTAGATAACCAACCACTTCCTCTTACTTTTTTGGATGAGTCTATCACAACTCTTTTTTAAGAGGATGGAATAACCTACCAAATGACTATGTTAGTCTATGGTTCAAAGTGTTAATAAGGTGGGGGTGCTAGAGTTATTCTCATCACTCTCGATAGTGAACCCTTTCCTCTCTCCTTAAAACTTGACTTTGAATGCACTAATAATATGGCTAAGTATGAAGCCCTAGTCATAGGTCTCCAAACTGCTCTAGCCTTGGGAATTAAGATAGTCAATGTCTTTAGTGATTCCTAAATCATGGTCAACCAGGCCAATGGATCCTATCAATGTAAGAATGATGTCTTACAAAAATACCTACTTTTAGTTGATAAACTCTTAGCATCATTCAAACATTACTTGGTCTAATTTGTTCCTCGATATACTAATAAATTCATGGATACAGTGGCTTACCTTGCTTCCCAAATCCCTTCCCAACCTTCCAATTCCAAAATATTTATCACCATTAATCATTTTACCACACCTTATTTTAACCAATTTGACCTCCATACCATTTATAGTGTGGAAGAATCCCCATCTGATATTTGATATGACCAAACTTTTTATTACCTCAACCTTGGCATGATTCCTCCCAACCTCTCTAAGAATGCTTGAAGAGCCTTTGTTTATAAAACCTCTCATTAAACCATTCTATGGGGAATCCTTTACAAACATGGTTTTGACAACCTCCTTCTCCATTTCCTACGTAACCATGAAGCTTCCCATGCTATTAGAGAAATGCATGATAGGATCTATGGAGGACACTTTAGCGATCTAGCTATTGCTAAATGTATCCTTTGCCTTGGCTACTATTGGCCCACACTCAACCAAGACCATTATTATTATGTAAATAAGTGTGTTAAATGTCAATAACATGCTAATCTATATCATGTGTTAGCTAATATCCTACAATTATCCAAGGAATTTTGGCCTTTCTCATAATGGGGCCTGGATCTTATTGGTGAGATCAACCCTCATTCCTCATAGAAACATAGCTCCATCATCACAGCCACTGAATATTTCACTAAGTGGGTGGAGGATATTCCTCTTATCTCACCCAAAGTGGAGAATATTGTTGACTTTATCCACCATCATCTCATCTACTGCTTTGGTTTTCTCATAAAATTATCATCATACCATACCCTTTAGGTTGATCTTTTTACCACATGGGAGGTGCAAAGAGTTGAGGGAGAACATGTTGACTTACTCCATGATGTGATGGCTGACCTCTTTGGCTATTAACAAAATGGACCACAAATTATAGTTGGTTAAATAATGTTAGTAGGATATTAGCCCTTACAACCTTGAGGTCTAGGAGGAAGAGCAATGAAAGGATTTACACATGCCCTTTGTCATTCAGTAGTAACTGTAAAATCTCTGATTGACTATTTAAATAATAATAATTGAGCAATACTTGAGGTTGTTCTTATTCCCATGTCATACTTTATAAAAAATTGCATTAATGGTGTTTATGTCTTAGCATGGGATTTTACTCATTTTATTAAATCATTATCTATGATAACCATATATTTTTTATAAACTGAAAATAAATTAATAGAAAAATGAAGTTTAGATCCTAGAAAAAGAAAAAAAAAAGTGTATTGAGATCATTAAAATCCCTTGAGCTCCAAGGTAAAAAGAATTTTATTTCAATTTCAGATATCAGATCTGAGGTCAAAATAAAATGCTTTTAATTTCAACTATTAAATATGAGGCTGAAAGCAAATTCTTTTAGTGTCAAATATTAGATCCAAGGTTGAAATAAATTTATTTTAGTGTTAAATGTTTAGGAATTTATCTAAATCTTATATTAAAAGTTTGAAGCAATGTTCAATGAAAATGTGCAGGTTAACCAATATGGTTTATCATAATTTGGAACTAATTAGTATATTAACTATAATTAAGATAAAATAAATAGAAAGATAGCTATTACTATAAACTAACTTATAACCAGCAGAATGAAAGCAAAGAATTAAATTAGATGAACATGAAGGAGTGAAATAAAATGAATATAAATAACACATGAAGAATTAGTTGTCTTTTACCTATATGCTAAATGTGATTGATTGATAAATGTATGAAAGATTAGATCATAATAAATTATGTGTACATGATAAAAATAGTGATTATAGCTGATCAAGGACAAGATCCTTTGGAAGGGGACATGGGTAGCCAATTGGTATCATCCTTATGGGTCAATCATGACCTATGCTAAAAATTATGAAAAATAAATGCACATTCACTTGTGTCTACTTAAAACATGTCTGTGTATAAAAATTTGGCCTTTAGATGCTCATGGATGACCTAAAAATGACTTCTTTAAAATTAAAACCCTACAAAGAGAAAAGGGATGAGTGTATTGGGCCAAGCTAACCCCAATCACCCCTGTGATGATTGATAACTACCTACATATACAATATTATGAATAAGGAATCGAGTCCACATAGTTCTCCTACTTATTGATGCTATTTTTATGAACACCACAATGTAATGAGGTAGCCTCTAACATTTTAATATCTCAATGGAGGCAAAATACACTCTAGGGCATGAGTTTTAGGTATGTGATCTTTAAAAACTTATTCATGGAATAGATTGTAAGGATTGCAAGTTATTGACAAGGTTTTTTTAGACAGAGATGTGGTCAGTAAAAGGTAGTGAATCTCTATGTGAGTTGGATGGGTGGCTGGTTGATAATCTAGAGTGGGTAGATATCAAAACAAACTCAAAAAAATAGGGTAGGGTAAAGTAGAAAAGAAAGCTTCTATGGTTTTTAAAAATCACTTCTCTGGCTAGTTTCTAAAAGGACAAGTGCTCTCAGAACCTATGCCTATTGCTATTAGTAATTGCATACACATAATTAGATAAGGCTAATAATTATAAGGAGCTATTGATGTAGGAAATTCATAGGCCTCAAACAAATGTTTCTCCTTTTAGGGCAGTTATTTCACACTCTTACTTAGGAGATTATGGCTCAAGCTAGCAAAGTATCTGAGGTAGCTATTGCACACACACAAAAAACTACATCAAAGAAAACACTCATGCACATTCATATTTATGAATCAATCAACTTGACTATTTTAACCAATATATTTTACCAATCTCTCAACAAATGTTGTACATTTATAGATCAATACATCAATCAAAATAATTAAGAATCTATTCACAATTATTACACATTAAATATTATTGAAACGTACAACCAAATAAAGTAACAACTAATTACATATAAATTGGAAAGAGAATACACAAACACATTCACTGACAATCGAAATCGATGCTACTTGTGTATTTAAAATTCTCTAGAAAAAATCCTAGTTGGATTACAATTGTTTATATAGACTTAGGGAAGGGGTCACCTCATCCTACAAGTTCATGTAAGGTCATTACATGTGATGGTCATAACTTGAGTTCTAACTATGGTCAAAAACCTTACAATATTCTTCTTATAGTTATCAATTTAAATTAGCCTTTGCCAAGGATATGCAACATGTGCATGCGTATAAAGACAAAGGTTATTTTTATAATTTTATCTTGAACTGTGCAAATTGTAAATATATGCACCATTTTACCAAAACTATAGATGCCTCCTTTTATAGTTTATGAGAACAACCTATTGATATTCAAAATTAGCCACCTTCAAATGGAACTCAGACATGTGTCAAAGACAAGTATCATTGTATCAATCCTTTAGAACTAGTGATGATGTTTAACTATGACTAATCTAACATGACTGTGCATTACATGTTGCCCATACCTCTCATTAAGTCTAGATATTTGAAAATTCTACCTAAGAATTGCACCATTAGATCATCTACATGATGAAACATGAGCATTATACTTGGAAAATCTATGGGATATCTAAGTACTTTTTATTGTTTGGATGTTTCTATGTCATGTGGCAACTTCTTGCTTGTCATAAGACCTTGAAAAGTCTCCATCAATCTCAAACCATTTATTTTCATGTACTGGGATCTTGTGCACTATTGCCACTTGTCACTCTCATGAATATTTTAAAAAACCTTTGTTGATGTGCTTGATTATGCACCAGTAGATCTTTAGTACATGAGTTAACGCACACTATAGATCTTTATGCTTGACCTTTTAACTCCCTACAAGCTTAACACTTGTCACTTCTAGGTTCTCTCCTATAAACATAAATATAAAATGACTTAGCATATATATAATAAATTTCTTGACTATAGGGGTAATACTTGGTATCTCCATGGGGATTTTGGTCTATTGGATAAAATATCTATGCAAAAATCTCATAATATTGAATGTTTCAAGTAAATTATTGTGGGAAAATTATTTTAGTCTTCTTGTGTAGGGGATTTGTTTTAGTAGGTAAAATGCCCGTGGTAATTAGGTTGAAGGGAAATTCTATCGAGAAAAATGACCACAACAAAAAGGCTAAAGGGAAATTTTATCAGGCAAAATGGCCACAACAAAAAGGATAAAGGGTCATTCTAAAAGTCCAAAGGGTGATTCTCATCAAGAAAAATGATCAAAAGAATTAATATAGGTAAAAAGCTCAAAATAATTATTTCATAAGGCAAAGTACCCATGGAAAAAATCCTAAAGGGCCTAATTTTTTGGGTAAAGTGCCCACGGCAAAAAACTCGAAGGGTATGTTTAAAAATTCTGAAGGGTCATTTCATTGGGAAATTTTTTTGTAAACCTAATTCTATTTGGGGGAATTATTTTAGACAAAATGTCTACAATAATTTCCTTAATAAAGATAAGTCTGTGGAAAAAAAAGGCTTAAAAGAATTAGTCCAGGGCAAAAGGCCCTAAGGGCATGTTTCAACAATATTATTGTGGGGAAAATGTATCAAAGACCAAATTCAATCGAATAAAATGTTTGATAGAAAAAATCTTGACAAAGAAAATAGATTGATAAATATCAATTTCTTTTAGGAAATTATTTTAGATAACATGAAAACCCTAAAGACCAAATCTTTTAGAACAATTGTTTCGAAGATAAAAGCCCAAAATGAATAAGTAAAAAATGGATAAGTCCAAAAAAGATAAGTCCAAAACATAAAACCCAAAAACCTGTATAATTTAAAACTCTGAAAAGGTATTAAGAGAGGCTCAAAATCAAGACCATAATCTAAAAAAGTGGGTCCCCATTTCTCTATGGGAAAAGGGGGATGTTGGGTACAACACCACTTAGAGTGTTTAGTGTAATTGCGATACATTTACTACATGTATCCATATATAGATGGTTTGAATAATTAATAATTATTATATTAGATTATATGAAATAGGCTCTTGACTTAGCTAATGACTGATTCAAATGATTATAATCACAATTGGAAATAATAGGGAAGTTTTGTTCGGTGTGCAATAGTGTAAGTTTGCCTCAATAGTGAAATTTCCAAGTGGTAGAATATGTGACTTAAATGTGCCTTTATAATAATAAAATGGGGGAAAATTCACACTTCCTATCTTAAAAATATGGACCAACCTGAAAGGGAGGGTAAAAATATTAAAATTATTTGTTACTAAGATTAAGGACAAGATTGACCCATAGGGGTTAAGACTGACTGCCATTATTGACCCCATACTGCTCAATTTTTTCTTGAATGGTAACAATTAAATTTTGGAATTTGAGATGTTTGTATAAAATCTTAGAGAGGCTTTTAGTGAATAATAACATTTATGTAGGCACAATGAAACAACTTAAAAATTAATAGGTCCATACAAGTAAATAAAATAGAGTGAGGTGGAAAAATAGGTTTAAATTAAGTGTTCAAGTTAATTAAAGTAAAAATGGGCCAAAACTGACATTATCAAGTATCCATGACCAATTTGAGTAACCAAAAATAAGAAGATTTAACCTCATGTGAGGATAATATAGTGAGGGGTAAGAAATATGTTGTAATATAACTTGGTGAAAGGTGAAAATTTGTGGCTCCAATGTGGTATGATATAGAATTAACTAACACATATATGTAGTGCCCCCATATGACTAGGTGTAACTAAGATAATGAAGAGACCTACTATAATAAGTATAAAATCAAGAGGAACATGGGTGTAATAATATACATACACATATGATTATTGGAATTAAGCACTAGCTTAGATTAATCTATGCTTAGGTTTATTTGATATTTATTCCTTATTTAATGTTTGTACATGGTTAGACATTTTTACCATAGAGTTTTTATTACTATTTTAGGAAGGGATAACCCATCTCTCTTTCTTATTTATAGGCACTCTAGTAGTGCATATTTTAATGAAGGACAAGAGGAGAATAGTTTCAACATTGTATAGTCTATTTATGGTTAATAGATAGTTTATTCTTTGTGTGTATGATGAAGCTTTCATGGATGTAGTAATGGTATCTTAGAGAGATATTATTTGAAGAGTCTTCTTAACTCTATCATGGTATCATATCAGTTTAAAACAGCCATTAATTATCATGTCTAAGTTATCTCTTTGTTATAAGTATGTAGTCTTCAAAATCTATTTTTTTATTTTGAAGATTTACATTTGATTTGCTTGGATCTATTGTACAGTCCATACCATTCATTTTTTTGGAAGGTGTTTTGTATGGGTATTTGATATCTATTTTTTTGGCCATTAACCAGGCAATATAGATCTTAGGTTGTACCATTATGTACTTATTTTTCTAGACCCATTTTTAAGTTTTTTTTTATAAGCTTGTAAGGTAATTTGTGTAAGTTTTTTGATGGTTTCTAGCTATACATTCATCAAAATCCAATTATGAAAGCATAGGGGAATATAAATATGAGTTTTATGTCCTTTAACTTTTCTTAAAATCACCCAAGCTTAGGTTGTTATTTTCAATTTAATTTTCACTGTTTAAGGAGATGCCTAAGCTCTCCTCATCCAAGTGGCACAATGGAAACACCTATAGGCTTGTGGGTAGCCTAAGGATGAGATGGATCTCTAGATAGGGCTAACTCACTTGATGTACAACTTTGTATCACAACTACACCTAATATTTGGGGGGGAAAAAGAGAGAGATGAATAAAAGAAAACCATCATAAGGGAGGTGATACACCAAATAAGATGATGACTTCCAACCATTTGCATGTTACACATGAAATCAAGGGACAAATGGAACATACACCTTTTTAATCTACATCTTCTCACATCAATGTTACATCATAAGGTTATGGATGAATGTGAAAAGCTAGGAGGCCTAGAAAAGAGGCCTTAAATAACACTAATAAATAGAATAACTCACTCAATCCTTGAAATTTATTAGAACACTTCACATGCCCTACAAAAATAAGCTTTCTAACTACAAATAGGATGCAAGAATGAGATAACATGTTAAGAAATACATAGTCTTAACTAAGAAAGATCCAACATTAAATTAACACACACTAAGAATAGTCATGAAGAGGTAAAAATAAGTAATATTATTGATCAAATGGTATGCAAATGAGTATGGATTCACCATACTTAGGTGGATCATAAGTTACAATGGCCAAAATGGCTAGTTCTTATAGAACTTGAGAGAGAGAGAATAAAAGAGAAGTCCAAGGGTCACAAAGACACTTGTCAAGCTAAGAGAGGTAGTTAATTGTGTAGGAGAAGAGGATATGGGATGAAACATGTAATTTTAGAAGATACAAGTATCCATTCAAGTCATTAAACTCATCCAAAGTGGCATAAAATCTTCTTAACTAGCTTAGAAAATCTGCCTTCATGATTTGAGTTTCTTGAATGCCTCATAACTAACTCGTAATAGTTAAAATGATTGTAATTAAGGGTAATTATTTAAAATATGCCTCTCCATGCATTGGCTATAGTCTTGGTCATCTAGAATCATCTAGAAAGGAGACATCATTATCTATAGTCTAAAAAACTCCTCCTTCATGCACCCTGCACACTTGGCCTCCAAAAAGGCATCAATTTTCCATGAAAATATGTGTAAGGGAGTGAATGATAAGTTTTAATATCATCCATGTATTTATAATAATTAGGGACACCTTAAAATGACTCTACTTGAATTTTTCCATCCTTCTCACTAGCTTGTCCACTAAGCCAATTTTGATTGGTTGAGATGAGAACTCTTGTTGAGTCACTTAGGAGTTTTTCTAAGGCATGAAATGAACATGGGCAGTTATAAAAAGTCTTAATATTTCCCCAAAATTTGGTTTCATCTCTTGAAACCTCTTGAAACTTGCACAACACATAAAAGAATCAAGAAAATGTTATTTATACCATGTCTGTATAGATTCCATACAAATAAAAAGCATGGGGATTAGATTTAGAGAGTAATTTACAAGGTGAAATCATCATCCTGAGCAAATTAGTCCATTAAAGTAGCTATCCAACTCTATTTCTCCAAACTGGTCATTGGCAAGGGTTTAGAAGGGTTTTAGGCCTATTTTCATTCTTAAGGTTTATTCATAAAGTTATGAAATTGGAGTTTTAGATAAATTCCACAAAGTGATTTTTCAATACCTCTTATAACTCCTATAAACCTCTTTTTCTCCCATGCAAATCATCAAGAGAGATATGAGTGTTTAAACTTGTCCTGTCGAGCCTTTTCCTCCATTTCTTGTAGGCTTGAGAGAGTTTTGATCTCAAAAGTGGATTTTTTTTGATTTGTATGAAAAAAAAAGTTAAAAAACATTTTATATGATCCAATAATCATACCCAAATGTATTTTAAATCATATACAAAGCTATAAATTTGAATGACTCTCCATTTGGCTTTAGGCCTAAGCATGCCAAGTAGGCCTGAGTTATCCTTGAAGCCCAAAATGGATCCTCATGGATTCCCCTCAAAAATATATGATTTAAAAACTGTTATATGTTCCTAAAAACATGTTACAATATATTTTTAATCATACTTAAGGATAGAAATGAAGTTTCACCCCCAATTGAACACTAGGCTTAACCATCCCTCATAGACTTGACTACAACCTTTGTGGTCCAGAGCATTTTTTTGAATTACCTACTTATGTGAGGTGTTATTCATGTTTTTTTAGATTTTACCTAGCTTTCCACATCTTCTTTAAATGTTCAAACATATCTTTACCTATCTATTTCTCTCCATCCCTCAAGACTACAAGGTTTATGCAAGGGGAAAGTATCCTCTATCTGAGACAAAATGAAGGGTACTTACACTATTTTCCTAGAATAATTGAAAGTTTTAAAATATTATTCAAGTGGTATATATTATCCACGAAAAAATACATCCATTTATCAGGTCATTTGACCCTCAAAAGGCTCTAAGAGCCAAAACAAACCATTCCAAAAGAATACTGTGTATGCAGGATTTTCATCAAGACTGTGTGCTATAGGTTAGTATTAATTTATTTGATTGTATTAATTTGATATATAATTTTAAAGGTATAAAAATCAATTTTTATGTTTTTTAAACTTTATTATCATTTCAAATCACCACATCCCCTTGATACTTCTTACTCAATCAAACCGAGTTTCCACTCTTGACTGTATTTCTTGATTTGAGCTCAAAAATGGTCCCTGTAGGTGTTAGGCTTAGTTGGATTTTGATTATGACATTTAAAAACCTTAATTAAATCATTAATTTCATTTATAAATTGTTTTATACTTTTGCCTCATGTTTAGACAATGCCAACACTAAGAACCATCACTCTTCATGCTTACTACCTTAGACAGTCAAACACAGTTGACTATAGGTGCATGCTATAGGTGTTAGGCCTTGAAAGCATGTTTATAACACTTTTATAAAAACTTTTTTAAATTTTAATGACCATATAAAATTTTTATTTACTAATTATTTCACCTTTAGTAGTCTTTATACCATCACTTTGGACCTTAATCTTGCTCACTGTTAACATAGTCACAACAAACTATGTTCTACTTTGGAGGGGGTCATTTGTAGGAAACCCTACATAGTTTTGACCTTGAAAACATTTAATTAGATTAAATTACACATTATATGAACATTTAAAACTTATCCGACCCATTATATACCTTGATATTATCCTAAACATCCCTTGAATCACCCTTTCTTAGCTCATTGTCCTTCACAGTCATCCATAGTGGTTGTAGATGCGTAGTTTCACTTGGGGGACTCCTGTAGGTACTTTTATGATCAAAAATACATATACTAACCATTAATTTTAGTCTTCATGATAAAAAAGGATAAAAAAATTCTTTAGGTCCACTATGATTTAGGTTCTCATGAAAGAAACATCTTTTCACATTTTCACCTATGGCTGGCTATAGGTGAGCATTTGGTGATGAAAAGGGCTTATAGGTGCATGTTGGATTCTATATCATCACCACTTAACTCATCATGATGATATTAATGTTTATAAATGTTACTTTCACCACTTGAGATCACTCACACTATGGTGTCTAGTTCAAGTTACAACTTTGGGTGACAAAGGTCTCCTTTTGGCTCAAAAATGTAAATAACACTACCTGTATTTAGTGCATAAATGGGCAAATTTGAGGTTCTCAACAACCATCTTTCACTACTCATATTCTCTTCAAACATTTCAAGGTAATTATAATTTATAGAAGCTACATTATAAGCACATTATGAGGTATAAAATGCATTGACAACATTGTAACAAGATATCAAAAATACCTTGAAGAACTCTATTTTGTAAATTTAGGGACAAAAGGCCTAAAACTTAGTCATCATCCTTTTGAAGTCATTCCCAACATTTTCTATCAACATATCAATCCCAAAAGGCATGTCATGATTTTTATAACCTGATATAAACTCAATAAGGGTTCAAATACTTTTTTCAACACTTCAAAGTGACCTTTTGACTTTCTATCAAGACCACCTATAGGTTGTTATTCTGGTGTCCGGGAAACAAAAGTGGATTTAGGCAGTGAGCATTGATTTTGGTCCTTCATGAGTTGTAAATTTTTTTCATACTTCCAAATACATTCTTAATATTTCAAATCATATATAAAAAACTTTAAAACATTTTTTTTAATGTGGAATCCTTCTTGCAAACACCTATACTTGTTCATTAATGGTTGCCTACCTATGAATGTTGCATATAACTACCAACTCATGGAAAATGATTTGAAGAATAATTTTGAAAGATGATGGGAACAAGAAAACATTGAATAAATTTTAAAAAAACTATCACAACCTTGGAATCATGATCAAACCATGAAGATTCTTCAAATAGAGGAAAAATTGCCTGCAACACAGAAAGGTGCTTCTCTTACAACTTTGATGTACTTGACCTATCCAAAAACTTTAAAACATGATAATAAGAATGGTAATACTTATATAAGGATTAAAAAATAATCAAGAACCAATATTACTAATGAGATTGTATGAAAATGCCCAAACCAAAGTAAAACCTATAGGGTGCATGAAATAACAAGCAAAAAAGTACAATCAACTTCATGAAGATGGTTCATGAATCACATTCCACCATTATATATATATATATATATATATATATATATATATATATATATATATATATATATATATATATATATATATATGGAAATTAAGGTATATTAGTTTAATTTCACTTACCCAATGAATTTTATTTGAAACCTCCTCGATTGGCTGTACTAAGTACAAACCTAAAGACTGCTTTTGCTTGCCAAGAAGGTTGAACAAGGATTAAAATGGTTTTATGGCACTTAAAATGTGTAAATTATCTTGGGAAATCTGAAGATACATACCATGATCTTCTCCCATCTGGCACACTTACCCATGGACTGTACAAATGCCAAACTCACCTTTTTCCCCAAAACAATTTCCCTTTCCTCTGATGAACCCACTAGTTTTAGTCACCAAAAAATTATTAAGACCTCTTAGGATGAATTTTACATGACATCATATTATTTAACCTTAAAACTTCCCAAGAAATCTACACAAGTCATTAAATTTCTCTTTTTAACCTCAAAATGACTCAAAATGACTAAAATGACTAAAGACCAAGGATAGTATAACATTAAATGACATTAATTAACTATAAAACACCTTGTGACATATGTATTAGACCCATAAAACACCTAAAAGTTAGGTTTTTACCTGTAGGTTCCCCAATTTGACCTAAAAGTCAAATCTGGTCAACAAATTGGTGACTCATAGGGTAGTATGCTTGCTATACTAACTAGACCAGTAGCCTTAATATTCCATTGGGATTAGGAGTCATCTAAATTATGAGGAAAAAAAGATACATTTGACCATTTAACATCAAGACAAGACCAATAATTACCTCAACCACACAAAACAAAGGACACACACAAAATAAGGCAACAAACTAACAAGACACACACACATGTGCTCAAGGCACTTAGGGGAATCATAAACCAAGTATTATGAAAAAATATAAACTAAGAAGACTTCCTTTCCAAGATCAAAATGAAATTTCCTTGAATCATCTTCTTGATGAGATGGATCATAGTGCTAAGCATGTTTCTCCTTGGATTGGGTGTTTTATAGATCAGACCTATTCCTTGGTACTTCACTTGACTTGATCTCAAGTAGATCATATTAAAATAGGTCTCCAATGTATAAATATTCCTCTTTAACTTGTTCACATATTTCATGATGTTTTTCACTCTTCATTTCATGTTCAATTTGTATATCCTTAGTAGACATAGATTCAAAAGGAGTAGTTTCATGTTCTTTAGAAGATTGATGCCAATAGGAGCTTGTTCCATCCTTCAAGACCTGATGTATTTATCCCAACTAATTGAGAGGATGATAACCCATCTTGATGCCTTCAAACATATCATCATGAAATTTATATACTTCTTGAAAGGTTACTTTTCCTTTGCATACTTACTTGAGTGCCAACGCTGTCTTATCCATCTTTGACTAGATCATAACCTCCTTGGAGAAGAACATATATTTTTCCAATGACTTAAAATTGACATGTTGGACAATGTCATCTTGCTCATCATCATTTGTAATCAACTTTGATGAAGTGGTATACCCCTTGAGAGACTCAAACTCATTGCAAATGTTTTCAAACTTCTACCACAAGTCCTCATCTTCCTTTTGATCAAAATCATGAATGGGAACAACGAGAAAAGATCCTTCATCCTCTTCCTTAGAATCCAAAAATAATTCATCCAAGACTTCTTCAACACAAGGAAGGTATTATTCATTATCAACCAAAAAAGAAGACTCAAAACAAGGACTCACCTCTTCTTCAACACTCAATACCTGTTGAGGGATCTCAAGTTATATACTAGTTGTCATAATTTGATCTTGCTTCTCAAGGGATGAAATATCTTCCATCTCTTTCTCCTTTTTGGTGACACCAAGACTAGGCATCTTGAAATATGGTGACCTAACCCAATGAGGCTGCCAAGGAGTTGTACCTTATTCAAGCAAGAGTTATGAATTTTCCAAAACTAACTACTCTTCTTTAGGTTCCCATACCATAGGTCCATCAAGGAAAAGGGTGATGGGATGGGGACAAGAGGAACTAGTTGGTAGAGGTGGAACATAGGGCCTAAAATTAGATTGAGAATGCAAAGTTGGGGATTCTTTTTGGAGCTCGTGAGGAAGGGGAGTCAGACCTTGGGCTAAAACAACTCAATTTTCTTCCTTTCACTTGAAAATAACTTCATTAATATCTGATTTAGCTTAAGGACTATCTTGAGGAAGGGTAGATGGGGTGTTTTTAGGCATATAATCTTCTTTTAAGTTTAAACCTTTCATCACACCTTGACTTAGCAATTTCATCTTTGCTTCTAACTCTTCAATCTACTTGGCTAGATTCTCTTGGAAATGTCTCTCTTGAAGTTCATAGGCATCATCATGAGGATTAGGAGTATAAGAGGTATCATATAAAGGACAAGAGGCTTCTTGAGGAAGGGTGGGAGGGACTTGAAAAGGATCAACTTCATTTTCAACTTCACACTCCTTAACAATGCTTCCATCCTCTTTCTTTCCCCATGATTCTACTATCTTACTCCAACTTAGGATATTAGGGTTATAAGTCTTATCTTGAGGTGGTGATGTAATTTAAGGAATGGGTGAAGTGTTAAAGGAACTTAGAATCTCCTTAGGCTTGTATTATCCACCTTGTCTCTAACTTGAAATCTCATATATAAGGGTCATTCCTTGAGATGGGGATGCAATGTGAAAGGGCACTGAGGACTTGAAATCCACTTCCTTTTTTGATAACATGGACTGCTAAATATGCATATTATCCAACTCAATTTGCCTATCAAGATTAGTTTCAAACAAAAGGTTTCTCATTTCAACTCTCTCCTCCAACTGATTGGGAAAATGATGACTTTGATATCCATGATTGGGCTCATGAGTAGGGATCAAACATAGGTGATAATAAAATTGGGGAAGTGGATATGAAGGCTAATAGGTTTGGTGAGGTTGCCTTTCATGAACTCTTAGCCTATCTTTTAAGAAAAAAACTAGGCCACTCACATCAAGCATCTGACTTATGATCCTTTTCCAATTGGCTCTCTCAATAGGTACCCACTCTCTTTTGGCCAAATCTAGTGCATCTCTCACCTTATGATTGAGATGACTAGGAGCCTCTTGACCACATCCCCTTAGAGTGTCAAGATATAACATATACCTCTCTTATCCTAAAAGAGTTTGTTTGAAGGTGGAAATGGATTGACTTGAGAAGTGACAAGGTTGAAAAGGAGAAAGATATGGAAAAGGATGATAGGTATGGTAAACTTCATGAATGTGTTGATACACTTCATAACATGGCTGATTAAGAACTTGTTCATAATGATAGGTAATGGCACAAGCTTGAAATGTCTCACCAAATTATGTAAAATAGTGTTCAACATAAAAATTAGCCATGAAACTTCATTAAAAGCAAGAACACAAAGCAAAAATGTTACCAAAAATCTTCAAAGGATAATCTAGGCTACTTGACCAGATGATATAACTTTGAAGTCTCCATTGATGCTTGGATAAATGCTTTCAAACGATGATTATTGAGAGACAACACCAAAAATATCTTAACTTCCTGGACCAAGAGTCCCACTGGGTATGCCAAAAATTGTTGTCACTTATATTTTCACCCTTTTAGGAGATGACTAAGCTCTCCTCATCCAAGTGGCACAATGGAAACACCTCTAGGCTTGTGGGT
This sequence comes from Torreya grandis, assembly GCA_037957365.1. Taxonomy (NCBI): domain Eukaryota; kingdom Viridiplantae; phylum Streptophyta; class Pinopsida; order Cupressales; family Taxaceae; genus Torreya; species Torreya grandis. The sequence goes on from JARHVA010000103.1 coordinate 5,999,552, forward strand.
AGCTTAAGGATGAGGTGAATCTTTAGATAGGGTTAGTTCCTTTGATGTACCACTTTGGATCAAAACCGCACCTAAAATTTTGGGGGGAAAAAGGGAGAGAGATAAATAAAATCAAAATGTCATAAGGGAGGTGATACACCAAATAAGATGATGAATTCCAAATAGTTTCATATTACACATGAAATCAAGGGACAAACTGAACATACACTTTTCCAATCTACATCTTCTCACATCAATGTTACATCATGAGGTTATGGATGAATGTGAAAGGCTAGGAGGATTAGAAAAGAGGCCTTAAATGAAACTAATTAATATAATAACTCACTAAATCCTTGAATTTCTGAGAACACTTCACATTCCCTATAAGAAGAAGCTTTCCAACTACAAATATGATGTAAGAATGAGACAACATGCTAAGGAATCCATAGTCTTCATTAAGAAATATCTAAAATTTAATTAACACAAACTAAAAATAGTCATAAAAAGGTAAAAATTAGTATTTTTATTGATCAAATGGTATAAAAATGAGCAAGGCTTTGCCATACTCAGGTGGAGCATAAGTTACAATGGCCAAAATGCCTAGTTCTTATAAAACTTGAAAGAGAGAAAAGAAAAGAAAAGTCAAAGGGTCACAACGACACTTGTCAAGATAAGAGAATTAGTGAATTATGTAGGATAAGAGGATATGGGATGAACCATGTAAGTTTAGAATATACAAGTGTCCATCTAAGTCCTCAAACTCTTGCAAAGTGGCATAAAATCCTCTTAACTAGCTCAAAAAAATTGCCTTCATGATTTGAGCTTCTTAAATACATAATAACTGAATATAAATAGTTATAATGATTTTAATTAAGGGGAATTCATGCTTATCCATGCATTTTTTGTAGGCATGGTCATCTATAATCATCTGGAAAGGAGCCATCATCATCTACAGTCCAAATAACTCCTCCTTCATGTACCTTGCATACTAGGCCTCAAAAAAGGCATCAGTTTTCCATAAAAATACATGAGGAGTGGATGAAAATTAAAAAAACCCTAAATATCCTTAGAAGCATCAAGGAAACCTTAAAATCACTCCACTTGATGTTTTCCACCCTTCTCATTAGCTTGTCCACTATGCTAGTTTTGACTAGCTGAGATGAGAGCTCCTATTGAGGCACTTAGTAGTTGTTATGAGGAATTAAATGACCATGAGGAGTTATCACAAGTATAAATATTTCCCCCAAAGTTTGTTTCATCTCTTGGAACCTCCTATAACCTACAAAACACATAAAAAAATCAAGAAAACCTTGTTTCTATCATGTCCATATAGATTCTATAAAATTAAAAAGCATGGGGAGGAGATTGAGAGAGTCCTCTATAAGTTCCAATCATCATCCTAATTAAAATAGTCCATTAGAGTATCTTTCCAACTTCATTTCTCTAAACCAGTCACTGGCAAGGGTTTAGGAGGGTTTTAGGCCTATTTTTGTTCTTAAGATTTATTCATAAAGTTATGACATTGGAGTTGCATAAAAATTCCACAAAGTGATTTTTCAATACCTCTTATATCTCCTCTAAACCTCTTTGGCTCCCATGAAAAACATCAAGAGAGATATGAGCGTTCAAACTTGTCCTATCAAGTCTTTTCCTCCATTTCTTGTAGGCTTGAGAGAGTTTTGACCTCAAAAATGGAGTTCTTGTGCTTTGTATAAAAATAAAATTTTCTAAAACATCTTGTATGATCCCATAATTATTCCCAAATGGATTAGAAAGAATATCTAAATCTATAAATGTGAATGACTCTCCATTTGGCTTTAGGCTTAAGCATGCCAAGTATGCTTGAGTTGTCCTTAAAGCCTAAAATGGCTCCTCATGGATTCCCATAAAAAATATATGATTAAAAAACTTTGTTGTTGTGTCAAATTTTTTTTATAATAGATTGGGAATCATACTTAAGGCTAGAAATGAAGTTGGACCCCCAATTGAACACCAGGCTTGACCATCCCTCATAGACTTGACTGTAACCTTTGTAGTCTAGAGTATCATGTTGGATTACCTCCTTATTTGAGGTTTTATTCATGTTTTTTTATATTTTAATCATATTTACAAATCTACTATAAATGTTTAAACATCTCTTTACCTATCCATTTCTCTCTATCCCTCAAGACTACAGGGTTTATGCATGGAGAAAGTAGCCTCTACTTAGATAAAATAGAGGGTACTTCCCCTATTTTACTAGAATAATTGAAAGTTTTAAAAGATTATAAAATTTTTATATAATATCCACACAAAAATACATCCCTTTATCAGGTCATTTTTCCTTCAAAAGGCTCTAAGACCCAAAATAGACCATTCCAAAAGAATACTGTATATGCAGGATTTTCATAAGGACTGTGTGTTATAGGTTAGCATTCATTTCTTTTCTTGTATTCATTGGATAGATACTTTTCAAGGTATAAAAATATATTTTTATTTGTTTTAAACTTTCTTATAATTTCAACTCACCACATCCCCTTGATACTCCTTGCTCAGTCAAACTGAGTTTCCACTGTTGACTGTGTTTCTTGCTTAGAGCTCAAAAATGGTTCCTGTAGGTGTTAGGCTCAGTTGGATTTTGATTATGATACATTAGGAACTTACTTGAATCACTAATTTCATTTATAAATGTTTTTAAATTTGTGCATCATGTTTATATAATGCCAACAATAAGAACCATCACTCTTCATGCTCACTACCTTAGACAGTCAAACATAGTTGACTATAGGTGCATACCATAGGTGTTAGGCCTTAAAAGCATGTTTATAACACTTTCTAAAGTTTATATGACCATATAAAATTGATATTGACTCATTATTTCACCTTTGGTATTCTTTAGACCATCACTTTAGACCTTAATCTTGCTCATTGTTAACACAGTCACAACAAACTGTGTTTTGCTTTGGATGAGGTCATTTATAGAAAAACCCTGCATAGTTTGGACCTTGAAAAAATTTAATTAGATTATATTACAACTTATAGGACAATTTAAAATTTATGGGATCCATTATCCACATTTATATTATCCTAAAAACCCCTTGAATCACCCTTTCTTAACTCATTATCTTTCATAGTCATCCATAGTAGTTGTAGGTGCATAGTTTCACTTAGGGGGACTCATGAAGGTGCTTGTATGATCTTAACTCCATGTAATAACCCTTAATTTTATTATTAATGACCAAAAATTATCAAACCATTATTTAGGTCCACTATGCTTTAGGTTCTCATGAAAGAAACATCTTTTCACATTTTCACCTATGGCTGGCTGTAGGTGTGCATTTAGTGATGAAAAGGGCTTATAGGTGCATGTTGGATTCTATATCACCACTAATTAACTCATCATGATGATATTCATTTTCATAAATGTTAATTTCACCACTTTAGATCACTCACACTATGGTGGCCATTTCAAGTTACAACTTTGGGTGACAAAGGTCTCCTTTTGGCTCAAAAATGTAAATAACACTACCTATATTTAGTGCATAAATGGGCAAATTTGAGGTTCCCAACAACCATCTTTCACTACTCATCTTATCTTCAAAAATTTCAAGGTAATTTTAATATATGTAGGATATAAAATAATCACATTATGAGGAAGAAAAGGCATTGATAACATTGTAACAAGATATCAACAAAACCTTGAAGAACTCTGCTTTGCAAATTTAGGGACAAAAGGCCTAAAACTCAGTCATCATCCTTTTGAAGACATTATCAACCTTGTATATCAACATATCAATCCCAAAAGGTTTTAGATGATGTTTAAAACATTACATGACCTTAATAAGGGTTCAAATACTTATTTCAACACTTCAAAATGACCTTTTGACTTTCTGTCAAAACCACCTGTAGGTGGTTATTCTGGTGTGCAGGTAGTAAAAGTGGATTTTGGCAGTGAGCATTATTTTTGGTGCTTCATGAGTTTTAAAATTATTTATTAATTCAAATAAATTATTCATATTTAAAATCATATGGAACAAACTTCAAAACATTTTTTTCAGTGTGAAATCCTTCTTGTAAACCCCTGTATCTATTCATTATGGCCGCCTGCCTGTGAATGTTGTATATGACTACCTACTCATGGAAATTGATTTGAAGAATAAAGTTGATAGAGGAGGGGCCCAATAAAAAAAATTAATACATGTAAACAAAGCTATCATAACCTTGGAATAATGATCAAAACATGACGATTCTACAAATAGAGGAAAAATTGCCTGCAACATAGAAAGGTGCCTCTCTTACAACTTTGATGTAATTGACATATCCAAACACTTTGAAACATGAGACTAAGAATGGTAATAATCAGATAAGGAGGCAAAAATAATATCTATCCAATATGATCAATTGGATTGTATACAAATGCCCAAACCAAAGCAAAACCTATAAGATGCATGAAACAAGTAGAAAAGTACAATCAACTTCATGAGGATGGTTCATGAAGAACAAGCCACCATTATTCAAACTATTTATATTTAAATGAATTTATTTGAGTGTAATTTAACCTCCCCAAGGTGTTTGATATGAAACCTCCTCTGATAACTATTGACCAAATTTGACTTTCTAGTCAAAGTAGGGTACCTATATGCAAAAATTTGAGTTTTTTGGTCTATAAGGGCTTTAAATGGATGTTATAAAGTGTTTTAAGGGTCAATTAATGTCATTTAATGTTATTATACCTTTGGTTATTAGTCCCCTAGGTCTATTTATCATTTTTTGGTCATTTAGAGGTCATTTTAAGTGTATTTAATATTTTATACGGGTTTTTTGGGATATGTCCAAGTTAAAAAAGCTGATGTCATTCCCCATGTGTCATTAGAAGTCTTAGGAAGCTGAAATAACTAAAGAAATGGTAGGTTTTTTAGACAAGGGTAGTTTTCTTGACCAAAGAGAGAGAAAAGGACACTTGTACAGCTCCTTGGGAAGTTTGCCACTTGGAAAATGTGGTGGTGTGATTATTAACCTCCCCAAAGGTCATATCCATGTTTGGTTTTCATATATGGCATGAAAATTTTCATCTGTAACTCATTTTCTTCTTTTTTCCTTTTAGCAAGCAAAAAAGAAGCAACTTCAAGCATATGATACAGACCGTACAGGTGTAATGGGAGGGAATAATTATACAAGTGGATATTAATATGAATCTTATTCACATCCATAATAATAAATTTAGAATTGGTTCATCCTCCTTTATGAACCATCAGTTTGATCCCAGGTAGCTTTTTATGCATGTTCAACCATGAAGGGGTGACTGTCTAAGCTTGTCTTAGGATTTATTGTTTTGAATGGATATATTTGTGTATTTTAGGTGTCTCCACATGATTTTAAAGATGTTTTCATGCTTCTTCTTGTTTTGGAGAATTCCATTGTTTGAGAAAAGCTTGCTCATGCTTGCAAATGGCCTAGTTTACATTGACAGTCAGCTCAATTGCTTTGTGAGTGGTTTCTCCACATTAGAAAAGGTTTTTATTATTTTTTTTATGATTATCCTAGTTTTTTATGTGTTAAAAGTGTTTACAAGTGTTCTTGTGTTATTTGGAGGGCCTTGCCTTGCATTTTTCTTGCTCTCTTATGTTTTCCTTGCATATAATAGTCAAAGTTCACTTCCAAGAGCATGCTGATGTCATCTTGCTTTGAAGATAACCTTGGTAAGGTTTTCAACTCCTTGGAGACATTGGAATGGAATTTTATGATAAAAAAAGAGACCCTAAGACCTAAACTATGAAAAATTGTCCATTTCTCCTTGCTCACTACCTTGCATTTATAGTCACCTTGCACTTGAGCTCCAAGAGGTTTATATAGAGCATGATTGGTGAAAAACATGGTGGAATTAATGTTTGAGCTGATATCATACCCCAAAGGTCATTATATTCATGTTATGAATAATTAAGAGGCTAACATGATAAAAATACTCCTTTAAAAGAGTGAGTTGTCATTTTGGGTTCTTAGTCCCAAAAGTGACCAAACAGAGGTCCTGAAAGTTTTTTGGAGATGATGTAAGTTGATTTCAAAAAGTATTTTCACTATCCTAATTGCTTGGATTGTAGACCTATCCACTAAGAGAAACCATTCCAAGTTTAAAGGTCAAATGAGGAGTGGAAGATGGTTTTGAAGGCCTCACAATTGCCAAAAAAACACTGATTTTGGACAGTGATGTCTACAGGAATGAATGGCAAAGTTGAGTTACACTTCAATTTCATGAACCTAGATCATGCTAAAAAGTTTAAATAGTCAAAAATGGTACAAGGAGAAATATTTAGCTATTTTAATACTTTAAAATATGTTTTTTGATGTTTGAACTCCTAATGAGAAGTCCTTATCTATACAGGTCTGGAACAACATAGTCAAACTGACAGTGAGGTGAATGTTTGAGTTTTAGACCTCCTTTGTAGTCCTTCAAGTTGATACAAGGTATAATTAATAAATAATGACCCTTAGGGGACTCAATATAAAAATAAATACACATGAAAACAACTTTATCAAGCTCAAAAAACTCACTAAAATAGGGGCATGCCTAGTCTTAGTCCAGTCATACAAGGGTATGGTAGTTGAAGGACCAAAGCATGATTTGATGCATGGTTTGAAAGTTTTCAAGTAAGTAAAGGAATGAAAATGTATTAATTACCTAAAAAACATGAATATAATGTCCTTAAACATAAATCCAAGCTTCAACCATAACCTACAGGGAAGATTTTAGGCTTGTCTCAGTCCTTAATGAGAAATAGGTCTAGTCTTGAGAATGGAGGGTGAACTAATGCAAGGATGGAGCTTAACTTATAAAAATGGTTGGAGATAAAATTTATGAGATTTATAAAGTAAAAATTAGGCTTTAATTATGTTTAAAAAACCTAAAACAAGCTAAATTAACCTATAGCCAAGCTAAAACAAGGTTTTCCTTTTCTAGGCATTATAGGCCTATTCTAGGTTTCTATGGCATAGAAGGTGTTTGAGGTTAACATGGGATATATAATGATGGTAAAAAATAATTATAGGTATGGAGAGACCATAAAATATCACAAAAAATATCAAATAATTATTTTTCTTTGTAAGCGCATCCTATACCCTGCCCACCTCAAACTATGTTTTCCCAAAAGTCTGCCTTACAAACTTGGAGAATTGGAGGACCAAATGGAGGAGTTAGGAGCTAAAATTTGGTAAATATTACCATTATTACCTATATAAAATTATAAAGTAATAATATTTTATGATATAATAGAACAAAAACTCATTGTTTTATCTTAGAGTAGGGGTTTGTTTTAGTGTCCATAAAGGTGCCAATTTTGGGAAAAATGATGAAATATTGAACCAAAAGGATAGAAAGGGAAATATTATGATTAGATAAGTGATGGGTGTCATTATTCCCTTCATTTAATCAACTTTTTTTTGATTTCATATTTAACCAGGGCTGTGTCTAAAGCTATATGCAACATGAATAATCGTAGCAATTTAGTAATTGATTGTAGGTATTTGTATTTTGTTTCTTTTTGCTTTGTGGGATTTCTAATGTCTTAAGGACTTATTGGTTAAAACCTTTATTGGAATCAAAATATTAAAATATATTGGAATTAAACACACGTTGTAGAAATGAAATAGATTGCTGGAAATAGACACACTTTTGCAAAATGAAATAGATTGCTGGAAATAAACACACTTTTGTAGAATGAAATAGATTGCTGGAAATAATTGCAAAGAAATGAGAATTTAATCTAAGACTCCTACAGAAACAAATATACAAAAAAAATTAACTTTAAGGAGCTGGAAGCATTTATAAATTCAATAGAGTGACCTATTTGCTTTTGTGAAATAAAATATAAATACTAACTAAAAATGAAGATCCCGGTTCTTGGAGGAGTGGGCCCTTGCTCCACCTAGAAACAGGATTGAACAGTTTAATTCTCTCTCAAAATAGAAATGGCTATTTCATTGATAAAATGTTACGTATTAGAAAAATGTACTAATCCTTCCTTGTCTCTCTATTCTTCAATTATTTTTTCTATATTCTTCTAAATTCTTAGGTCTGTATATATATATATATATATATATATATATATATATATATATATATATATATATATATATATATATATATATATATATATATATCTTGTTGGTATCTTGATGGTTGTAACTATTTCATGGATATGATGGAACTGAATCGTGCCCAGAATAGATGCTAAATCAAGATGTGGCTAGATGTCTAGCTATGTGATAAATGTATTGGATATGCAAGTATGGAAATTGGAAGTCTGCTCCTAATTTAATGGGATCATTGGTTTGACAAATTGTTGGCTATTTGGAATAGATCATCATCAGTTCCATGTTTAACTATGAAAGTTTTGGAGTTTATCTGTAGGAGTACCAGAGTTAATTTAGATAGTTCTGGAGCTAAATATAGAGTTATGGAACTAAGACTGAAAATGTGGCTACTTGAAATAGTGTGGGGGGGTTCTGGAACTAAGCTGTATTGATTCCAATGCTTGTAAAAACATGCAATCCGCTTCATATTTGTTCTTCAGCCTGATGATGACCTATTTTATTAAAAAACTTGAATTTTCCAACACACTTGTTAGGAATTATAGAGCTTTTTAAATGTTAGAATCACAATCAACAAAGGATGGATAATTACATCCTAACTCATCTCAGATCAAAATAAAAGTTACAAAATGCAATCAAACTTAATAGAAAGAGAGAGTAAGATGAGGTCATTTATTATAAATTTAATGGGAATATCCTAGCCTCATGAATAAGCTAGAGGTGACATAAATATTCATATAAAACTTTAATTTATGGTCTGTAAGTATACATGTTGTTCCAACTAAGGAGGTTTGCAGTCAAGGGTGAAGGGAATCCTTAGGCCTAAAAGTGAAATTTGGGGTCATTCTAAATTTTGGTCATTTAAAATTGATTGAAACATGTTTTAAGGGGAAAATTATATGTGGTGGATCCATCAGAGGTTAAATTAATCCATTGGAGTGTCAAGTTGGGTCTCAATTGGAAAGAATGCCTATTGGCAAGGTCTAGGCCTAGTGCCAAACAAGGGTGAGTTTTCATTTTTAGATCTTGAGGAGATAATATAAGGATGGGAACATGATTTTTTTGTTCATATACAAGTTTTTGAGCCATTTTTTTCCAAATAAATGCATCATAAGGTCAATTATTGGCTTAGAACTCCCAAACCCTCATGAAAGGCCTAAAATGGCTCAAATGGGCAACTTCAAACTCTTGGAACTTCCATCATCTCTTGCATAGGACCTAGATCTATTCAAGGAAGTTGGAGAGGGTAATAAAGAAGCCAAAATTTTAATTTTTAAGGAATTCCAAGGTTCCATATTTATGAACAAACACTACGAAGGCTTGTCACTCTAAAACTCTCTTTAAACCCTGTTTGAGACCTACATGTGAAAATAAGCCTAAAAATGCTACCAAATGGAGGAATTTGAATCGTAGTGATTAAAATAAGTTGTTTAAAACTACATGAGGATCACATACATGTAATTTTTTTATGGAACTGTATGGATAAGAGGAAAATAAGTCTTTTTTTAACATTGTTGAGTGGTTTATAGGCTACAGAAGGAATTAAGAGATGAAAAAAACTTTGGGAGGAATAATTACTCTTTATATAACTAAAAAAATTCACCTCATCTCATAAATCAACCCCTAAGTTCTTCATTTAGGTCCTTAATTTCAGCTAGTCAAAACTGGCTTAATGCACAAGCTAGAGAGAAAGGAGAAAATCTTCAAGTGAAGTGATTTTATAGGCACCCCTGATGATTCCAAGGACATGTAGGGTCTTGAAAATTGTTATTAACTCCCTACCATGGGTTCTAATGGACAAATTATTCTATTTTGGAAGCCAAGTGTGCAGGGTGCATGGAAGGGTAATTCTTAGGACAATAAATGATGATGGCTCTCTACGAGTTATTTCTGGAAGACCAAGTATACATATAATGTATGGAGAGGAATTATTGAGAGAATGATATTACATCACAATAATTTTACCCATCATATATCAATTACAAGACGTCCAAGATGGCCTAATCATGAAGGCATTTTTTCTATGCAAAGAGAGGAGTTTTGTGCCATTTTGCCTAACTTTGATGACTTGGATTGACACTTGTTACTCCTGACATTAAATGGTTTGACCCATATCCTCTTCCCATGCATGTAAAACTTAAATTATCATCTTGAAAGATGTCCAAGTGACCCTTGGACTTTTTTTCTCTCTCTCTCTATAAGAGTTGGCCATTTTGGCATTGTATGGATGACTCCACTTGGGTATGGTGAAGCCCTACCAAAATTGTACCTTGAAATAAATGAATACAAGTTACTTACCTCATTAAAATAATTCAATAAGTGTAAATAATAGTGTTTATCCTTTTGCAAGTGTGATGTCTATTTACCTTCACATACTATTCCTATTATTACCTATTGTGTTATGTTCTCTTTCTTGCAGGTCAACAAGAAGTGTCAAAAGAGGTTTTACGTGTAGTGAATAGATCATTAAATATAGTGTCATAGTATGAATATTGACTAAGTATTTATTATCCTATGCTATCTTCTATACCCCATGTTGAAGCATTGATGTGAAAGAGAGAGAGTTGATATTGAGTGAAGTGTTTATGTATGTTGTTCTTAGTTTCAAGTGTATTTTAAAGAGTGTGAATTGATCAGATATTTGGTGTATCACCTTCATATATTAGGCATAATTTTCATGCTATTATTAACTCTTTTCAACCCCCAAAGTGTTAGTAGTAGGAACATGTGATTAAATGATACATCAAAGGGAGCTAGCCCTTATCTAGAGGTTCATCTCACAAGTTTTCTCACCCATAGCAAGTGAGATGTCCAAATTTTTCCACTTGGATTAGAGGCCTAAAAACCTCTTCTCATAGGGTGCATCCAAGTGATGATAGTTTTTGGCATTCCCAGTGGGACCTTTGTTCCAAGAGTTGGAGGATTTTTGGTGTTATCCTTCAATACATCAGCCTTGGGAGGCACTTTTCGAAGCACCAATAGTGACTCTAAAGATGAATCAAATGGTTTAGAAGTTAGGTATTCCATTTCAAAGTTGTTCATAAATTTTCTATTTATTGGTTTCCAAATCAAGCTTTCAAGGTTGGTCTTGATTTTGAGTATTTCCCTCTACAAGTGGGTGAGACACTACAAGCTTTGCCTCTTCCCCTTCAAAGTGAGCAAGTACTTGGTCAACTTGATTTTGATCCCTACCAACCTTGTTTTGATCCTTATCAGGTCCAATATGATCCTTCTCAATTCTAATATGAACTTATACAACCTTGTCATGAGCTGTATTAGCCTTATAATCAACCTTCTCAATGTCTTGTTCCTAGTCAACTTAGTCCTTTATCCAATCAACCCATTTACACCTTCAAACAAACTCTTTTGGGATATGAGAAATATATTCTAGATCTTGATACTCAAAGGGGATGTGGTCAAATTATTCCTAGTTATTATATCCACCAAGTGAGAAATACATTGGAGTTAGTCAAGAGGGAGTGGGAACTTATTGAGAGAGCCAATTGGCAAAGGCTCACAAATGAGATGCTAGATGTGAGTGGCCTAGTGTCTTTTTTAGAGGATAGATTAGGAACTCATGAAAGATAATCTTACCAAACCCATCAGCCTTTGTATCCACCTCCACAAGTGTCATATTAGCCATACATGACCCTTAATAATGAGCCATGTTGGGTGAATATTTTGTCGTCAACTAACTGATGACAAAAATGAGGATATCAGCCACAACATAAGGGAGATTTACACCACGAGGAGTGTGGCTTTACCAGATCAAAACGAGGTAAATCTCTCCTCTCATCAAGGGGAGGTTCCCTATCAATATTTACGTGCTGAATATATAGTTAAGCAGAAAATAACACACGAGGGTGATATAACAGCATCTACCTCTCTTCTTTCAGAGGTAATGTACAAGGAACAAAAGAGGGAAAATCTTGGTCTTTAAGCTAACAGCATTCCTCTTCTTTCAAGAATGATATCAAACGAAGAGCAAGAGATTACCTGAAGTAACAAAGTCATAAGAACGCTCACGCAAGTGCAAAGTCTTCCGTAGCCTTTCCACAGATTCGGAACAAGTATAACCGTAGAATGAAGTGAAGCACAAAGTCTTCACCTGAAACTACAAAAGATAAAAGAATCTCAAAAGTAAAAGTAGCACAAAGTCTATCTCCTACTCTCAAAAAGTGCCCTTAGATAATATCAACACATTCACTTTGCTTATTAAGACAGATAAACAAGAGGTTATCAGGAAAGAGTACATAAGAAACTATTTCCTAGATGACACAAATAACTTCAACACAAAGTCTGAAATCACTTGCTTCTCATTCATTTGACAAAATCTGATTTACAAATCTGAGCACAAAGTCTCAAAAGTTGCTTCAATTTCAGCAGAGTGTTTGCTCTCTATTTTTCCAAGATCATAACACAAATGAGGTCTCCGCTTTTTATAGGGAGAAAATCCTCAAAAACAAAATAATAAAATATACAAAATATCTTGGTCAAAGATGACTCATCTTTGACTTTTAGATATTTTCCGAAATATTTTATTCGTAATTACATTTTACAAAATTACATGCATTCTGTAGAAAACAGAAATGCATAAGGATAGGAGAAGAAAGAGAGAAAGTGTCAATTCTTGCCACTAGACTTCTTCAGATAAGCCTCGTACATGGTGATTGATGCCTGGATCCTGATGCTATCGGGTGCAACTGCGTGGTTGGAGACGACCCTTGCTCTGATCAATGCGTCTTTTAATGCTGTGATGGCTTTATAGTGGCCAGTTAACCTGGATCTTAAATTTTCCAAAGTTAACTAAGCATCTAGAATGCTATCAACCGAAGTTATTGAAAAAGACGCTCCTTTGAAATCCTTATGGATCATCCCTTCAAAATTCTGAATCATTTCATCTGCTGGAAGGAACTGATGATCCTTAGAGGTCAAGTCACAGGGTAGCTCTTCTAATTTGTTCAACAGGCTCAAGTCACTTTTATCACTAGCTTCTTTAAAAGCTTTGAGATCATCAATTAGATCTTTGAGTACCTGGATCCTGAAAGTCATCATCTCTTTGACCTCAACATATGAATCCTTGTTGGGGATAACTCCGATAGAGATTAGGATACTCTTCTTTAAACCTTCCATTTCCTTCCATCTCCCGAGATCTTTTTCTAAGCCATTAATCTCTTGAGAGGTGAGAGAAACAAAACTGTCTACTTGAGCCTTCAATCTTTTCATTTTCCCTGTCCTTTCTGCAACCTCAGACAACAGAGAGATTCCTTGATTGTGTATTCGGTCAATATATTCCTCCATTACTTTTCCCTTTGAATAAGTCTTTTCAGCTTTCTGAATAACTGAATCATCCACTGAAAAGGCCTCTGGAGTTGTTGCCTCAGGTGGGATGGTGAATCTCCTGATTACTGCAGTTAATTGCTCAGCCTTGGCTTTATAAAAATCTTTCATTTCTTTTTCTTTGTCAAATTTTTGGACCATAATGTCCATTGCTGACTGAAGATCACTCTTTGCACCTTCGTGTGTAACCTTGCCTAGTTCAACACGAGAAAAGGAATAACTGCTCATTTCAAAACCTTCAAGGGTTGCATCCTGTGGGGGTTTGGCAATTTCCAGAAATTTCTGCCCCTTTTCCTTGATCAACTTGGAAAGGATTTTTGGTTTCTTGGGAGCCTTTGTTCTGGCCGGCACAATCTTGCTGAAATCGAATTCTTCTGGGGAGATGGCCCTTTTCTTTCTCTTTGGTGTGAAAGCAGACATCCACGGCGGGAGAGAGGTTCCCGTTATAACAATAGTTGCTTCTGCTGGTGTCACGGTAGCGGCCTCCACACTACTAGTGGTGACAGTAGTGGTAGTTGGAGTGATCGGTGAGACTGTGTCAACTGTTGTTTCAGGATTAGGCACCGGGCTTGATGGCAGGTTGAAAGATGGAGATGATAAACTTGGAATGGATGCAGAAGAGTGAGGGGAACCTGCTGAAGGATCTTGTGGATCACCAAAAACCACCTTGGAAGGAGAAGCAGCACCGAAAGATGGAACGCTTATGGGAGAGATAGGGGAAGTGGGCACCGAAGGAGATTGATGAGGAGGAGAGGAACCCTGGATCGGCCGCACATGCTCCGTTGAAGTTGGAGACCCAACACCTGGTCGTTCTGAAAGTTGTTCTGTTGACCCTATCGGTTGAGCTGCCTGTATCCCAGGACTTCGTTCTGTGGTTCCTTCAACTGATGCTTCAGGTTTTTGTTCTGACCTAGGTTTCTTGGATACAAAGACGATCTTAGGCTTGTGAGGTCTAGAAGATGAAGGGACGTCGTCTTTGTTCTTGGTTCAGCTTTCTGCCTTTCTCTTCATCTCTGCTTGATATTCGGCCTCGGACCCTGTAATGAATTCTTTAAGGGTGATTCCATTTGCTGCCAACCAACTATTGGTGTTAGCCAATACTGGTTCAAATCTCTTCCTTAGAGAAGTCAGCTCTTTTTGAGACCAGTTGATCGTAGGAAGAGGTGAACCAGCGACCTCTGTCAGATATCTGCTGTTCACTATATTTCCATCGTCGATCAATCCTGAAGGGATCTCTGCAAGCCCGAGGTACTCTATTTGATCTAGCGTGAGGCGGCAATAGTCCATCTTTCTTATCTCTTCGGCTGTCCTTATATCTACCCAGATGTCCTCAATCATAGGCTCGTGAAACTGAGTCTTCCTTCGAATCGTCTCCCTAACTCCTCTGTAATCAAATTTTTCCCATCTTTTGAAAGGTTTGATGGTAACCATCTGCATCTCTGTTTCCATAACCTTGGCTCTAGTTGATGTAGCAATGGAAAATCTGCCAATCTGGATAGGAAACTTGAAATCGGGTCTCTTAAGCTCCATCTATTTTGAGTGTACGACGGCCAGTTGTCGGCAAAGTTCCATTAGAACCAACCTATCTAAAGGGAATCTGGGGAGCATATAAGGGTATCCTTGGAAGAAACCCACCCATAGATAAGAAAATGTAGGGAACTGGAGGAACATGCAGCCAAAACTGTTCACTATTGTCCAAGCCTCGTCTGACATCCTCTTCTGCTCTAGCTGAGGATCGAAAAGACATAGAAATACAGCAAAGAATGCGTCATTCACTCGCCTGAAATGATGTGTCGAGGCCTGAAGTGTCAGCTGCAGATAGTATGAATAGACTGGGGTGGTCTTCCTATCCCCCTCTGTGGTTAGGCCCGGGAAAGATCGCATGGCAGCAGCTATGTAGACCAGGTACGAGGTCATGTAGAATTTGAAGGAGGTTTGTACCCTAGTCAGCTGCTCATGAATAGCGTTGCTGATCTGTTCTCCCCAGAAGATGACCTGTTTGCCTTGCAGAATGATCTTTATGAACGGATACATCCATTCATGGAATTGCGAAGAAGACAGGAGGCCCCGTACTCTGCTGAGAAGGGTGATTAGGTCACCAACTTCTTCAATGAAGTCGCTTCTGGGGAAGCTTTTCAGCCATCTAGATAAGCTGGTCCTTGGGGTTTTTAACCACTTATGGTTTATGACCCTCTTTGCCCTCTCGGGGTCTTTGTCATATTCCCTCTGTGCATTCTCGAAGTCAATTTGGGTCACTTCGGTGGCTGGCGGACATAAAAAGACTTTGTCGATAAATTCGGGGTCCAACCGAATGATCATGCTGCCCCTGGCGTCTGAGACTGATCTGGTCTCTTTGTCATAGAAGTGCGCGCATTGAAGGATGAATTTTGCATGATGAGCTGCTACTGGGAAGGCGGCCACCAGGTGGATGTTGCTCTCGATAATCCTCATTATCCCAGTGCTGGGATTGGTCGCTTTGGTTCGTACCAGGAACTCGGCCATATCCACGTGGCCGATCTCGGTGTCTCGAATGTCGTCGACATTCGAGGTAATCACTGTGAGCGGGAAGATGCCCTGGTATCTGTATTTCATCTTCTTGGCCTTTGAAGGAGATGCTTCCGTCATAGGAGACGATCTTGTTTGAACGGGAGCAGGTGTGCAGGAGCTTGCTGAAGGAGCTGCAGCCATAGTCGAAAGGAGAGTGAGGGGTGGGGAGAGCAATTTGAGTGACAAGGGATATAGGAGGTCACTTAAATAGGTCAGGATGGGCTAAGAGACGGAAAACGAGGAAGAAAAGCTTGAAAAGGACAACCTCAAAAAAAAATCCGGGAGTTAAAAAGAAAAAGGAAGAAAAAAGAGCAGGGGCGGCGAAAATCGCCGCCCTTGCAAAAGGAGAGCAGGGGCGGCGAAAATCGCCGCCCTTGCAAAAGGAGAGCAGAGCGGCAAAGAAATGCCGCCCTTGCTTGAGGAACGCAGGGGCGGAACGGCGGTAAGGAAAATGCCGCCATTTCGAGGCCGCGGGGAAGAAAAAGCAAAAAACAAACAAAAAATAAAAACAAAAATTAAAAACAAACCCTACCTAGAAGACGCGCGCGCCACGAAGTCGGATCCGCGAGTTGGCACGTCGCAAAATCACTTGGAGCGCTCAGGTGCAAGAGGTATGGTGAGAGGAGGAGGCAGTGAGAAGAAATGAGGCCCAAAACGGTTTATAAAGGTTGAAAAATCAACCCCAACCACCCGGCGCGTAGGGCCATTAATGCCCTGCGCGAAAAATGAAAAAGTGCAGGGGCGGCGATTTTTGCCGCCCTTGCAGAAAAAGTGCAGGGGCGGCGATTTTTGCCGCCCTTGCAAAAAAAGTGCAGGGGCGGCGAAAATCGCCGCCCTTACAGAAAGAGTGTAGGGGCGGCGAAAATCGCCGCCCTTACAGAAAGAGAGACCTACGACCCAAACAAGACGAAAAAAGAACCAAAGAAAAAGTTTAAAGAAACGAGCTTAGAGAGACAAGACGAAACGAACAAGTTTCGTAGGGGGTTGTTTGCAAAAATGAGCGAAGCTCATTTTGGGAACAATAAGCCAAACCTAGTCTATCAAAGTCTCCCTTCTTCAAATTAGTTAGAGGAGAAAGCTAGAATAATAAACCTTGTTTGAGACCCATCTTGATAGGCAAATTGAACTTGCAAATATGCATTTGCAACAGTCCATGTTGGTTGTAAAAGAAATGGATCTCAAGCCTTTATTACCTCTCACATTGCTTCTCCATCACCTCAAAATGATATTTCTAGTCCAAAGGTCTCAAACTAGATTCAAATAGTGGAATCATGGGGAAAGAAGGAGGATAAAAGAATTTTCAAGGAAGTAGGAGTTGAAGATGAAGTTAAACCTTTGTAAGCCACTCCCACCCTTCCTCAAGAAACCTCATCTCTTCCATGTCAAATATATCATACCCATCCTCATCATGATGATGCATATGATCTCCAAGATAGACTCTTCCAAGAGAATATATCCAAGAAAATTGAAGAATTAGAGTCAAGGACGAGGTTGCTTAGTCAAGGTGTAATGGAAGGTTTAGACCCAATAGAAGATCCTATGTCTAAACACACCCCATATACACCCCTTTAAGAGAGTTATAAAGATATATCTGATGTGGCTGAAGTGATATTCAAGTATAAGGAAGAGAATTATTTGGTTTTATCCCAAGGTTTACCTCCTCTTCTCCATGATCTTCTCAAAGAACACCCCACTTCTCATCCCCAATTTGACTTTGAGCTCTATTTCCCACCTCCACCAACAACTTCCTCTTGTCCTAATCCTATCAACCTTGTCTTGATGGACCTATAGAATAAGAGCCTAAATAAAATAACTTGGTAGAAGAAAATGATCAAGAACAAATTTATATCATAGCTAATCAAGATGACTTCATAGCTAATTGTGAGGAAGAAATTGTTATAGAATCTTTCCTTGATCAATTAGAAGATAACTCATCAACTCTTGATTCCATGCTTAAAGATATGCATACCCATGAAGGAGGTAATGAAGACATGAAATGATAACACCATGAAGAAAACTCTACACATGATCATGATATTATGAATGAATACTACAAGGTTGAAGAGGTAGTGGTATTGGGTGACCGAGATAAAGAGAACAAGGATGATTGGCAGCTATAAATATAACTCTTTCAAGAGCTTGAAGAAATTTTCCAAGTTGGAAATCAAGTGCATAAAAAGGTAAGTGAGAGGACTTATATTGAAGACAATGACCAAGAGTGGGAAGAGTTTACAAAACTCCTTAATGAGCTAGGAGTGCAGTAGAAAAGAATCCTAGTCTTGTTGAGAACATCATGGAGAACAAGAATGGAGACCTTATTGAAAGACCACTTGAGGCTATAGTTAAAGGACCATTAGAATGATTTGAGGCTATTTGGGCACAAGGAGATTTATTTTCCTTGATTATTTTACTTGGAGTTTACTGGTTCTCATGGAGGATCATGCCAATGAAGTTGGCAAACATCATCAAAGAGTTGGAGGCAACAATGCTAAAGTTCAAGATGCTATATGCCTCATTCAGCCCTTCTTGCTACAAGAAAATAAGAGTATTAATCTTTCCATTTGATCTATGATGGAAATAATACTTAGGCTATTAGTTGTATATAGTAGTTGTATTTTGTTTCTCCCAAGTGCCTTGAGCACATGTGTGTGTTTATCTTTCTTTGTTGTGTGTGTCCTTTTCCCTTGTGTGTTTGAGGTAGTCACTAGTTATCTTGGTCAATGGTCAAGTATACTTATTTTTTTGAGTCCTTAGATGACTCCTAAACCCAATGGACTAATAAGGCTACTGGTCTAGTTAGTATAGCAGACATACTACCCCCATGAGTCACCAAATTATTGATAAAATTTGACTTTCTAGTCAAATCAGGGCACTTATAGGTAAAAAATTGAGTTTTTGGGTATATAGGGGATTTAAATGGATGTTATAAAGTGTTTCAAGGGTAAATTAATGTCATTTAATGTTATGCTACCTTTGGTTATTAGTCTTTTAGGTCTATTTATCATTTTTGGGTCATTTAGAGGTCATTTTAAGTGCATTTAATACTTTTTATGGGTTTATTAGGATTTTTTCAAGTTAAAAAAAGCTGATTTCATTATTCATTTGTCTTTATAAATCTTAATAATCTGACATAATTGAATAAATGGTAGGTTGTTAAGAAAAGGGCAATGTTTTTGACCAAAAAGAGAGAAAATGACATTTGTATAGCTCCTTGGGAAGTGTGCCACTTAAAAAATGTGGTGGTGTGACTATTAACCTCCAAATATGTCATATACACATTTAAGTTTCATAAATATCATGGAAATTTTCATCTACAACTCATTTTCTTCTTTTTTCCTCTTGGCAAGCAAAAAAGAAGCAACTTCAAGCATATGGTATAGACCGTATAGGTGGAATGGTAGGAAGTGATTATAAAATTGGATATTAATATTAATACTCTTCACATCCATAATAATAACTTGAGATTTGGCTCATCCTCCTTTATGAACCATTAGTTTGATCCCAGGTAGCTTTTTATGTATGTTCAACCATGAGGGGGTCACTGTTTGAGCTTGTCTCATGATTTATTATTTTGGATGGATGTATTTGTGTGTTTCAAGTGTATCCACATGATTTTAAATATTTTTCCATGCTTCTTATTTTGGATAATTTTATTTTTTGAGAAAAGCTTGTTCATGCTTGCAAATGGCCTAGTTTGCATTGACAATCAACTCAATTGCTTTATGAGTGGTTTCTCCACATTAAGAAAGGTGTTTCTTGTTTTTTTTATGATTATACTATTTTTTATGGTGTTTAAAGTGTTTAAAAGTGTTTTTTTGGTATTTAGAGAGCCTTGCCTTGCATTTTTCTTGCTCTTTTATGTTTTCCTTGCATACAACAGTCAAAGTTCACTTCCAGGAGCATGTTGATGTCATCTTGCTTTGAAGATAACATTGGTAAGGTTTTAAACTACTTGGAGACATTGGAATGGCATTTTATGATCAAGGAAGAGGCCCTAAGACCTAAACTATGCAAAATTGTCCATTTCTCCTTGCTAACTACCTTGCATTTACAGTCACCTTGCACTTGAGCTCCAGGAGGTTTGTACAGAGCATGATTGGTGAAAAACATGGTGTAATTCATGTTTGAGTTGATAGCATACCCCAAAGGTCATTATATTCATGTTATGATGACTTAAGAAGCTAACAAGGCAAAAATCCTCCTTCAAAAGAGTGAGTTGTCATTTTGGGTTCTCAGTCCCAAAAGTGACCAAACAAAGGTCTTGAAGGTTTCTTGGAGATGATGCAAGTTGATTTAAAAAAGTGTTTTCACTATGATAATTGCTTGTCCTTATATCCCTATCCACCAAAGATAAACCATGCCAAGTTTCAAGGTCAAAGGAAGAGTGGAAGATGGTTTTTGATGGCCTCAAAATTGCCAAAAAAAACACTAATTTTGGATAGTGTTGTCTATAGGAATGAATGGCAAAGTTGAGTTAAACTTAAATTTCATGAAACTAGATCATGATAGCAAGTTCAAATAGTCCAAAATGGTAAAATGAGTAATCTCGAGCTATTTTGACAAAGGAAAATATGTTTTTTGATGTTTAAACTCCTAATGAGAACCCCCTATCCGTACTGGTTTGGGATAACACAGTCAAACTGGTAGTGAGGTGAATGTTTGAGTTTTAGACCTCCTTTGGAGTCCTTAAAGTTGATAAAAGGTATAATTAATTTATAATTACCCTAATATGACTCAATATAAACATAAATACACATGAAACCAACCTTATTAAGCTCAAAAAAGTCACTAAAATAGGGGCAGGCCTAGTCTCAGTCTAGTCATACAAGGGTGTGGTAGTTTAAGGACAAAAGCATTATTTGAAAT
This sequence comes from Torreya grandis, assembly GCA_037957365.1. Lineage (NCBI taxonomy): Eukaryota > Viridiplantae > Streptophyta > Pinopsida > Cupressales > Taxaceae > Torreya > Torreya grandis. Next base: position 6,020,348 of record JARHVA010000103.1, read on the forward strand.
TTTCCAAGTAAGGAAAGGAATTAGGATGTATTAATTACCTAAAAAACATGAATATAAGGTCCTTATAAATCAATCCAAGCTTCAAATATAACCTACAGGCAAGATTTTAGGCTTGTCTCAGTCCTTAATGAGAAATAGGCCTAGTCTTGAGAATGGAGGGTGAACTAATGCAAGGATGGAGATTGAATTTGAAAAATGGATGAAGATCACATTTATGATCTTTATAAAATAAAAATGAGGTTTTAATTATGTTTCAAAAACCTAAAAAAAGCTAAAGTGACCTACAGCCAAGCTAAAGCAACGTTTTCCTTTTCTAGGCATTATAGGCCTATTCTAGGTTTCTATGGCATAGAAGGTGTTTGAGGTCAAAATAGGGTATATAATGATGGTAAAAAATAATTAAAGGTATTTATATCAACTAAAATATCACAAAAAATATAAAATCATTCTTTTTATTTCTAAGTGCATCCTATACCCTGCCCACCTCAAACTATGTTTTCCCAAAAGTCTACCTTGCAAACTTGGAGAGTTGGAGGAAAAAATGGAGTTAGGAGATATAATTTTGTAATATAAACCTTAGGACCTATATAAAATAATAAAATAATAATATTTTATGATAAAATATAAAAAACACTCACTATTTTATCTCAGAGTAGGGGTTATTTTAGTGTGCATCGAGGTGCCAATTTTGGAAAAAATGATAAAATGTTGAACCAAAAGGCTAGAAATGAAAATATTATGATTGTATAAGACTGAGGGAACATAAATAAACCTATAAAAATTTAATTTAGGGCCTGGAAGCATACAAGTTGTTCCAACTAAGGAGCTTTGTAGTTAGGGGTGAAGGGAATCCTTAGGCCTAAAAGCCAAATTTAGGGTCATTCTCATTTTTGGTCATTTTAATGCATTAAAATTTATTGAAACATATTTTAATGGGAACATGATATGTGTTGGATACATCAGAGGTCAAAGTAATCCATTGGACCGTCAAGTTGGGTCTTAAATGGCAAGCATGCCTATTGGCAAGATCTAGGCCTAGTGTCAAACAAGGGTGAGTTTTCATTTTTGGATATTGAGAAGATAATATAAGGACTGGAACATGATTTTGGGGTTAATATACAGGTTCATGAGCCATTTTATTTTCAAATAAATGCATTATAAGGTCAATTCTTGGCTTAGAAGCTCCCAAACCTTCATGAAAGGCCTAAAATGGTTCAAATGGGCAACTTCAAACGCTTGGAACTTCCATCATCTCTTGCATGGGACTTGGATATATTCAAGGAAGTTGTATAGGGTCATAAATAATACACAAGTGGAATTTGGAAGGAATTAAAATGTTCCATCTTTATGAACAAACACTAAGAAGGCTTGTCACTCTAAAACCCTCTTTAAACCCTGCTTGAGACCTAGAGGTGAAAATGAGCCTAAATGTGCCACCAGATGGAGGAATTTGAACCTAAGTTATGAAAATAAGTTGTTTAAAACTACATGAGGATCACCTACATGTGATGGTTTTATACAAAACTATACAAATAAGAGGAAAACAAGTCATTTGTTGACCATTTTGAGTGGTGTGTAGGATACAAAAGGAATTAGGAGATAAAAAAACTTTTGGAGGAATATTTACTCTTTATATAACTCAAAAAATTAACCTAATCTAATAAATAAATCCCTAAGTTCTTAATTTAGGTCCTTACTTTTATCTAGTCAAAACTGGCCTAATGCACAAGCTAGAGAGAAAGGAGAAAATATTCAAGTGAAATGATTTTCTAGGAACCCATGATGCTTCCAAGGACATGGAGGCTATTTAAAATTGTCATTAAATCCATACCACAAATATTCATGGAAACATGATGCCATTTTAGAAGCCAAGTGTGCAGGGTGCATGGAAGGGCAGTTTTCAAGATATCAAATGATGATGGTTCTCTACTAGTTATTTATAGAAGATTAGGCTTACATATAATGAATGAAGAGGCATGTTTGAGAGACTAATATTACATCCCAATAATTATGCCTATCCTATATTAGTTAAAATATGTTCAAGTAGGCCTAATCATGAAGGAAGGTTTTTTGTACAAAGAGAGGACTTTTGTGCCATTTTGCCTAACTTTGATGACTTGGATTAACACTTATTACTCTTGAAATTTAATGTTTCAACCCATATCCTCTTCCCATTCATGTATAACTAAAATTATCAGCTTGACACATGTCCAAGTGACCCTTGGACTTCTTTCTCTCTCTCTCTCACAAACTCTATAAGAGTTGGCCATTTTGGCATTGTATAGATGACTCCACTTGGGTATGACAAAGCCCTACCAAAATTGTACCTTGAAATAAATGAATACAATTTAATTAGCTCATTAAAATAATTTACTAGGTTTAAATGATATTTTTTATCCTTGTTCAAGTGTGATGTGTATTTACCTTCACATATTATTCCTATTATTACCTATTGTGTTATGTTCTCTTTCTTGTAGGTCAACAAGAAGTGTCAAAAGAGGTTTTAGGTGTAGTGAATATCTCATTAAATATAGTGTCATAGTATGCATATTGACTCAGTATTTATTATCCTATGTTATCTTCTAGACCCCATGTTGAAGCATTGATGTGAGTGAGAGAGTTGATATTGAGTGAAGTGTTTATGTATGTTGTTCTTAGTTTCAAGCGTATTTTAAAGAGTGTGAGTTGATAAAATATTTGGTGTATCTCCTTTGTATATTAGGATTAATTTTAATGCTATTATTAACTCTTTTCAACCTCCAAAGTGTTATTAGTATGAACTTGTGTTTAAATGATACATCAAAGGAAGCTAGTCCTTATCTAGAGGTTCATCTCACAAGTTTGCTCACCCACAATAAGTGAGATGTCCCAATTTTGCCACTTAGATTAGAGGCATAGAAACACATTCTCATAGGGTGAATATAAGTGAAAATACTAACCATACCAAGTACAAACTTGAAGATTGCTTTTGCTTGCCAAGAAGGGTGAAAAAAGAGTAGAATGGTTTTGGGCCAAAAATGGCACTTCCAGAGCACTTCAAACATGGAGCTAAGCTTGGGGAAGCTGAAGAGACATACCATGATATTCTCCCACATGGCACACTTTCCCATGGGCCTTTAAATGCTAAACTCACATTTTTTCCCAAGAAAACTACCCTTTCCTCTAATGAACATACCACTTTTAATTACCAATAGTTGATTAAGACCTTTTAGGACACATGTCACATGCCATCACCTTTTTTAACCTTCATAATTCCCAATAAATCTATACAAGTCATTAAATTTCCCTTTTTTGACCTCAAAATGACTAAAATGACTAAGGACCAAGATAAGTATAACATTAAATGACATTAATTAACCTATAAAACACCTTGTGACATATGTATTAGACACCTAAAACATCTAAAAGTCTAGGTTTTACCTATAGGTTCCCCAATTTGACCTAAAAGTCAAATTTGGTCAATAGTGGTACAACCCTTCTACTAAAAAACCTACTCATTGGTCTACTGGCATATACCTACCACCTGTATCATTTTCTCTCACCTCAAGTCGTATAGATTTGATTTTTAAAATATGAAACCTATTATGATTAGCTGATAGTAATATATTTCATATCATACTATTTGGAAGCATTTTGGAGTAGGTTGTATAAATTTTTTGGTAGATTTAATAACACTATAGCAATCTATCATTGTCATTTGGACATTTGTATAGTTTTATGTTGGTTTGAGGCCATATGAACCAAAAAATGAAATAATATTTATGGAGATATTATTATTTTTAGTCTAATTTCATCATAAAGTAGGAGGTATATTTTTTTTATTAGGCTTTACAACCTTTTTGGATTCCATATCAGGGCCAAGTGAAGTAATTTTTTTGACTCTTACAAAGATTCAACTGAGAGCAAGGTTTCATCTTTTGAGGCCATATAAAGAGATTTATTCAAATCCATCGATAAATAAAAATGATATTATGATTTTTTAATAGGTATTACATGGTATTTTCATCCTTATATCTAGCCTTACAACTTCTAAATTAGTCCTTTTCACTATGTTTCCCCTTGGAAGAGTCTTCCTGAAACTATCTTTCACCCCAATAGGTGAAGTGCTAAATCATTTTTTGGTAGACTATTGTCACATAGGAGGCCATGTGATCAAATTCCACTACCCACATTTTAATTAAGTGGTAAATCATATTTTTGACCTTAGTACATTTAAATTTTGTTTAATCTTATTTAATTTGGGCCATTAATGATATAAAATGGGAATTACAATAACTTTTGATTGATATCTCAATTTTGAGTGTCATTTTTTACAAAAATGAATTTTTTCCTATGCTTGTTCCATTGGTAATATTTTAATTATATTTTCAATAAAATAATGAAGTGCCAAATTTGAGGGGGGGGGGGTTAATACAACCACCATGGGGGGTTTTCCATTTTAGCCTTGTATACCTTCATGTGTATGTGGGGATTTTCTCTCTCATTAAAATTTTTGGACACATTTTTTGGTTGTGACAAACATCTTATTTGTATGATATTTGGCCCATATTACTCCTTCTTGGCCCACATTGTACCACTTATACCACTATTGCACTTTGCAATATCTCAAATACATTTTTTGATGAGTCTAACATCCCTTTTCATGTGATTCATAGGTTATCATTTTTTGGTAGTTGATCCTTTCAGGCGTGTTTTTGCATACATGATGGATTTTTTCTCTATTTCCACACTCTTTTGTCTTCCCACAACATGCTCTATTCTAATTTGTACATTGACACTTTGACACACTTTCAATTTGTGTCATGTCTCCATCAAGGCCCCTTTTTTAGCACCTTGACTTATTCTATGGAGAGAATTTTTTGCCCCTTATTTTTTGGAGCATATCTCATGATACTTGATGGCTTCTTTGATAGGTCGACAGTCTCCTTGTTTAGAGCTATTCTGGTGAAGCCTAGTGTCTTCCCTATTATCACTTGATGTTTTTATGTATGGGATATATTGTAATTACACTAATTATAAAGTACCATGGGGGGTTTGCTTTTACAATCCATTCTACCTTCATGTGAGTGTATCTTAGTTTATGCACCTTTTACTATTTAATTTTTTAGTCTCTCCTATCACCACTAGGGCCATCTTCTTGAGATATTTTATCTGTATATTTGACACTATTTTTTTGATAATTGATAGTCTCCCACAAATTGAAGTGTGGAAATTATGGTGAATCCTAGTGTCATATTATCTTATTTGATAATTTGATAGTCTCTTTTAGTGTGATATGGAGCTATTTTGGTGCATAAAATGTCAACTTATTTGGTGTTCGAGTAGTGGATTAAACCCACTCAAACAAACATTTTTACTCCACTCCTCCCATTTAATATTATGGGGGGGGGGTGTGCATATATATTTTTTGGTGTCACTCCACCCAGTCAGAATCATATGGGGGTGTGGTGTAGACTCTAATTCTTAGGTGTTGAGTGTCTCTTGCACCAAGCAGTACTCATTTGCACTTTTGATATCACTGATATTATTCTTGATTGAAGTTATTCTAGTGAAGCCAAGTGTTGTTTTTATGATCAAGTAGTGGATTTAAACCACTTGTGTAGATTGAGTTCCTTTGTGAATTTTGAGTTTTTGGAGTATGGACTACTTTAGCATCATCTTTGGGGGGCCTTCTAGCTCTCTTCTTTTTCTCTCTCTTTTGAGAGGGAGTTTTTCATATGGGTTTTCTTCTTTTTCTACACTTTATGAGAGTTCATTTGTACATGGGTATACTCATTAGGCCTAGTATCCAGGACCCATTTTATTATTTATATCCCTAATCAGAGATTAAGGGATGGTGTTTTAGTTAATAAATAGCTTAGATTAATATATGGTTAGGTTTATTTGATATTTACTCCTTATTTAATGTTTGTACATGGTTGTACATTTTTACATAAAGTTATTATTACTATTTTAGGAAAGGTTAACCCATCTCTCTCTCCTATTTATAGGAACTCTATTAGTGCATCTTTTATGAAGGAGAAGAGGAGAATAATTTTAGCATTGTATAGTCTATTTGTGGTTAATAGATAATTTATTCTTTGTGTGTATGTTGAATCTACCTGTAGACACCAAAAATCCACGCATGATGGTTCCAAATGTCACAATTCCCTTAGACCACCTCAAGATCCCCTTGGGCCCAACCATTGGCCTTTTAAATGATAACCAAGCCTAACCTCAGTTAGTTGACCTTTTGGCTAAAACCCACCTTTTAACCAACCCTGCCATTGACCCTTGACCACCGATAGTCACCTTGATCATTGATGGTTAGGTTCTATCATCTAAACCAACTTATCTCACCTTTAACTATGAATTTATTTTTTATAATTAGAATGTCTAATTCACGTGTGAGCCCATGAATGATTTAGTTAAAATTAGACAAGTTGAACCCTTTGTTAACATTTTATTACACCTCTCCTTCCTTGCCTATAAGAAGAGAGGAGCAGGATGTAAAGAGGGGACATCCACAAATATCAAGAGCTTTTGTATCTAGATCTTCTTTTGTAGGTGTTCTTCTAATAATTTATCAATTCAACCATCATTATAGAGAACTAACTTTGCATTGCCCCTCAGCCAATAGCCAAGTATTGTTACTCCAACACAATCATGCCAGACTCTAACAATGAGTCAAACACCTCAACCATTCATTTAACAAACCTATGACAAGCTAAGTATTTGTTTCCATTCTATCAATTACTTTACTTCCATTTCATAATTAGCCCAACACAATCCCATCTCCCAGAATTACCTTTTGTGATCTCATCAATCTGACCTTTATCAACCTAGACCCAACACACAATGACTATCAATGGTTAGCTTGATCACTAATGGTCTATCTAATCGTTGATGGTTGCCTCAATTGCTGATGGTCACCTTAACCACCGCCAATCACCTTAACCATTGATGGTCACTGTGAAAAAAAATAACAAGCTATTTTCACCCACTTACCCTCAACCAAATCTAATTTTCTTTTCATCTATCTATTCACAGACCCCCAATCTATTTTTTGAACCACACCTGACCTATTTAACCTTGGTATTAGTTTTATTATTACTATATTAGTCATTTATTCTATTTTCTTTATCAATCATTCCTTGTGTTAAATTTTAGTATATTTTGGTTATTGATGCAAGTATTATATATTATATTTTTTTAACTTAATTGTTTAAAATGTGTGGATTGATATCCCTCAAGGAAGCTCTTGCTTCTAGGATCTAGCTAGCACTAGGCAATACACCCAACTATCTATCTAACCAACCATTTACTTTAGTGTTGTCTTATTTGTAAGTCATCCTCCCAAGCCAAAGAGGAGCTCTTCACAATCATCTAATTTAACATGTGCACAACCAAACATGTTTTTCAACCATACCTATATTTAGTTTCTTCTTCTTCCTTTTCTTGTAATATAAGTTGAAATTCACTAAAACATTCTGGCATGCCTGGTGGGACCCGAGTCTCTACTCAGGTTTCTTTTATTTGCATATATATGATCTTACAACTATTATGTGCTCATAAATGAAATTGAAGTTTATTTTGGGTTTAAAATCATCTGCATACATTTAATACTTACAAGTTTAGCTCACATAGTTTAAATTAAATCAAATTAATTCAATCATAACATCACTTTGTTTCACACACTAAAAAAAAGCACCTACATAAATTAAAGATAAAACAAATTGAGACAAGGTATGACTAAGATTTCATTACCTAGCAATCACCTTACCATTTTCAACAATCTTTCTTGGAGGTTATTAACAAGGGGAAAACTAAATCAGCTCTCTGGTTGAGTATAAACTCTAAAAATTAGTATATATTGGCTAAACACTTGACACCCTTATCACTATGGTGTGTGAATTGAGGGGGTAGGCTCTAATACCAAGCCATGTATTTATTCCCAATACATATCCTTTTTGATATCCTAAAACACTTGAAACCATCCATAGATTTATTTTCTAGTACCTATTTTATCAGCCCAAGTGGAGCCACATAATTTTTTGAAAGCTTAAGGAATAAGCTAAAAGAGAGACAAAGGAACTTTTGGACTTAATGTAATTTTTAGAGTTTTATTTCTTTCCTTGATCATTTCTTGTCTTCTCTCTATTTGAGTGGTGAGATTGTTTATGTATTCTCTTCCCCTTATCTTGTATGGTTTTAACTTGCCAGTAGTGAAAGAACCTAGTAGAATAAAACCCATCACCAAACTAATCAATCTCTTCTACCTCCTCATCTATGGAGTACATTTTTGAACTAGATAACTCTCTTCATCCTTTGGGAAGTTCATCTTTCCCTTAGTAAATTACCCAAGGAGATACATACTTTTCCACCTTATTAGACAACAACCCTGTGGCCCTTCAACATTATCTTAATACCATGCCTCACCATACCCCTACTTCAGTTCCACCTATGGACCCACCTTATGGTATTCCTTTCTACTTTATGAGAAACATTTTTATTACCATATTCACCACCTAACCATTGACTACCCAAGCTTCCTCATCCACTAATAATCCCTTTGATACTACTATGGAAAACCAACCTGCCTAACCTACAAACACCCTTATACCTTCCACCCCAACCAACATCTCCTATACCTTAGGATCAAACTAACCACTAGACACCTATACTCCCCTTACCATGTGAGTGCCTACCACTAGCATGTCCAACCTTCCTTCAGCTACCCTTAATCTGCTAACTACTACCCCACTTTAAAATCTTGTGGTTTCTATACCTTCTACCCTACCATCAATCACTACGAAGGTCACTACCCTTACTTTTATTACCAACCCAACCACAACTTCTACCCAATAGGTTCCCATTACACTAAACTTGGGTTACATCCCTAACCAATAAGGGCATGCACCTCTACCTACTACCCAACCACCCACATCCACCTAACCCTACATAGATTCTACCCAACCACCTGTGTCTACATACCAATATGTGGTAGCTTCTCAAACCACACCAATTATCAATATGTCACCCAACCACAATAACAATATGCACCTTACAACTCCTCAAGTGCATAACCCCAAACAAATGTAATGAAAAAGCTCATGGATAAAATGACCACTCTAGAGTCATCCATTTTTGGGGCTCACAACATCTTAACATATGACTAGATCTACAATAAACCCATTCACCCATCTATCCCTATCAGACCATATCCTCCTTAGTGGGAGATCCCCAATTTCTCTAATTTTAAGAGTAAAGAGGATCCCCAAAAAAACCTCAAGGTCTTTAGGCATGCATGTTATTTGATTGCCTATGATGATGCCCTCCTTCATACCTTCCCTATGTCCCTATCTGGTCCAACATTAGATTGGTATAATGCCATTACCAAGCACTCTCTATTCTTCTTCACGCAACTGGCCCAAAATTTTTTAGATAACTTTTCAATAAACATATCCAAGAAATTTTCCATCACTAACCTTTACTCTATCCAACAATTTGATGATGAATCTTTTACTAATTTTGTAGCTCATTGGAGAAACCTAATCAATCAACTTTCCTTCTCTTTACCTTAACCTGAATTGATAATTTTTTTTGCTTGGGCATGTGCCAAACACATCTCTTCTACATTACATGTCTAGAGCTTTAGAACCTTTGATAAAGCTTTTGCAATGGCACATAAGCTAGAAAATAAATTCATTGATGAAGTAAAGTTAAAGTTGAAAAACAAAAACTCTTCCTACAAAACCAATAATGCCTCTTCTTCTAAACCAAGAAACTAAACCAATACCAATGCAAAAAATAAGGGAACTACAAATGAGGTTGTCCTTAAGACCGATCCTCCACAATCTATCAAATGATCAAATTCTTCTAACTCCTCAAATCAAAATACAAGAAACCAAAATAATCAGAAGTAATTCACTTCACTTGGTGAATCTTATGCTTCAGTCGTAGAGAAGTTGTTGAAATTTAATATCATACAAATTCCTCCCATCAAGCCCCCATAAAAATTTGATTCTTCTCATCTTACACCTAGTTGGTACAATAAGAATAACCTATGTGCTTACCATCGAGTAGTTGGGCATGATGGTAGTAGGTGTAATACCTTCAAAAATGTTGTCCAAACCCTCATTGATAAGGGGGAACTCATATTAGATAATTACAACACACCTTTGAACCAAGCCCTTGAAATTTTTAGATAACCCTTTCCCAATCATGCACCTACCAAAGATGAGAGAAACAAAGTTTAGTCTTCTCATGATTCCAATACCATCAATATGGTTCTTAACATGCTCATTGATGAAGAACCTACCACCCAATCTACCTGTTCTTCACCTTATCCACTTACTGAGGTAGTGGAGTTACCTTATCTTATTTTAGAGACCCAACCCAATGAACACCATCTTCCTCTCCTCCACTTATTGAGGAAGTGGAATAAATAATCCCTCCTTTGACTAATATACTATATCAAGCAACCATCACTACTTTGCCTTCTCAACTACTGAATAATTCACTCCTCCTTTAGAGATCATTTCAAAGGAAGAAACCACCACACCTAAACCTCCCATAGAGGAAGCACCTATCCAAAGCTTTCACCCTTTTATTGAGGCAAAGGATGAGGTTACCATTCCTATTTATCAACATACGGGCTTATCCTTCGAATCTACTATCCAAGGAATAAGACTAGTCTACGATCTATTCTCTAGATTAGTTTAGAGGTTGGAATTTATCTCCAAACTTGATGTGGATCAAACCACCTCTTGGTAAAAACCAAGGTTCCCTTACATAACTAAATAGGAACCTTCAACCACATCATTGGTAGACCAACCCACCACTTTTATTATCCTAACTCCTATCTTATCAACCAAACTAATAAAAAACTCTACCAACCCAACCATTTCTCAACCATCCAAAGCAACCAAATCATAAATAACTAAATCATCCTCTATAAATTCAACCAAACCAAAAAAAATCCTTGGCATATTCCCTATACAGAGCCTTAATCATCCATATTCAAAACTAGAGCTAACCTCACTAGACCCACTAACCAAGAACCAAACCAAATCAACTAAAGAGGTAAAACTAACAAAATTATAGAAGGTAGAGTTTCCCCCCCAAAACCTTAACCTCTATTTTGGGGCCTCATCCTTATACTTTTATGAAGAAGCCAACTTTTTCAACCAAAACCCAACCACCACTGTTAGTTACATCAATGCAATTGCTTTTTGTCACACCCATATTCATTGAGCCATCAATAACCAAACTACCTACCCTGAAACCTCCTACCTCCAATTTATAAACATTCACCTCACTAAAACCAAAGCAATCAACTAAAAATGCCACCACTTTCCTAAAATCTCTACCACCAAACCTATTCCTAAAAATACTTCCATCTCACCAACCAAAGTCAAAACTTCTAAACCCTCACCACCTTTAGCTAAGTCTTACTCAACTATTTTCCAAAAGTTGTTACAAGATTCTTTTTTGACCTTACCTCCTATCAGTCCATTTGACCCTTTAGATCCAAAACCCATTTGGTATAATGACCACCAAGTTTTCTCCTATCATATGACACCCAAGTATGACATGAATAACTATAAATCTCTCCAAACCATAATCCATCAACTCTATGATGAGGATGATCTATTAATAAATGAACCTTCCACAAGCCTACTACCAATCCAACAAACAAAAACTACCACCTAATTCCTACCTATTCCCCCACTCTTACCTTAGAGTAATGAGGAACTAAACTGATCTCCTACCCCAACTCTCCCTCCATCTATACTATCCATGTGGTCATAAGAGAACAACAAAAGGATAAGGGGAAGTTGAAAGTGTCCATCCCATGGACATACCCATCTTCCACCTGCAAACCAAGTCAATCTCAAACACCTTCACCTTTAGCCAAACCCAAGGTATCTATCTTGGGTGCCTCCCAATCCAACCCCTCTGAATCCATTAGGAGAGTGGTTCTCAAATAACTTCACTAGACCCTAGAAAAAATGAGCCTATATAAATTGATTTCTACCTTACCTCATCATCACCAAGCAATGATAGAGGCATTGTAATCAATAGAGGTCTAACCTGAAGACCCTTAACCCCTGGTAGTATTTGTTGACACTCTAAATTTCCAACCTTGTCACCTTTAAGGATTTAGAAATACCTTCTATCCACCCTGATGACCTAGATCCCTCTATTTTCATCACTGCCTACATCAACCAAAATCACATTAAATGGGTTATGATTGATGGTGGATCGAGTATTAACTTAATATCCTCCCATTCCTATGATCAACTTAAACTACTAAAAAATTTCATATTTAAAACCTTGGCCATCCTTTGATCTTTCAACAACACCATGACCACTACTCTAGGAATTGCATATCCATTTAGGACCTTGTACACTCCTTGAAATCTTTTATGTAGTGAAAGGTGAATTCAAATACAACATTCTATTGGGATGACCTTAGATATTCTCCATGGGTTATGTACCCCGTACCCTTCATCATTATATTAAATTTGAGCATGAAGGTCAAGTTATCACTATACAAGATAACCCAAGTCCTTTTTCATCATGAAACATGACTTATCATCCCAAAAACTTCCTCCTACCTCCATCTAGCACACCCTCATCCACTAAAGATAATCCCTCAATCATAAAAGATGAACCCATACCTTCTTCTAAAGATGTGACATCTACTAGCTCATCCATCCCTTTGAACTAAATCCCTACCACAAACCTCTTAGAATCAACATTCCATCACCTTTCACTTGGGGAATATCTCCTCCTCACCCTTGATGCTTTCCCCACTCCCCAAGAATATGGGAAACTTGACCACCAACCTAGGTATGACCCCAATATCAAAGCCATTATTCCCTTTGGACCTTCAAACTATCAAACCCATTTCATCTATGGAGGACTTGGCAAACTAATTGATTCTCCTACCATCTCCTCTTCACCTTGACCATTCACCTCTAGCTTCTCCTATTTAGACAACCTATACTTTACTAAGACATACCTCCATAAGTGCACTTAGAAAGGATTTGGTCTTGGATGATAGGAGTATGGCCCACATGAATTCATTTCCATTGAGACTAGAAAGCCTCATGAGAAACATGGCCTTAACTTCATTCCACCCAACAAGAAGAAAACCAAACCACCTACCATTATGGGCATTGAGGAAGACATCCCTTCCCCACCAACCCCTTCTCTACCTAAGTGTGGAGATGATGACATCATCCCCCTAACTTTTTTTCATCAACACGATCAGTCTTAGACCCCTAACTTATCAAAAGGATAGGGCAAACATAACCATCCCTATGACCCATCTTGATATGATAGGAGATGACTCTCCTACCATTAACACCATTTAGTGCCAAGGTGATGATTCCATTCTCACCTATCTCAGTACCCTAGATTCTTCCATCCACAAATATCTTCCTGTAGAGATTTCAACCATGTTGAAATAGTACACCATAGATATCAACTTGGGCACTTTAGAACACCTACATTATCAAAATTGGCTAATCACCAAATTTCAAGGACTTTAGGGCTTTCCCTCTTTCTTTCAAGACTGTAGCATAACATTTGCTTGGTCTTACAATGACATGCCTAACATTGAATCCTCCATCGCCACTCACAACGTAGTCACCCACCATGATGCCAAACATATTAAGTAGAAACTTTGATGAATGCACTGTCACATAGCCCTTTTCATTAAAGAAGAAATTCAACATCTCTTATCTATCAATTTCATTCAACCTATTGACTATCCCCAATGGGTCTTGAATATCATGATTATCACCAAAACCATAGGAGGACTCCACATCTATGTGGAATTTCATGACCTCAACCTTACTTTCCTAGAAGATGACTTCCCTCTACTATGCATTGACTAATTAGTTGATCTTACATCTAGCCATGAGATGTTATCTCTCATGGATGGATTCTTGAGTTACAATCAAATCCTAATTACCCTTGAAGATCAAGACAAAACTACCTTTATCACCCCATGGGGAATCTTTTGCTATAGGGTCATGTATTTTGGATTGAAGAATGCTGGTGCAGCCTACCAACAGGTTATGACCTATATCTTACATGACCTTATCCAAAAAATCATCGAAGACTATGTGGATGACCTCTTTAGAAAATCCAAGTATCAGAAGGATCACTTGGCCATTCTCAAGATTATCTTTAAGCAGCTCATCCATTACCATGTATGCCTTAACCCTAAGAAATGCATTTTTGGGGTCTTATAAGGCAATTTTCTTGGATTTATAATTTCCTTTCATAGAATAAAAGTCAATATTTCCAGAATAAAAGCCATTCTTAACATGCTTCCTCCAATTAAGCTCAAGTAACTCTATAGTTTGAATGGGAAGCTATAATCAATTCATCACTTTATCTCCTAGCTCTCTGAGTGATGCTAACCCTTCTACCACCTTCTGAAGAAGGACATATATTTAATGTGGAGAAATGACTATTAAAAAGACTTTGATTCACTCAAATAGTACCTCCTATCTCCACTTGTCCTCACCCCTCCTAAGGATGGCCAACCTTTCTACCTTTATATCTCTATCACTGACCATTCCCTAGGAGTAATGCTTGCTTATTGAGATGAACAACACAAAGATCAAGCCATCTACTAAATTAGATGCACACTTTTAAAATATGAGACTTGATACACCCATATTGAGAAGCTTTTTTTAGCCTTATTATTCATCACCACCAAACTTTGCCACTAGCTTATTAACCACAAAACTTATGTCATAACCAATACCTGTCGACACTTAAAACTAGCCACCGATAACCTCCAACCAAGCTTTTGGCCAATTTCCACCCAAAATACACAATTTGGCCTAAAAACACTAAAACATGTTAAATAATATGAAACTGACATATTAAAGTGCCAATTTTGGCTAGGGTATCCCTAAATGGGGCAATGTAATTTATGGGCTAGCTAACTTTGATCAGATCATTTTGAGTCAAAATGCCAATTTTGCACCTAGGTGCTTTGGATTGCTCTTTCCTATCAAATATTCAACACAAAATGCATGCCTTTATTATTTGTTTTTGGTAACTTCCTAAATGGGAATACGGTTATAATGCATTTGATAGTGCCTTCTAATTCTAATTAAGTCAAATTTTGGACCTATAACAAGGCATTCTAATCAATTTGAGTGATTTTTGTATAAAGTGCTTAATCATGCTTAAGAGATAATTAACCCAAATAAAGGCATACTTATTAATTCCATGGAAAATTATTAAAAAATTTGTTTTATAAATGAATATTAAATATTTGCATCAGTAGGTGACCTCATTTCTTGGGAAGACATCCCTAGGCCATAAATGCCATAAATATCAGGATTCATGCCCTCCATGCCTCATCAATGTCTTTCATGATGCCCTCCATGGCTTTTAATTACCCCTTCTTCTAATGTCATGATGAGGATAATTACAAACTTAATTTAAAAAAATGAATTAATCCTTAACCACACATCTCAATCTCAGGTTGGATGGTTTAGGTTGATTCTAGACATTTAAAAAAAATCTATAAATAGGAGGCCTTATTACATCATTTCTAAGTCTTGAGGTTACAAAAAGCTTCAAGAAATTAGTGTTACCATGCTAAATTGATTCCAAGCCAAGTCAAGCCACAAGCTAAAGGTGCTGAGGAGAGATGGAGGTAGTCAAGCTTCCATTGCCAAGGACTTCATGAGCACAAAACTAAGCAAACCACCACTACAAAGGCATTTGGAGCATCCAAGGAAGGTGAAGGAATTATTGTGTTTTATTCCTTAATTTTTAGTTGTGTTTGTCATTTGTTTTTGTTAACTAATCTCTCCCTAGTGTTTAGGCCTAGAGACGTTATGCTATTAGTGTGCTTCTTTCATTTTATTTTCATTTTAGAATTAACACCATACTAACCATGCTCTCTTGAGTCAAATTCCTAGATCACATTATGGCATGCATGGTGGGATTTTATGCATCTCATGCCTAAATAAGATCATTTTT
This sequence comes from Torreya grandis, assembly GCA_037957365.1. Taxonomy (NCBI): domain Eukaryota; kingdom Viridiplantae; phylum Streptophyta; class Pinopsida; order Cupressales; family Taxaceae; genus Torreya; species Torreya grandis. The sequence goes on from JARHVA010000103.1 coordinate 6,036,353, forward strand.
CAACTCTAAAATATTTATTTGGACACTTAAAAATCTTGTAAATTGGTTTTCTAACTTTATTTTTCCATTTTTGTTTGCCATAGTCTTACACAGTAATCGACATTGACAAGTAAGACTAACATTGGTTACATGGCTTAACCAACATTGGCTGGAAAAACCAACATTGATTAGATTTTAGTTAGCCAAAGTAATCATCATTGGTTGTTTATATTCGATGATGGTCATTGTGTTTTTCCAAAAACACAGACCTGAGAGCTCTCTTTTCAAAGTTCATTATTTCAAACTAAAAAGAGCTTCAAAGATAAATGACATGATAACATTTTTGCTATAGGACCAAGTTTGACATTTGCTAAAAATAGGTTTTAGATCACCTTTTACAAGCTTAAAAATCAATTAGGAACTTTGTTTTGGTGTTTAATGAAAAATTTAGATGCTTATATGAATGTTTTCAAAGTTCACAATCTTAAGACCAAGGGGTCAAATGAACACCACCAAATCTTTCATTTGGGCTTAAAATTGAACACTCTTGTCAATTCTTGTTTGCAATAGTTATTTAATCAAATTTATGTTTGTAAAAAAGAGGGATGTTGCATGTATGCTCTTCCATTTGTCCCTTATAGGGAAACCTTGAAATCAAAAGTGAAATTCCTATTACAAATAGCCTAGTCTAAGGCTTAGAAAGAAATTCATCCAAAGAACTCCCCAAAAACTCATCAAAGTTTGGGTAACCTTAAAAATGACCATAATGTCTTTCTATTTCATGATTTCTTTATTTTTATACAAACTTGGCTTGCGAGGGGGACTTCATCACCTCTCATAAGTTCTTTAGGGAAGCTTTGACCTAGGGTTTCATCTCCTAGCATTGACTTCATTTGGATCCTTTAAAGTTACACATAGCATGTAGTGGTACTTTGGACATCAAACTACATTGAATGAACATTTGGATGTAGTGGTTACAAAAAGGACTAGATCTTTTTACAACAAACTAAATGATATGAACCCAAAATCCATGCTTTTCTTTTGCATTGTTTGGCATGAAAGTTGTTTTGAAATTGATTCCCCTAGATCATTCAGAAACTTGTTAGATCTTAGATAAATCCACACTTGCCATGGAAGTATTGTTGGTGCAAGGTGTGCCTCAAGGTCCATGTCACAGTACTATAATTTGAGAGAAGGGGGGGTGTAAAAAACCCTACTATATAATGCACATTTATTATTGGATGAACACTCAAAATATTCTTAAATGACGTATATTGATGGATTCTAATAATACCAAGAAACCTTGTTAGTTTAGGATCTAAGAGAGATTAATTAGGGGGTCTTGTCCTAGTTAAGGTATTGTTTGAAGTCAAAACTTGGTGTAAACAAACAATCCAAACCAAACACATAATACAAATTTTCCTTTGAACAAAGAGGCATTATGCTATTCGTGTGAGATCATCAATTTGCCTTGTTCAAAGTTCATCAAAAGATTAAGAGTCATCATCCACTTTGGTGTAGTTATGCTTCCCAATTAAGTCTAGACCTTTACCAAAATTGTTTAAGTCCTTCACTTATAATCTAAATTTGAAATTGCACCTTTATAAGTTCATAGGGTTGATGTGTTAAGTGGGTTCACCATTTGCACTAAACTTGAGGGAACTTAGGTTTAATTTCCAATTTGGTTTGAAGGTCATTTAAGACTCATAATCATTATCATCATTTGATAGATTTAAGCCATTTTGTGATAAACACTTCCACTTTAAGTCTATACACCACAACATTTTGAATTCAAGAAAAGTAGTGTTATGCTATTAAAATTATAGGAAAATATCTTTGCCTTAGAGAGTTTTAAAAACATTTTTATCACACATTTTGGGTAGTATAACATTGTTATGCTACTCAAAACATTTTGAAAATTGTTTCATATACCCTCTTGCATAGAGTTTCAAATTTGTTCCTACTTTTTCAGGCCAATCCAAGTGTACTTTTGTGATCCTTTGTCTAAAATGCAGTTATATTGATCACCTTTGTCTAGCTTATATGTCAAAACAACCAAGTTTTATACCATTTTTTGTGAAAAAATAAACTATTTCTAAAATGAATTTTGTTTCATACCTTATACCTAGTTGATGAAGTTCATGTCCAAGAATCAAATGCCTAGTGTTTGTTATAAGTGTTTCAAATATGTTAGATTAAAACTTTCATCTATTTCAAAGTCTATATTTTGATGTTGTTTGGCCAAGAGTCCTAGTGCATGCCTTGTTTGAGCCTAGCTTTTGACATTGCATTTGGCCAAAAGACCTAACAACTTTTAAATTTCTAGATTAGACTGATTTGAAACGCTTTAACCTTAGAGTCTGGAATTTTGATTTTAGGTCCATTTACTTATTTATCTTTGTGTGAATATTGAAATGGTATATAATTCATGATAGCTTGTTTCCTCTCAAAAATTTGTATAAACCTTTTGATCCTTTTGATGAATCTAGACCAAGTTGGAATATCATCTATTTTAGACATTTTCCTTTTTAGAGTTTGTAGAACTCTTTAACCTTTTATCACAAAAGAAATCACTATGAATCCCAACATGTACTCCTACACTCATAGTGGACTCATGTATAATCTGAGGATTAGTAATGTAGTTGTGCAGGAAGAAATGGTGCAAGACCCCTATGTGGATAATATTGCTTATGAGATGGATTATTATCCCTCTTATAATACTCAATCAAGGGCATAAAGCCAAGATTCATTAGCTAACTATTTGGTTAACATAACACCTTATTCAGAACAAAACCAAGAGTAAAACACACAATATCTAGCTATAATACCCACAGTGGATGAGCCAGTTCTGCAATAGTCATATTCTACTAATACGGCTTCCACACATGATCCATTTTTGTTTGAGTGACATTTGTTAAAGAACAAAGATGATATTTTGGTTAGTTCTATAGAGGTGGGGGCCAAGTTTCTAACATATTTCCCCTATTAAAATTTACCAAGTCTAGTAAGAGTGCCCCACAATATCATTTATGATCAATAGGCTTCTTCTAATAATCCTATGGCTCTAGTCCAAAAAATGTACCAAGATCCTAATATATCTAATTGAGGCAAAAACATCATGGAAGATCACTTTAACCAAATACAGATAGCATATCAAACCTACCTAAATCTAGCACATGATTTCAATCAAATGAACATGGTAAGTAAGCCTCTTATGTACCTAGTTCCTTCAATAGGAGTGTTGATATAGTTAACTGGATAAGAGAATCTAAATTCTGACCCATTCATACAAACCAATTCGATAGATAACTTGATGTATATGCCTATTATTGAAGAAGTGTCTTCAACCTATACACATAATAGTGAGCCAAATGTAGTAGGCAATGTGTAAACAACATCTAGTATTGAATAAAGTGGTACTAACATGTATAAAATTAGCCAACAAAATATGCTTGTAGTTAATCCTATGAATAGGTTATCATACCAAGGAGTAGGAGTTTCTATACCCCAACCTCAACTGGTTGATTCATCAAGTTTACAACCTACAAGATTAGGTAATCAAACAATTGCCAATGTCACACCTCAATGACAAAATATGATGAATCCTACTCCTCCTTAAGAAGTAACGAGTAGTATTCTACAACAACATGTACAATTTAGTGTATCAATACAATAGAGGAAAAATACATTGCCACCTTAATCAAGGGAAACTAATGTTCTACCTCACCAAGTAACGGTGAACGTACCTCTTCAGTCATAGACTAATATGCCAATCTAAAACAAGGCAATGACTAGTCAACAACATGCAAATATGGGTTAGTGATAGATGCCAAATATACAACCTGATTTCACTTCCTCACAAGGATTCATGCAATAAGGAGGTCCTCATGTTTTTCAAGTACCTACTAAATAACCATTGGTTCAAAATGTGCCACAAATCCAAAGACAAGTCCTTGGTCCACAAGTTTCCACTCAATAGCAAGGTTTGATTAGTCAGCATCATGTCCCTTTTCAACCACAACAGGCATAGTATAATTATATCCCTCCATCCCATCCAAAAACTCCTCCAAGTCAAACCTTTATTTCCAACCCAAACTAGAATATCATACAACCAAATGTGTAATTTCAAATACATCTTAATCCATGTATGCATATTCCTCGTCCATTCCCCAACCAAACCAGTGTACCCCAATAGGTATCTCCATCCTACCTTGGTCAAAGTGTCCCAATTGTGACCTCCCAACCATCTACCCAAATTCTCCCTCAAACCAATATTCCTTCCAGTTTCCTATCCCAAGAATTGCAATAGATGAAGGATGTAATTGCTACCATTCAAGCTGGTAAACAAACTAAAAAGTTCAAATTGAATGACGTATGTTCCTATCCATTCAACATAGATTATTTTTAGATACCATTTTCTCTAGGATATGAACCACTAAAATTTGATAAATACAAAGGGAAAGGTGAACCTAAGGCTCATTTGACCAAATTCTTTGTCACATGTCAACCAGTGGCATATAACAACATTTAGCTTTTGTTGTTCTTTCTAAGGAGCTTGGCTGGACAAGCCTTGGAGTGGTTTTTTAAGTTGCCCAAAAATTTATTTTGATGATCTTTTTGCTAAGTTTGTGCATCACTTTTCGTGTAATATTGAGCATGAGATTTCATTAGTAGACTTAATGCAATCAAAGAAAAAAATGGTAAGAGTTTTACAAGTTATTTATAGTGATCGAGATCCCTTATAAGTTGTTTCACCAATAGTTTACCAAATAAACAATTCATCACTGTGTTTACCAAAAATTTTCACAGTGAGATAGCTTATCATTTGGAACTAAAATGTGTGCATACTTTCAAGGAAATCATCGATAAAGGCTTGTTGATTGAGTAGGCACTCATAAATAAAGGAGTCATCAAGCTTAATTCAACTAATAAAAATCAAGGTACTAATCAAGGAAATGACCAACATCCCATTCAAGTGTTAGCATCACAACTGGCACATGCTAATAACCAAGAAAGATCAAAGCAATTCAATCATAATAGGAATGTTGTGGGAAATGGATTAACTAAATCTTGTCATGTCCAAATGGTGAAAACATCATCTGCATCACCTTTTTAGCTTACTCCTACTCAACTAATACCACAATCACAACAACCAAAACCTACACAATAAATACAGTAGAACTTACCATTACAAACCCCTCCTCCTAGAAGAACCGTGCCTGCACGTTGTATCTTTAGTGACCTAGGAGAACCTATTGAGTCTATATTTCGTAAGATTACTATCCTTAATCTGATTAGTTGGCCCATAATAAAGAATTATCTATAAGGAATTCTTTATCCTAATTGGTACCATGAAAATGAATTCAGTGAGTATCATTGGGTCAATGGGCATAATCTATGAAGATGTGTCCAAATTAAGCATTTAATTGAGAATATGTTGGAGAATGGGCAAATAAAATTAGATAATGGTGCTTCCACTTATAATCAAACTCTTGGGATTTATCAAAACCTCTTTCCCTGACATAATAATCAGTAGAAGAAAAACAATCAATGACAATAACAATAATAGCCAAGGCAATAATAAAATCAAAATTAAAGACCAAACTAGCAGAATCAACAAAATTAGTAGCAAAACACATAATGATAGAACAATAGATAAAACTAAAGTCAGAATGGTAATAACCAACAAATGTACCATGTAGTTTCACATAACTACAATAGGCTTATAGGTCATATTGTAAGGGGTAACATAAATACCATATCCATTAATCTTAGAAAAAGTACTAATCAACCTAGACCATTTCTAAACAACCCCATTCAACCAAATTGCATGGATAATCCTTATTTGACCTGGGAATGCATATAGACAAACCAATGAACTAGGACTTCCCCTTTTGGACCTTATATCGATAACTCATTCTTGCCATGTGACCACATGCAAGTGCATTGGCAATTGAGACTTGTCCTATTTGGTCCCACACCATTTCTAACATCGATTAGCAATAATGGTCTAATATTTAATCTTGATTATGTAATCACAACTTGAAGGTCAAAGATTAATATCCCAAGCCCATAACTATCTACCACTTTTTTTATCATCCAACCAACCATTCAGCCTTGGAATAAACCATTCACTACTAACCAAGACAAGAAGTTTGATATTGTGGAATAATTGTAGAAGACACCAACACAAATTTATATTTTATATTTTCTATGAATGTAAATAATCCAAAAGAATATCTTGAATGATTTTTTGACCCAATCCATGGTTTTTAGTGACATATCCCCTAATCAATTTCAAGCTTCGGTTAGACACCTAGCTCTTGCCTAATAAGTCACATTCAACTAAAGTGATATATCTTCCCTTGGCCTGCTCCATAATAATACATTATACATAGAAGTTTATGTAAAGCAACATAAAGTGAAATGTATCCTTATAGGCAATGGATCTGGTCTCAACATAGTGTCTCTAAATCTCATCAAGCTTCTTGGGTACACAATGGCAGATCTCTAACCAAAAATAATAACTATCAAAGCCTATGATAATCAGGAAAGAGAATCACAAGGCACCATTAGTTTATTAGTTATCATTGGGCCTTTGACCCATGATAAACTTTTCCATGTGCTTGATCTTGAGTTATCATACAATATGATTTTAGGAAGGCCTTAGTTACATAATATTCATGCAGTCCCATCAATGCTATACTAATGTATCTAGTTTTCCCACTTAGGGATGGAAGTGAATATTCTAGGAGATTTACATGCATATGAACACTGCAAACATCTTAAGGCTAAATTTTAAATCTATAATTATCAGTATGGTATGAATCTAAGTTCCAAGTAGGATAAAATAAAAGCTATACTTATTGATCCTTCACCAGATAATTGCATAGATCCTAATACCTTGGATTCCCTTTCCCACATGCCACCACCTGAATCTTCCAATCATTTCACCATTTTAGATAATGGACTGAGAGAGTATGTGACCCATAATACATTTCATATTGTCAATATTCCTTAGAATTTGAAAACATTTGGGTGACCCAAATTCACCCCACATATGCATTGGTAACAAAAGAACAAAGATAAGGAACTTGCCAATTTGTACCAGCATCTGGCCTAGGACCTGACCCTCTTGAAGGGGATGAATCATGGTTATACAATGATAATGAAGCTAATTGTTATAAAAATACAAAGTATCATATTCCTAATAGGATCATGGAGCATCACAATTATGAAGGAAGAGGCCTTGGATTGAATCAACAAGGAACTATCGAGCCAATTTCCATGACTAAGTATAAAAAACCTTATGGACTTAGATTTAAAATGCTTGGGGGTGACCCCACAAATCTTATTCAAACTCCATCACCAATGACTAGTGATGATGATGCTGACAGTGAAGCAGGGTCTGATCATAGCCTCACCTTTGATAACCTAGATGAAACTAATTTGTTTGATAACAATGCTTTTTGTACCCTTACCTTGGCCATTCATCGTAACCCTTTACCATTATATTATTCCAAAATAATATATTGGAACCAACAAGAATTTGATCTTCTGATTGATGAGTTCTATAATGATGAAGTATTTCTATGACTTTTTAGGCCTTAGAGACAACATTTTGTTGGGAGATCACAAATCAAGATTCTCAATCACATTGGATCCTGTCACCTATTTTGGAGAGCGAGTAAACACCCTTAGCCAAAAAAAATAAAAATTAAAACATTGAGGTACCAAAGTGAAAACCTCTTTAAGGCACTTTCTAACTAGGGAAAAAGTAAAGATAAAGGCCAGTCTAGTAGTGAAAACCTGTTTTAGGCACCATTAGATGGGGGTGTTCATTCTTCAAATTTAGACCAGGAGACCACCAATGAGGAACTTACTTATGGATCCAAGTTCAACTTTGAGAAATAATAAGTATTTGATCAAATTCTCCAAGAATTTTTGACTATTTTTTTTACATGGCTAGATCTCCCATTAGGGGACTCATATTCATCATGCCTAGGAGAAGTTGAAGACCTAGTCCTAATGGAGAACCCTAACATAATCTAATAGTTCAAGTCACTACCTATTATCCTAGAAGATGGTTCAACCCTTCTATTTGAATATATAATAGAGGTAATTATTAGGACTCCATAAAACCTAAAATAGATAAAATTGGGGGCATCCCTCACTGAGGAGGAACATGATGTCTTTACATCTCTATTGAGAGAATTTATAGATATCTTTGTATGGGCCTATTCTAACATGTCAGGTTTAGACCCCACCTTGGTTCTACACCATCTTATGGTTAATCTTGATGCCAAATAAATAAAATAAAAGTTACCTAAGATGCATCCTTGCATTGCTATATTCGTAAAGAAATAGTTGGAAAAACTCTTAAAAGTAGGATGTATCTGATCCATTGACTACTCAGAATGGATCTCTAATGTGGTACCTATTAGTAAAAAGCTTGAAGGGATCAAAATTTGTACTAATTTTTGAGACATCAACAAATCTTTTCCTAAAGATGATTTTCCCTTGCCTAATAATGACATGATCATTGACTCCATGGTAGTTTATGAAATGCTTTCAATCATGGATGGATTTTTAGGATATAACCAGATTAGAATAGCACTAGAAGACCAACATAAAACAATGTTCAACACTCCATGGGGAAAATTTTATTATTAGGTAATGCCATTTAGCCTTAATAATGTTGGAGCTACATATTCCATGATATGATGCATGATATTGCTGAAGACTATATTGATGACATATTAGGAAAATCCAAAACCAATGCTGACTATCTAGTAGTGCTGCATAAGATATTTGAAAGATTACAGGAGTACAAAGTCAGACTCAATCTAAATAAATATGTGTTTGGTGTAACTTTAGGTAAATTAGTTGGCTTCATCATGTCTCGTAGAGGTATTGAAGTCAAACTGGCTAAAGTCCATGCTATAACTAAGATGCCACCACCAACCAATTTGAAGCAACTCCATAGTTTGTAGGGTAATATCCAATCAATTCAGTGCTCCATCTCTTAGTTAGTAAACATGTGCCATCCCTTTACACACCTTTTTAATAAAGGAGTTGTATTTCAATAGGATGATCAATGCCAAACAACTTTTTAACAACTTAAAATCTATCTTGTTAATCTGCTTATTTTATTACCTCTTATGCCAGGGAGGCCATTCTTGTTATACCTATCAGCTACCAACCACACTCTGGGGCACTCATGGCTCAACATGATGACAATGGAAAGGAGCATGCTGTATACTACCTAAGCCATACCTTGATTACATATGAACATAACTACACACCTATTAAAAAAGATTATCTAACCATGGTCTTTATAGCTCAAAAACTATGACATTACATGTTGAATAATAAGACCATGGTCATTTCAAAAGTAGATCCGCTCAAGTATCTACTATCTAAAATAAATTTGAAAGGTAGAATGGAAAAATGGATCATGCTTCTCAATGAGTTTGACATAGAATATGTCAATCAAAAGGCAATCAAGGGACAAGTTCTTACAGATCAACTTGTTAAAGCACCTCTCACAGACACACAACCACTCACATTTCAATTTCCCGATGAATCCATAATGACTGTCATTGACACACCCCTTGAGGAGAAGCCCTAGAAACTATATTTTTATGGTTCATTTATTGTACATGGATCAAGGGCAGCCCTATTGTTTATTACACCACAGGGGGATCTAATCCCTAAATCATTCAGAATCATCTTTCCTTGTATAAACAACATGGCTGAGTATGAAGCAATTGTTGCAAGACTTTGATAGGTAGTATATTGGAATATATCTCATCTCCAAGTTTATGGTGAATCTTAGTTAATCATCAATTAGGTCATAGATCATTTTTAGACCAAAGATGATAAGTTGGTTCCATATAAAGCCATGGTTGACACTCTTAAGCAAAAAATTACCAATATTTAGTTTGAGCACATACCAAGGGCTAGTAACAAAACTGTAGATGCCATGGCTACTATTGGCTCTCTAGTTTGAAAAATAGATAAAGCTAGAGAGTATCAGTTCCTTGCCAAGAATTTGTCAGCACCAACTCATGAACCTTTAACTATTGCCATGATTTGTGATATTATTAGTCCTAATTATATCTAGTACTCAAACCTTTATAACTACCTTCATGATCAATTTCTTCCACCTAACCTATCTACAAAAAAAATCAAAGTCTTCATTCATCATTCCACTCATTATACTTTAATTGGATCCACCCTTTACTATCATAGTTTTGATGGAACTTTGCTTTATTGTTTAACTTTGACAGAGTCTACTCTAGCATTAAGAGAAGTTCATAAAGGAGTATGTGCGGCTCATTTTAGTAGGGCAATCATATCCAAAAAGCTTTTGCATATTGGTTATTACTGGGTTACAATGGATGTATATGCCATTGCATATGTAAAAAAGTGTGGCAAATGTCAATGACAAGCTATTCTAATTCATGCCCTAGAAAAAAATTGAAACTAATGTTAACACCATGGCCATTTTCTACATGGGGACTTGACCTTATTGGGAAGATTAACCCCACTTCATTTGATGGCCATAAACATATTCTTACCACCACCAAGTATTTCACTAAGTGGGTTGAAGATATATCCCTCACTTATGTGACTGGAAAGCAAATTTCCAAATTCATTTTCAACCATCTCATTTGCTACTATGATATCCCCTCTAACATTATATCTAATAATGGAGGATCATTCAAGACCAAGGGTGTAGACCAGCTGTGTACTGAATACAACAACACACAACATTTTTATATAACATATTACCCTCAAGGTAATGGCCAAGATGAGGCATCCAATAAAACCATTATCAATATTCTCAAAAAGATTATCAATGATGCTAGTCATGATTAGCACTTGTAGATATTCCCTACCCTTTGGGCATACCGTACCAATCATTGTACCCCCACCAGAGCCACTCCATACTCACTTGCTTATTATACTGAAGCCATCCTTCCCATTGAGGTCAGATTGCCTTCACTACACATCTATTTCAAGCATGTCATGGATGATCATTACTATCGAGTAGCTCACCTACAAGAGCTAGACCTACTTGATGAAAAACACATAGCTATGCTCAACAATCTTCAAGCATATCATAATTGACTGAAAGGCTATTATAATCGATGTGTTAAGTATAGAACATTTGAACTTGGAAATCTTGTTCTTAAAGAAAACCAAAAGAGTACCACAAGTAAGAAGAAGCATAAAGGGAAATTCAAACCAAACTAGATAGGGCCTTTTATCATCACTGTAGATTATGGATTAGAAGCATACATGCTTGCCACACTAGATGACAATGAACTTTAAGAGCTGATGAATATTATTAATCTTAAGTGGCACTATGCTTGAATGCTAAGGTGTATTGTCTATAAGGACCATTTTAGTTATGCCATTTTATCACTATTTTTATTTATCCAAATACCATCCTTATCCATCCTCTTTGTCGTATCCACTTTCCACTTCTATTCTATTAGTCCAGTGTGTTCTAAAGCCTAACCCATTTGACCTTGGTTTTTTCAATTCATTACATAGTTTTAGCATCGAGGTATATGATCAGTTTCATCAGTTGGTTTAAGTACTTTAGATAGAGATCATATTTTGGGATTGTTTGACATAAATTTTAGTAGTTTCATCCTTCATTTATTATTCTTTTATTACCACTAATTTTTCTACTAATTATAACCACCTTTGGGCCAATTAGTAACATTGATCTATGTCATTGTGTCCTGGTTATAATCTCTTATGGGAAAACTAGGAGTAACATTAATTTTTGATGTACCAACTTGCCCCTTCATATGTCATACTATGCCTTTTTACCAACTGTGCCTATTTTTTTTGAATTGACTGCTACACTCATCGAGTTCCTCCACTGTAAAAGTAAAACTAAAATAAATTGAGGTCCTAATCTAGGACTATGTAGGTAGTGATCAATACTTGTTGAGGTTAGCTTAGTCACCCTTTTACCCATGCTCTCATTGTTTTATGAGCAACCTAAGCCACACTCTCACTATTTTATAAATAACCTAAGTTTGAACACTCTTTCCATTTTGTGAGCTTGAACTATTTAGTGTCTCATCATTCTTGATTGAGTTGAGGCACTTCAAAAAAAAAATACCAAAACATGTGAAAAATCATTAGAAAAGAATAAAAACATTGACCACTTCTTTGCCTTAAGGATTCTGGGAACCCTTACTAAGTTACAAGAAAATCACTTATCACTTAGTTTCCCCATCCTTTTTAGACTTTTTATCTCACGCACTTACCATTTTGTAAGACCATTTATCTTCTTCCATCACATCTATTATGTTTTTTTTCCTTCGCTATCACATTCTTCTCATTCCCTAGGAGAACTACATTTAGCCTGAAGTTTTTATTGGATATTACATCCATAGAACTATGTAGGCAACATCCACTTTCCTAGTGAATATAGAGATAGCTCGACCACCCCCTTCTTTTTCTTTTATTCCCCCATTTTTTTTAATTTGTTAAGTTGTCACCTATTTTATAGGGGTAATACTCATAGGATTTCCATTACATTGTTTGTTTATTTATTTCTATTTATTTTGTTTGTTTGTCTGTCTCTTTATTTTCTTTCAACACTATTGCCTTGATTTAGTTTATGTGTATTCATTGGGTGATTCCTTTCCCACACTTACACTTGAATCCATCCATATTCATATGTTTATATTGTCATCATGGTTTCTATCATTGGTGCATTGTTATTTTTTGAGTATTGGATTATGGGAGTCAGTCCTCATGCGTATTTCAGCCAAGTCCTCATGATGTTATATCATGATGCCTACCGACACATGCTAAAATAAAAATTAGCTTTAAGAAGTATATTCAACAATGGTGGCATCTCTTCAACACCAATATCCTGATTTAATCCTAATCATATCCTAAATAGAGTAATTAAACATGAAAAAATTTCAACCTTTATTAGTTTGGTTGAGCATCTCCGTACTAGTAGGTTGTTCCAATTCATCATTACCCTCTGTCTTAAGTTATCATCATCCTTTGCCAAGTTTATCATGTTTTCCATAATTGAGGTCCAATGATTATAACTGTCTATGGGCAAATCATTGCACACCATCCCACCTATATTTCTCAATGATTATAATCACCTTTGGGTAAATTATTATGTTGTCACCACTTTACTTTTTTTTAATCTATACAAGGGCATGTTATTCTCTTGTTTATCTATGCTAACTAAGGTAGCTCCATCTTCTCAATGATTATAACCACCTTTGGAAAAATAATTATGTTTCATACCATGTTTCCACTATCAAAGGTACAATGTTTATAACTACCTTTGGACAAACCATTGTGCACCATCCCACTTGCATTCTCAATGACTTTGACTACTTTTTCAATATCATTGTGTTTCCCCCCATCATCTTTCTTTTGTTTGTTCCACTCATTTTAATTCTTTCTTTTTGAGGGACTATTTGCCGACCTGCTTATGCCAACCATTCCCTTGATGGGGCATCATACAGTTAGTTTATCATCATTGCAGTTGTAGGCATATAGGATATTTTCATTATTTGAGAAGATGTTACTGTGCTTATAGCTTGTAATGCCTTCCCAAATAGGGGTAAACTTTAGACATCTAAAACTGGCCATTGATAACCTCCAATCAAGCTTTTGGCAAATTTCTACCTAAAATACACAATTTAGCCTAAAAATACAAAAACATGCTAAATGATGCAAAAATGACATATTTAAGTGCTGATTTTGGCTAGGGTATCCCTAAATGGGGCAATGTAATTTATGGGCTAGCTAACTTTGATAAGATCATTTTGAGTCAAAATGCCAATTTTGCACCTAGATGCTCTGGATTTCTCTTTCCTATCAAATCTTCTACACAAAATGCATGCCTTTGTTATTTGTTGTTGGTAACTTCATAAATGGGAATATGGTTCTAATGCATCTGATAATGCCTTTTAATTTTAATTCAGTCAAATTTTAGACCTATAACAAGGCATTCTGATAAGTTTGAGTTATTTGTGCATAAATTGCTTAATCATACTTAAGAGATAATTAACCCAAATCAAGGCATAATTATTAATTCCATGGAAAATTGTTGAATAATTTGTTTTAGAAATGAATATTAAATATTTGCATCATCAGGTGACCTCATTTCTTCGGAAGACATCCCTAGGCTATAAATGCCATAAATATCAGGATTCATGCCCTCCATGCCTCTTAATTACCCCTTCTTCTAATGTCATAATGAGGATAATTACAAACTTAATTTAAAAAATTGAATTAATCTTCAACCACACATCTCAATCTCAAGATGGATGGTTTAAGTTGATTCTAGACATTTGCAAAAAATCTATAAATAGGAGGCCTCACTATATCATTTCTAAGTCTTGATAATGCAAAGTTATAATGCACAAATGGTTCCAAAAGCTTCAAGTAATTAGTGTTACCATGTTAAATTTATTCCAATCCAAACCAATCCACAAGTCAAAGGTGCCAAAGAGAGATGAAGGTAGTCAAGCTTTCATTGCCAAGGACTTCATGAGCACAAAACTGAGTAAGCCAGCACTACAAAGGCATTTGGAGCATCTAAGAAAGGTGAAGGAATAATTGTGTTTTATTCATTACTTTTTAGTTGCGTTTGTCATTTTTTTTGTTAAATAAGCTCTTCCTAGTGTCTAGGCCTAGAAATGTTATGCTATAAGTGTGTTTCTTTCATTTTGTTTTCATTTCAGAACTAACACCATACTAACCATCCTCTCTTGAGTCAAATTCCTAGATCATAATACCAACCCATTCGATTATATGCACTCTAATCCATACCAAAACCAAAATATGGATATGTGGCTCATGCTTTTATCAAATTTTGACCTTGAGTTTCTTTTTTAAAGTCAATTAACGAGTAAGTCATTGCTGACTAGTTGGTTGAAACACCACTCATAGACAACCAACCTCCTTCTATTCAGTTCCTTGATGAGTCCATCATGATCCTCTCTTAGGAAAACTTCACCTCTCAAGTGAACATATTATTTACGGATCAAAATGCCAACATGGTGGGGGTGCCGACATCATTCTTATCCCCCTTCATGAGGAGCCCCTCCCTTTATCCTTCAATCTAGATTTTGAATGTACCAACAATGTGGCTAAGTATGAAGCCTTAGTCATAGGTATTAAAACTACCTTAGCCTTGGGAGTCAAAAAAATCAACATCTTTGGTGACTCCCAACTTGTGGTCAATCAAATCAATGGCTCTTACCAGTGTAAGAATGATGTTTTGTAATGGTATAAACAACTAGTTGATGAGCTCTTAATATCATTTGAGCATTACCATATCCAATCAACCCTATAATCTACTAATAATTTTATCAACACCATGGCTTCCCTTGCCTCTCAAAATCCTATATGTACCCTCTAACTCTAAGTTATCTATTATTATCCATAGACTTACCTAGCCATCTTATGTCAAACTAGATTCTCCCACCATCTTCAATGTAGACGAGACCCAACCTAATATTTTATATCAAAAGACCTTTGACTATCTTAACCTTGCCATCATTCATTGTAGTCTTTCCAATAATGCTTAAAGATAATTTATATAGAGTACCTCATGTCGTACCATCATGGGGGAATTCTTTATAAACACAGATTTGATGGTCTCCTCTTCCATTGCCTATGCAGTCATAAAGCCTCTCATGCTATCAAGGAAATGCATGATGGGATCTATGGGGGACACTTTAGTGGCCTCACCATGGCTAGACACATCCTTCACCTTGACTATTATTGGCCTACCCTTAACCAAGACTATGGTGATTATGTGAAAAAGTGTGTTAAGTGTCAACAACACACTAATTTACATCACGTACCTAGCCATAGCCTTCGTGTATCCACTAATTTCTAGCCCTTCTCACAATGGGGTTTGGATCTTATTGGTGAGATTAACCTCCATTATTAATAGCACCACCATTCCATCATCACCATGACCAAGTATTTTACCAAATGGGTAGAGGTTATTCCTCTATTCTCAACCAAAGTGAAAAAGATCATTAATTTTATCAACAATCACATTATCTACCATTTTGGTGTTCCTCATAGAATTAGCAATGATAATAGAAAATATTTTAAAAATAAGCAAGTTTAGGGTCTTTGTGATGAATTTGGGATCAAGTTAAGTTTCTCATCACCCTATTTCCCTCAATCGAATGGATAAGCCAAAGCCTCTAAAAAAATCTTAACAACATGCTCACTAAAATGGTCAATGTGTCTGGTTAAGACTGGAATTTTCACATCCTCTTCACCTTATGGGCATATTTTACTAGAATTAAAATCTCTATGGGTGTTACATTTTTTTTCTCTTCTATTTGGAGTAGAGGCCATCTTACTTCTAGAAGTCTAAATCCCATCTCTTTATATATCTTTACAGGATCTCATTTCTAAAGATGATTATTGTAAGCACTATTTAACCTAGTTTGAGCTACTTGATGAGTGTCACTTAGTCTCCCTTACCCATCTAAGTAAGTCAAACTTAGCCCAAATGTGTCACTGAGTGACATCAGAGACCTCATCCTAAAGGAAAATCAACATGTCACCAATATGGAAAAAAAACAAGTGGGGTAAGTTTGTTTTCAATTGGCTTAGACCTTATATCATAACCCATAAGTATAGATCAGGAGCTTACCGGTTGTCCTCTCTTGAAGGCAACCTAGAACTTGAACCCCTCAATTATTTGTATTTATGTCCTTTCTTTTGTTAAAGAGGATCAAATTCAACTTTTGTCTAACTTAAGCTCATCCCTTACATTCACACCACATTCACCTCCTTATTTTAGGGGCAACTAGTTAAAAATAAATCATGTGATTATTGATGAGGCTAGGATATGCCCAATAAATGTATAATAAATGACCTCATCTTAATCTCTCTTTCTATTAAGTTTGATTGCATTTTGTAACTTTAATTTTGATCTGAGATGAGTTAGGATGTGATTATCCATCTTTTTTTGATTGTGATTCTAACATTTTAAAAGATCTATAATTCTTAACAAGTGTGTTGGAAAATTCTAGTTTTTTAATAAAATAGGGCATCATCAGGCTAAAGAACAAATATGAAGTGGATTGCATGTTTTTGGAAGCATTGGACTCAATTCAAATTAGTTCCAGAACTTGTAGAATCTATTCTAAAATCATCACAGTTAGTTCTGAAACCTACATAATCTATTCTGAAACCATTATAGTTAGTTTTGGAACTCCACCATACTATTTCAAGTTGTCACATTTTCAGACTTAGCTCTAGAACTCTATATTTTGCTCCGATACTCTTATAGATAAGCTCTAGAACTTTTGCGGCTAGATATGGAACTGAGGAGTATCTATTCCAAATGACTAGCCATATATTAGATCAATGATCCCATTAAATCAAGAACAAAATCCCAATTTTCTAAACTTGCAAAATCAAGACATTTATCACACAATTGGACATCTAGCCACATCTTGATTCAGCATCTATTCTGGGCATAATTCAGTTCCATCGTATCTATGAAATAGTTACAACCATCAAAGCATCTATATATACAGACTTGGGAATTTAGTAAGAGAGAGATATAGAATATATAAGATAGAGAAAATCATTTAAGAATAGAGAGATAAAGGATAGACTAGTAAATTTATAATACAGAACATTTTATCAATGAAATAGCCATTTCTATTTTGATAGCAAATTAAATTGTTCAAATCCTATTCTAGGCAGAGTAAGGGTCCACTCCTCCAAAGAACCAGGATGTTCATTTTTTTTGGTATTTATATTTATATTCACAAAAGTAAATAGGTAACTCTGTTAAATTTATAAATGCTTCCAACTCTTTAAAGTTAAGATTTATTATAAATTTGTTCCTACAGGCATTTTAGATTAAATTTTCATTTCTGCAATGTGTGTTTGTTTCCAGCAATCTATTTCATTTTTGCAACGTGTGTTTGTTTCCAAAAATCTATTTCATTTTTGTAATGTGTGTTTGTTTCTAGCAATCAATTTCATTTTTGAAACATGTGTTTATTTCCAGCAATCTATTTCATTTCTACAACATGTGTTTATTTCCAATAGATTTGCTTAGTTTGATTCCAATAAGGTTTTAACCAAGAAATCCTTAAGACATTAAAAACTCCCCAAAACAATATCAATATCATATATATATATATATATATATATATATATATATATATATATATATATACATACAAATACCTCCATTCAATTACTAAATCTCTATGATTCCTCTTGTTGCATATAGCTTTAGACACATCCCTGGTTAAATATGACATCAACAAAAAGTTGATTAAATGAAGGGGATGATGACACCCATCATTTTTGGTGTCGTTGTCAGGGAACACTAGTTGGAATTTTATAATTAGATGTCAACAAGAGCAAAAATACTTAATTTAGTAATTAAAGAAATTTTCCCTAATTTATGAGTAGACCACAAGATTCCAAGGGTAGATTTCTCCCCAAAATATTTGAACAAGAAATTCCATCATCCTCTAGTTTAAGAAAGGACGTTGAGCAAGAATTAGAGGCACCATTATCTCCTACAAGACAAGAAACAAAATTGACATCTTTGGAATTTTTGGATCAGTCACTAGAACCAAGTAAAACCTTAGGGAGGAGGATTATTTCTCAAGATCCATTGTGGGAAAGTTTTGATTCTCAATTGAGTAGTCAACTCCCTACTCCTAACTTTTCACCATCCCTAAAATAGACCACATACCACATTGATTGGGAGAAGGGAGTAGAAAATACTGGAGAGATGGAACGAGAAGCTAGAAGAGAACCTGAGAAAACCTTTACCTATCCTATTCATATTGAGGATAATGAAACCACCATGAAAAACATTTTACCTGCACACTTGCCCACATTTAGAGGAATGTCATCTAAGGATCCTAACCAATTTCTATTTGATTTTAAAGTACTATGTCAGACTTATGATTACAAGACAGATAATAAAAAACTAAAGTTGTTTCCATCTATCTACCCTAAAGGATGCAGCAATGAGGTGGTTTATGGGATTAACATCTAATTCTAATACCAATTAGGAACAAATAAAAACTTTCTTCCTAGACAAATATCAAGATTATTGTAGAGGAAGAAATCGAAAGGAAGAATTTTTCAAAATCAAACAGGAAGAAGATGAAAATATGGAAGATTATTTGGACAGATTCCTCTTTGTGAGTGAAAGATGCGGATTTTTACTTCAATAAGATTTAAATAAAACCATTTTTCTCAAAGGTCTAAATGATTAATCTAGGTAAACCCTTGATTTAATTGGTGGATGAAACATTGCTCAATTAAGAATGGACAAAATCATAGAAATTTGTAGAAACTATTCAAGAACAAGGGGTGGACCTAGAAAAGGGAAAACGGTTAAAAATTTGAATCTAGATATGAAAAAATTGATGGATGAATTGAAAAACTTTAAAATAGACACATTAGTTCAATTAACCTCCACCATGGATGGATTGCAAGCTAAAACAAATGCCTAACTTGAATCATTAGCCATGTATTGTCCTAGATGCAAGAAGAAGCATGCAATAAGGGAATGTCCTTTAGATAAAATGGAAGTATGTCTTCTCTATGAATCTAAAGAACATGAAACTCACACTTTTTATCTTCTTCCAATCATAAAAAATTAGCTCAAACAAACCAATACATCATCCACCACAGAAGAATTAATTTTTTTCAGAGACAACCTAACCAAGGATAGTTTATGCCAAGACTAGCTCCTCATCCCTGGATGATGCCATGGGCAACTCAAATAGTACCAAAAATTTGGGGACAACCACCTTGGGCCCCTTAACCCACATGGCATCCTCAGGATTGGGTAAGTTAATCTTGGTATACTCAAGGACATCAACAACCTTGGGCTGGTCAAGGAAATCCTTATGCTTGGCCACAACCTAGATGGAGCCATAGTAATTATGTGCAAGGAAAAACATATCCAAGTCAAAACCAACAAGCCATAATGGGACCTCCAACACAAAATCCATAGATTGAAAACATAGTCCAAACCTAAATGCCATCACAACTGGTAACAAACCCAAGAAATAAACAAATAACTTCTGTATACAGAACAAAACCAAAAAAATTAGTTGATTTAAATACAATGGATTGCAAAAATATTCAAACCAAATCTAGAAAAATAGTTAGCAGTCCACCTGTTATAATCACTGAGATGATAGAAGAAGCTAAAACCCCTAGCACAGTTGCACCTAAGGAAGATGACAAAGAAAAATATAAGGATCTAGAAAAAAATTCTACTGAGATTCCATTTCCAGAAAGACTTAAAGAAACCATAGAACTTAAGGAATCTAAAGTGGTGCAGGAACTAAGAAGATTGAATATTGAAATACCATTGTTACAAGAAATTGAGGATATTCCAGAGTTAAACAAGTTAATCAAATTGTTATGTTTTAAAAAACTTGGAAGAAAGAAGCAGTACCCTAGGACTATTTAGGTAGATGGGAAACTTACTGATTTATTAGCAGGAAAACTTTTACTATCTAAATATGGAGATCCTAGAAGCCCTGTTATTTCTATTTCTATAAGGAATAAGGATATACATAATGTTTTGATTGATTTGGGCATAGCTATCAATGTAATGACAATGGACACTTTGAAAACATTACCATTAATAGGCATACAACCTACTAATACCATATTGCAGATGGTAGATCAATTTGTAGCAAAACCAGAAGGAGTTATTGAAGATGTGGCAGTAATGGTGGAATCATGGGAATATCTAGTTGACTTCCTTATATTGTAGCCAAAAGGTAAAACACTTGGTTATCCCATTATTTTAGGGAGACCATGGTTAGCTACAATTTCTACCTTAATTGATTACAATTTGGGTGATATGACTATTTCAAATGGTAAAAATTCTAAGAAAATTTCATTATATCCATCTGCATGACCTTTTATTGATAATCAAGCAAAATTATGCATTGATAATCCTGATATTAATGAGCAAAATCTATCTTCTTTAGCAATGATAACATTGCAAGATCATGTACGAGAAATATATGATATGGCTAATCCTTCATTAAATAAACATCAATCATCATTAGACCATCACAGTTAGTTCTAAAACCATACAATTTAGTTCCAGAACCATCACAATTAGTTTCAAAACCACACCAATTCTTTACAAGTGAAGATAAATTCATTCCAGAGGAACACAATTTCTCTTGGGCAGAGGAAGGATTTGTAGCATCAACTTTACAGATATCAGAAGATGGTGAAGAATTTTTGGAAAATAGTAGTAATGAGGAGTTCAACCTAAAACAAGATAAGTATCATAACTCTTCCTGTTGTCCTTTGTCCAACATTCTACCTCTAGGAACTTTCGGAGATGTTGCTACATATCATATATTGTTACCACATGCCTATCCACTAAACACCTTAATGGAACCCTTTCAACAAATCAATTCATCATATCCTGGAATCAAACATGTTGAGATTCAACCAGAATTTTTTTTGAATATTAATAGCTGGTGAAAGAATGATGAAGAAGTCAAACTATTTGATGTTCTAAAGGATCATACTAAAGCATTTGCTTGGGACTAGAGATATGTGAAAGGAATTCATCCAAGTATATGCACCCATCACATTTATACTAAAAATATTAGACCAATTAGGCAACCTCAGAGAAGGATTAATCCAACCTTAAGGGATATAGTCAAACAAGAAATTGAAAAACTATTACAAGTAGGTTTTATCTACCCTATCTTAGATAGCTAGTGGGTGTCTCCTCTTGTAATTGTCCTTAAAAAGAATGGAAAATAGAGAATTTGACAAAGCCACCCTAAGAGATTATTTTCCCTTACCATTCATAGATCAAGTCTTAGAAAACATTTTAGGTAAACAATACTTTTCCTTCTTGGATGGATTTAGTGGATACAATCAAATCAAAATTGCTGTTGAGGATCAGGACAAAACTACATTTACTTGTCCATGGTGTACCTTTGCTTACAAGGTATTTCCATTTGGACTATGTAATGCTCCAACAACATTTCAAAGAGTTGTATTAGCAATTTTTGTAGACCTAACAAATGACTATGTGGAGGTATACATGGATGACTTTACTGTGTATGGAGATACATTTGATGATGCCTTAAAACATTTGGGCAGAGTATTAACAAGATGTGAACAACATCACTTGTCTCTTAGTCATGAGAAATGTTTGATGATGGTTTATGAAGGGATTGTATTAGGGCACCATATTTTAAAAAGAGGAATTCAGGTTGACCAAAACAAAATCAAGATTATTTTAGACTTGCCTATTCCTCAAACTCCCACAAATATCAAATCATTCTTAGGACATGCTAGATACTATAGGTGTTTTATCAAGGATTTTAGTAAAATTTTTACCCCCATTTTTAAATTGCTTACCAAGGATTGTGAATTTCTTTTGGATGAATAGTTTCAACATGCTTTTGAAGAAATTAAAGAGAAATTAGTAACTACCCAAATATTGCAAGGACCTAATTGGGAGAAACCTTTTCACATCAAAATAGATGCCTCAAATACCTCAATTGGTGAAATTTTGTGATAGAGAGATGAAGAAGGAAGAATCTATGCTATTTGCTATCTCTGTAAAAATCTTACTCCCACTGAAAGAAATTAAACTACCACTGAGAAAGAATTTCTAGCTGTGATCTATGCAATCAATAAATTTAGACATTACATTATAGGGTATAAAATATTTGTACATACTGATCACTCAACAATTAAATATTTAATGAACAAACTAGTAGTTGGAGGTAGAATAATTAGATGGTCATTACTTCTACAACAATTTGATACTACTATTGTGGAAAATCCAGACAAATCTAATGTGGTGGCTGATTTCTTGTCAAGATTGACTTGTATAGGGGAGCAGGATCCAGTCAAGGATAACTTTCCAGATGAACAATTGTTTGTTATTTTAACTAACACACCATGGTTTGCTAACATGGAAAATTATCTTACAATAGGGAATTTTCCTCCTTTCACTAAAAAACAAATAAAAAATTTAATCAAAACCAGTGCACAGTTCAAATGATTAAATGAAATGCTATTTAAATGTGGTCCTAATTTGGTTTTATGCAGGTGTGTAAGAGAAGATGAATTTTTTGACATCCTCTAGGCATGTCATGATGAACCAAGTGGAGGGCACTATTCAGTGAAAATAATAGCTCATAAGATACTTGGCACTAGTTACTATTGACCATCTCTATACAAAGATGTGAAGAGATATATCAAGCAGTGTGATCCTTGTCAAAGGATGGGACAACCAACCATTACCAATGAAATGCCTCTACAACCACAAGTAGTGATTAAACCATTTGAGAGATGGGGATTCGATTTTGTCAGACCTTTTAATCCTCCTTCACAAGGAAAAGAGCACATTCTTATGTGTACTGATTATATAACAAAATGGGTAAAAGTGTAGGATTTAACAAATGCCATTGAAGAAGCAGTTGCTAATTTCCTTTGGCACAGAATTATGGTAAAGTTTGGAGTACCAAAAATCTTAGTTTCATACTAGGGACCATAATTTATGTCCAATATCATCTAGGCTTTCACAATGTATTATTAGATCAATCATAGGAAATCATCTCCCTATCACCCATAAGCAAATGGATAAGTTGAAGTAACAAATAGAGAATTAGAAAACATCCTCACTAAAATAGTTGAAGCTGAAAGAGGTGATTGGGTAAAAAGACTACCTGAAGCTGTCTAGGCTTATAATACAACTTAGAAAACCACAACAGGGTTTTCACCATATGAGTTAGTCTATGGGAAAAAACCCTTGTTGCCTATTGAGTTTGAACTATAGACATTGAGGACAATGGCTAAGGTGGGAATTGAATTGGATGTAGCTCAAATGGAGAAAATCCTTCAACTCAATGAATTAGATGAATTTAAAATGGAAACACTTCACTAGACAAAGATAATCCAAGGTTAAAGGAAGCAATGACATGATTCACATATCAAGGAAAGACAATTCAAAGTAGGAGACTGGGCATTGCTGTTTGATTCTAGGTACCAACAATTCAAAGGTAAATTAAGAACCAGATGGTTGGGACCTTATTAGATCAAGCAGATATTTGACAATGGTTCTATCTAGTTACTTTCCATTGATGGCAGTAGAAGAATACTCTTCGTAAATGGACACATGCTAAAACTTTATAGAAAGCCTCCTACTAAGGATGAATTCTTAAAGCAGATTGAAGCAAATAAAGAATTTGATGATATGGAAGAACCCAGTTCTTATAAAATGATCAAATAATTAGATGAAAATTTCTAGAATAAAGGGAAGAAAATGAAAACTAGTAAATGGTATTCTCTTCCAAAATAAAAAAAATTAGAGATCAATTGAAAATTAGTGATGACGGTTGATCTTCTCAAATAAATGGCTAATTCAAATAAAGCTTTTTTGAATTTTAACTATTTTCTAACCATTGTTTAGGGATGATGTGTCAGCATGATGGAGGGATTACATCATCAAGGATGGTAATTATGTTTTTAACTTGTTAAAGGTTAAATGAAAAGTTTGCATGTGTGATTAGACTTGATTTAGAAAGATTAGTATGATGAGTCATCTATTATACATCATGGTTAAATGTGAAAAATCATGAGAAGGATATTGATGATGGAATGAGTTTGTGGATAACCATAAACAATCATTATTATGATTGAAGCAACTAAGTCTTCTAGTTCTGTAGCTGAGTATAGTAGTTCCATAGCCAAAATTGATAAGTTCCACAGCTGAGTACAGTAATTTTGTAACTAAATTTGCCAAATCAGCAACCGAATCCACTAGTTCTGTAGCCAAAATCATTAGTTCCAATGAGACGAGAAGTAATTTTTAGCTAACCTATGAAAGATTCAAAGAAGAATGAATCATGGGAATAAAAAATAAGTCATAACTAGATAGTGATACCAAACTCCTTGTAGATGAAGAAGTAGCAAATATCTTTCAACAAGCAGGATGGCTAGAGTTTCTGAGGAAATTTACCAAATACAATGATGAACTGGTAAGAGAATTTATTATCAATTTAGAGCAAACAAGGATAAATATTAGCAAGGTTTTCATTCCTTTTTCTATGAATATCATAAGTGAGATGTCTGGAATACCAATAATTCCAATCCCATGCATTCAATGATAAATTCAAGGGACCTTATCTTTTCAGTTTACAACAAAGCATGGATGTCTTCACCTCTTATGAAAGGGCAAATTTTGATAATATATATGATGCATGTTTAAAAAGATGGCAGTTTCTCCCAGTGGCATTGAAAAGAAGGGAAGTAATATCCCCTTCAAATTTGACCTAGAGTTTAGAAAGGGCAAAAGCTTTATGCACAATAATTCCTCAGATCAATGTAACTCCCCTAAGCATATGGATAAGAATGTGGACAAGGCCACCTCTACTTCTCACCCCTATATCTCCTTGGCAAAATAGAGAACCTCAACATCCCACTCAATTTGAGGAATGGAAAAGAAAAGTAGAAGCTGGAGTTGGGTAGTACTTCTAAATCAAAGCATTGGGATATTCAGTTCCAACCGTTTGATTTGAGTAATCAAATAGAATGCAAGATATACAATCCTAAATTTAAAGAGTGAAGTTTGTAAAGGGACTTACAAACATGTATGGGGGAAGTGATGAGGCCAAGATATGCCCAATAAATGTATAATAAATGACCTCATCTTACTCTCTCTTTCTATTAAGTTTGATTGCATTTTGTAACTTTTATTTTGATCTGAGATGAGTTAGGATGCAATTATCCATCTTTTATTGATTGTGATTCTAATGTTTTAAAAGACCTGTAATTCCTAATAAGTGTGTTGGAAAATTATAGTTTTACAATAAAATAGGTCATCATCAGGCTAAAGAATAAATATGAAGTGGATTGCATGTTTTTGGAAGCATTGGACTCAATTTATATTAGTTCTAAAACCTACATAATCTATTTTGAAATCATCACAGTTAGTTCTGAAACTTGCAAAATCTGTTCTAGAACCATCACAATTAGTTCCAAAACTCCACCATACTATTTCAAGTTGTGACATTTTTAGACTTAGCTCTGAAAATCTATATTTAGCTCCGGTACTCTTATAGATAAGCTTCAAAACTTTTGCAGCTAGATATGGAACTAATGAGGATCTATTCCAAATGGCCGACGATCTATTGGATCAATGATCCCATTAAATCAGGAATAGAATCCCAATTTTTTGAACTTGTAGAATCAAGACATTTATCACACAACTAGACATCTAGCCACATCTTGATTTAGCATCTATTCTGAGCACGATTCATTTCCATCGTATCTATGAAACAATTATAGCCATCA
This sequence comes from Torreya grandis, assembly GCA_037957365.1. Classification (NCBI taxonomy): domain Eukaryota; kingdom Viridiplantae; phylum Streptophyta; class Pinopsida; order Cupressales; family Taxaceae; genus Torreya; species Torreya grandis. The sequence continues at coordinate 6,062,723 of JARHVA010000103.1, forward strand.
AAGCATCTATATATATAGACCTAGGAATTTAGTAAGAGAGATATAGAATATAGAAGATAGAGAAAATTATTGAAAAATAGAGAGATAAATGACAGACTAGTACATTTGTAATATAGAACATTTTATCAATGAAATAGCCATTTTTCTTTTGAAAGAAAATTAAATTGTTCAAATCATGTTCTAGGTGGATCAAGGATCCACTCCTCCAAAGAACCATGATCTTCATTTTTGTCAGTATTTATATTTCTATTCACAAAAGTAAATAGGTAACTCTGTTAAATTTATAAATACTTCCAACTCTTTAAAGTTACAATTTATTGTAAATTTGTTCCTGTAGGTGTTTTAGATTAAATTTTCATTTCTACAATGTGTATTTTTTTCCAGCAATCTATTTCATTTCTGCAATGTGTGTTTGTTTCTAGCAATCAATTTCATTTTTGCAATGTGTGTTTATTTCCAACAATCTATTTCATTTCTGCAATGTGTGTTTATTTCTAGCAGATTTGCATAGTTTGATTCCAATAAGGTTTTAACTAAGAAATCCTTAAGACATTAAAAACCCCCCAAAACAAAAAAAAATATATAAATACCTCCATTCAATTACTAAATCACTATGATTCCTCTTGTTGCATATAGCTTTACACATAGCCTTGGTTAAATATGACATCAACAGAAAGTTCATTAAATGAAGGGGATGATGACACCCATCAATTATCCATCACAATCATAGTCTAATCTTGAACAATGGGTACCATGACTCTACCCATGGCATGATTCTCATGGTACTTTTCTCCATTTTTCACAAGGATGGATTCCCATGATTGTTGTCATCTAAACCTATTTACACCTAATCAACCTTCTTGTGATTTTAGTTTTGCCTTCATAAAGGTGAACCCTTAAGCCTATATATGCAAGTCTATGTCAAGCAAAATCAAATAAAATAAAAAGCCAAGTCATAACCAAAAATAATCATGGGTCATTCCTAACATTCATAGACTACTCCCTTGAAGGATAGCTGTTGAAAAAATGTTTGAAATTACTCAAAGTAAGGTGGACTACTCCCTTGAAGGGAAAATATCAAAAGCATTAAACAAAGCATGCAAACTTAGACCACTCCCTTGAAGGATGGTTGAGTAAATAATTTGTCAAAATAATTAATTTTTTAGAAGCTTCCTATATCGATTAGATTCCCCAAACCCCAAGAAATAAAAACAAAAAGTAAAAGATCCATTATCAAGCAATAGAAAAATCAAAAATATTTTAAAAGCCACAATCAACTCTCATAAGTAAAATAATTTTGAAATCGATAATCAAATATCATGAGTAGACTTCCTCTATCAATCAGTTTACACTTTGTATGACCTAGACTTGTTTATACTGACTCTTTAGAAACCTACAAAAGAGGCATGCTAGTCTCACAAGAAGGTTCCAACCCTCATCCATCTCCCTTTTCTACACTATAATCAAGGGATCTTGAGCTCACTTGACATTATGTGATCAAGACACATTTTTAACCAATTAACTAATGCTAATGTGAATCATTCAAAGGTCTTATGTTCTTTAAGACAATCCAAATTTGGTTTTGTTTTAGTATTTATCAAAGAAGAAGCATTGTGTCATCTTCCTATCCTATTATGACTAGTTGATATATTCACTAAGGCATTTGTCTCTTGATTATATTCTTTGTTATAATATTTGGTGTTGTTAATTAACTTACTTTTTTTGCTCTACCTCAAGTAAATTAACAATAACCATAAGCATAAACACTGTGCATCAACATATATCACAAGCAAAAGCATACATCATTAGCATATTGATCAACATGTCAAAGTCAAGCATCCACGAACAATAAATCAATCAACCATTTTCACCATATGTCTAAATCCAAATAAGGAAAAATATACTTATTAAATTTTATCATAAACATCATAATCATAACCATAAATAACATAAGCATCATCATCAACATAAATAAAATCCATCACATGCCTAGTTAGGTGAGTTATCATTAGTAATCAATATAACATCACTAATGATCAATATAAACATCACATCAAAGCAAGCCATATACCATGAGCAATAAAAAATATAAATCATGAGTTTAACATCATAATTTATACAACAATATACATGTCTTTCTCTCAAAATGTACATCTCACTACATCAACTCACAATTTGGTATCAAAATGATATACAACATAATATAATATATCATAAACCATGTCATGTCTATGCCCCTAGGGCACCACTATTTCTTGGAGCACCATTAGGTCCTATTACCTATTCCCCTAAAGTATTTGTTAGTCCATATATAGAAGCAACCCATTGACCTAGTGTTACCACATTGGCACTGCCTACTAAACTAGATATGTACTCACCCTATTGGGGCTCATCAGGACACCACCTCAGGACTATAGCCTCATAGTAGCATAACTCCTCCACTATGGCTACATATTATTCCATAGGGATAGTGCTTGGTGGTCTTGAAGGTGCTACTTCTCTTCCTCCAACTTATCTTAAGGAGTCTCTCTCCTAGGTAACCAAGGTTATTGAAGCTCTAGCCTGGTCCCTATCACTTGTAAGTGTCACCACCTGACCTTGTAAAGTTACCAGCTGATCTTGTAAAGCTTTAACTTGTGCCTATGTAGTGGCTAACACTATTCCTACTTATGCATCTAGGGTATTCCTTTATACCGTTGTGTAATGAAATTACTTGTATGTTCACTCATAATGATTTTATATCATAAAGAATAAGCAAATATGAGATATCACACAATAATAATTGAAAACAAAGGAAAATAATGAATAATATAGCAAAGCCACTTCAAAGGGAAAACTTCCACAATAATACACTAATAGCAAAATAATTAACATAATGAATAAAGACTAACCACTACCTCTTATATCTAGTCTAATTAACCAAATTTATTCCATAGGCCAACCTATCTAAGAACATAGAGAAATGCAACAAGTATATAAAAGAGGTATGCAAGCCACAAGTCGGCCACACATATCCCTAGAAAAACCAATGATTAAGGGTGTAACAATTACCTCCCCTTCAAAACAACATTGTCCACAATGTTGTGGCAACTTTGGATGTTGCTGCATAAATGCTTCATCATCCCAAGTGGTATCTTCACATGGTAGATTCTTCCATTTGATCAAGTAATCTGTAATCACTCTAGAATGTAGTTGCTTAGTGTGCATGTGAAGGATCACCTTAGGATCAATAATTTTTTTTCCTTCCTCATATAATTATGGAAATTTTATTTAAATGGAAACTCTATATCCAATGACTTTCTTTAGGCATGATACATGAAATATTGGGTGTATGCAAGTGGATGAAAGAAACTCTAACGTGTAGGCCACACTACCAATTTTTTGCAAGATCTGATAAACCCCATAATTCTTAGGGGACAACTTGTTATCCTTTTTTTGTTGCTTCAATGACATCTACTTATATGGCTACAAGTGAAAAAAGACCCAATCACCAATGTCAAAATGACTCTCACTTTTATGTTGATCTTCCTATTGCTTCATGTGATTCTGGGCCATAGCTAAATTTTCACAAAAAATTGCAAGGACCTCTTGTTGATGGTGAATATGTTATTTAATTGCAAGAACCTTTCAATGGACCTTCAAGTTGAAGCGATGGATGGAGGCTGGTATCCATACAGTGCCATAAAGGGAGACATTTTGGAAGAACTATGAACAAAAGTATTATACCACCATTCAACAAGTGGCAACCAATGAACCCATTTATCTTGTTTATCAAAAATAAAACAATGGAGATATCCTTCTAGACATTTGTTGACTACCTCAGTTTGTCCATTAGATTGAGTATGATAGGATGAGATATGAGCCAACTGGGTGCCCAAACATCTAAATAACTTAGTCCAAAAATTACTAGTGAAAATGGGATCTCTATCACTGATAATGATCTTAGGGGTCCCATGCAATTTTTGAACTATATTAAGAAAAGTGGTAGCTACTGTATTAGCAAAAAATGGCTATGATAAAGATCAAAAATGAACATACTTATTGAGATGATCCAAAACAACCGTGATAACATTTTGACCATCTGATCTTGGTAACCATGTAATGAAATCCATAGATACCTCTTCCCAATGCTAGTTAGGGATAGATAAAGGTTGTAAACGACCTAGGGTTTTTATGCTTTTGCCTTTGTTTTATTGACATATCATACATTTAACTACATATTTCTAGACATCCCCCTTGAGTCCTTCCCAAAAAAATCCTACTTGATTCTATGATAGGTTTTCAAAAATCTTGAATGACACCCAATTAGAGTTGCATGAAGTTCCTAAAGGATTTTTGGTTGAAGAAGAGAATACTTACATAGGTACAATCTATCTTTATACCATAATGCATTACCCTTCCATGGAAATTTTTCCAATCCACCTAAATCTTTTTGAATATTTTGAATCAAATCATGGGTAGCATTATCATGTTCCCATTCTAATCATGCTTCGCCTAGCCAATCTACCTAGAAAATGGATATGGCACATAACAATGCCTCAACTAATTCATCCTTTCTAGATAGTATATCTACCACCACATTTTCCTTGCCTTTTTTTAGACTATTTCAAAATCATAGCCTAACATCTTAGTTACCCATTTTTGTTGTTATGTACATGACAACCATTGTTCCAAAAATATTTGAGATTATCATGATCAATTTTTACTTGAAAGTGATGACCCAACAAATAAGGTCTCCATTGTTTGATTGCATGAAAAATGGACATCATTTCATTCTTATATATGGTCTTGTACGAATTTTTACCTTTTAGTTGACAAGTTTCAAATGCAAGTGGTCTACCTTCTTGCATGAGTACAACACCCATGCCATACCTAGATGCATCACATTCAACCACAAAAGTCTTGGAAAAATCAAGTGGCCAATACTGGAGTAGTGCACATAGCCAATTTCAATTATTCAAATATCTAAGTAGCTGCATCAGTCCACTAAAAGGAGTCTTTATTCAACAAAGAAGTGAGTGGGGCTACAATACTACCATAATTTTTGACAAACCTATGATATAACCAGTTATCCCCAAAAATCCCCATAGTTATTTGAGTGTCTTAGGAATTGGCCAGTCCACCATTTCTTGGATTTTTTTAGGATCCACTTTCACTCCTTCATAAAAACTAGATGACCCAAATATTCAACCTCACAAGCCTCAAAAGGTACATTTGGAAGGTTTGGCATATAATTGATGTTGTTCCAAAATGGAGAGTACTTGTTTCACATGCTGCAAATGCTCTTCCCAATTTTTACTATAAATGAGGATATCATCAAAGAATACTAGATTAAATTTCCTCAAAAATTGCCTAAAAATAGTATTCATCAAACTCTAAAAAGTAGATGGTGCATTTGTTAGACCAAAAGGCATAACCTAAAACTCATAATGGCCCTCATGAGTCTTGAAAGTTGTTTTGGGTATGTCTTCATCATAGATCTAGATTTGATGATACCCAAAATGCATATATAACTTGTTAAAATAAAAAGCACCATTCAATTCATCTAGAAAATCATCAATGATAGGAATAGGAAACTTATCTTTGATAATGTACTTATTGAGTTCTCTGTAGTTAGGGCACATCCTCCAGGTGTCATATTTCTTTCTCACCATGAAAAATGGTGAAGAATATTTTATTTGGCTATGGTGAATGATTAATTCATCCAACATCTCCTATACCATCTTTTCAAGTTCACTTTTTTTGGCATAGGGATACTTGTATGGCCTGATGTTGGGTGGTGTATTTCCCAAAATAAGTTTGATAGCATGATCATGCATGTAGCTAGGTGGAAGTCCTTTTGGCATGTCACCAAAAATAATAAAATGGGCACCAATCACTTATTGTAGATCAAGAGGTGGAGATGGTTGAGTTGGCTATACTTCCATGGAAAAAAAGTGAGCTACAAATCCTTTAGCACCCTTATGGAGAATATTTGTCATTTGATGGGAGCTAACAAGTTGTACAGATTTATCCCTTAATCCCCTTAGCTTAATGTCCTTTCTTTAGAATGAAAACACATGAATAATTTTTAGAAATTCATCTCAATAGTGCCCAAAGTTGTGAGCTAATGTACTCCTAAAAAAATATCAACTCCACCCATGGGAATCTCTAACATAGGAGAATCCAACAAGTAGTCTCCCATGGCTAACTTAACACTATGACATTTTCCTAAATAACTGATAGTCCCACCATCTACAATCATAACCTAAAATTCTAGAGCTAGATAAATGAAATAGTTTAAATGATTAGCCAGCTTACTATTGATGAAGTTGTGTGTGGTCCCAGAATGAATCAATACAGTGACCTATTTATTAAGGAAACTCATCACCTTAAGAGTTTATGGAATACTACTACCTAAAAGGGAATGATAAGAAATAGTAGGCTGAGAGTCTTCAAATTCTTCCTCAATACCTTCTACATCCTCACCATGTGCTTCTTCATCATCTTCATCATCATTAACACCTTCAGTGTAAAATATCTTCTTTTCAGCACACTAATGGTCTTTGCTCCATTTGTTATCACAACCATAACACAACCCTTTGGCTCACTTCTCCTCAATTTCTCATTGTGTTAATCTAGTGGGCTATGGAAATGATGGTGTTGGAAAGATGAGATCATGACTAGTAGTGAAATTTTTCCTTTTGACCATCTCTTTTTCTTATGCCATACGTACCCTAGGGATAACTTTTGATACAGATGTTGGGTTAAACATTCAAACCTCAAATTAGATGTTATTTTTTAGGCCACCCAAAAATAGATCAGTTAAATTATCCTCAGTGATATCTTCCACACATAAATAGATATTCTAAAACTAATGAATATAATCATTCATAGTTCTTGATTTCTATAGTTTGGTTAATTGACTGAAATAGTTCTCAAAGATAATATTCTGATAATGAGCCAATAATTCCTTAGTGAAAATAGACCATGTAACAAGAGCACCATTTTTTAATTCTGAGCATATAACCATTGATATCAAATGAATTGCCCAGGTTCTAGATACAAAGATGCCACTATCACCTTCTAAGAATTAGGGGTTTGATGCAGCTCAAATAAATTCTCAATTTGGGTAATCTAAGTGAGAGGATCCTTACCATCAAACTTATGCAAGTCCACTTTTATCAACATAAATTTCATACCAGCATGGGAGTTGTTGGTGTTGAGAGGAGGATTTGAATGCTAAAGTCGAGGGTTGTTGGGTTTAAACTAAGATGTAAGGTAAGCCAATTGCATAGTGATATGATGTAATTCATTATGAGCCCCATTAATCTCTTTGCACATCCCTAAAACATTAGCTTGGATTGAAATAAAGTCATCATGCCTCACCAAGTTCTTTATGTCTACCTGAAGCTAATAAATCACTAGATCTAAAGTAATAGATTCCATGTCATCGATAGGAGTCTTAGGAGTTTCTTGCCCCCCTTTTCTTCCCTAAGTACCAAGACATACCATATACAAACCCTAGGAGGGTTTTTAACCCAAAAAAAGGTGTAATAGGAGATGGTACTTTTGTGATCACCTTATCAAGATGAATCCAATGACTACCTTTGTGCACTGGGGTAAAAATTTTGGCACTAAAAAATTATACCAATATAGTATACCATTGCAATCATCTCATTGAGATGAATCCAACAAATATAATTGTGTAAAGGGAATTTTTTCCCAAACTTTCTTTTTAAATATTTTTTTTCAAAAAAGCATTTTGAGTAATACTACGCTGACAAAAAAAATTAATTTTTCCCAAATTGAAAGTTATATTTTTTCACTCCCACCACTCCCAAAAGCCATGCCTCACTAGATCCAAAAACAAATACTGCAAGAAACTTGCCCAAATCGAAGCTCTGATACCAATTATAATGAAATTACTTAGATGTTCACACATAATGATTTTATATCACATAAAATAAGAAAATATGAGAGATCACACAAAAATAATTGAAAATAGAGTAGAATAATAGATAATATAACAAAGCCACTTTGAGGGGGAAACCTCTAAAATAGTGAACTAATGGCAAAACACTTAATGAATAAAGACTAACCACTACCTCTTATATATATTCTACTTAGCCAAGGTTATTTCATACGCTGACCTATCTAATAACATAGATAAATGTAACAAGTATATAAAAGAGGTATGTAAGCCATAAGTTGAACATACATATCCCTAGACACACTAATGGTTAAGGGCATAACACTGTGCCCTCTAGCCTCCTCTCTTAGCTGGGTCCACATCCATCTACTTCCTGCCACCATCATCTCCACCAAAATCCACTATCACATAAAGAGCCTAGTACCATACAAGGTAACCATATATAAAGCCTTCATCACCTATCATAGGCCACACTAAAAACTCCTCATGATCCAACAAGGTCTATATTAGATTTGGCTCAAGTAGTAAGATCTATGCATCCTCTCACCTATATCTAGGAAATGGGCCTAGGATACCCTGAAGTAGGTTAAACTATCTCTCAACCTTGTCAAATGGGATGAGATCTACCTCCCCATCTCACCTACAAAAAATAGACCTATAACTTTTTAGGGATAAAGTCTACCTCCTATATTTTTCCCACTCTAGAAACTCAACATATGACCTCCAAGTAACATTAAAAATCATCAATGCATCTAGTATACCCTTGAACCAATCTATATCACAATCTCCTTCTCTTGCACTTGAGGCAACAAAGTCATCTCTCCACTTCATGAAATCAATAAAAAAATCAATCTAAGCATACCCCACCCATGATATCCCCATCAACCTCAACACTTGAATGTGATCATAAGCCCATCAGTGTAGGATAAGCCTGATGCTAATGTCGTACCTCCTATGAGCTCTAAAACCCCACAACTCCCTATATATTTGAAAAAGTAAAATAAATACCCATCCAAACACTATACATCCTAACAACATCTTACCTAACACCCTTAATAGTAGATAGGGAAACCTCTCGCTACTCAAATCTAGAAAGGCAAAGCATGAAACAACCATCATCATCATAGTCATCAGTTTCCTCTCACCCCTTGCCCTCTGATAAAGCATAGAGTAGATGAAACCCTCAGTATGCCACCTAAAATGATCATGGTTATCTACATACATCATCTCTAATAACTCTTCCCACTCCTACTCATTGTGATATATTGAATCACCTCAAAGAGGTAACTATGTGATCCTTTGCACATCCTTTAGTAAGATAGTCATCTCACTAGTGGGTAGTAGGAAGGTGTCCATGGCTAGATCCCATATCTTGATGAAGGCCATGATCATCACCAAATTTCATGGAATATGTTAGTAGTGTCACATTGATCCAAGCTTGACCACCTCTATATGTACCCAATCTATTGGGGTCATCCCCTAGTAGATCTCTACAAAGATACAAGGTACCCAATCTTGCATCTGGATCTACTCCCATGATTGTAATGTTTGATAAATAAAAAACTTAGTTTTATATACTATGTTTTCTTATTAACTTTTCCTATCACACCTACCTCACCCTCTATTCAACTAACAAGTAAAACTATCTTATCTCAAAACCTACACATTCACCCTCTTTGCCTAGTACACCTAGCCCCAATCTTAACTATTATCTATAAACCATTAACCCCTACCCTTAAAATGTTACCCTAAATCTTCAACCACTAACCATAATGTTTAAAATACCAACATCTTCAACTTTACAACATTCAACCTTTTCAAAACCAACCCCCACCCTAGTCAACCACTGATGTCATGGTCATTGTCGATGGTTAGGTGACTAATTATCAATAGTCATTAACCATCGATGGTTAGCTATGATCACTGATGGTCACTATGCATGACCATTAATAGAATACCTAAAAATTCCCCCCATAACTCTCACCTAAAAACCAACCACAGCTACAAACTAACCTACACTCTACCATTACCTTACCCTAGCTACCCTACCGTGACTAATTTTAGAAATCACCCACAACTATAACCAAAACTACTCAAAACCCTAACACCCTAGGTTAACCAAAATAATAAATACACACAATCAAACCATACCTAACAAACCACAAAGTAATGCAAATTCAAATCTAATCTATCAATTACAAGCAACCCCTACCTCATTCCTTGACCACCATCAAGGAAGAATTTAAGGATCTATTACCCATCCTCATCTGCATTCATACCCACCCTGCATCTTTGTTGCTCCACTCAATCTATGTGTCCAACTTAATAATCAACCAATCATTGGCATTCACCATCGTAGAGCAATCACAAAATGCCACAAATGTACCAACCCCCACTTCCAATAGTCAAAAATTCAAATGAGTCTAAATGACTCACTTTTTTGCTTTTGACTACCAGACTTTTAAGGCTTTCCCCCTGACCATCAATGGTTAGGGTGACCATTGATGGTCACTTATTCAACCTTGACCATTAATGGTTAGGGGTTTAACTTTTTACCTTTGCCTTTTCACCTAAAATTTTTAAAACAAAACCACATCAAGCACCCACCCATAGAGACTACCTTCACCTTGACAACCACCTCATCACCTTGCCATTGGTCTATTTCAAACTAACTAACATGCATTTTGCGATGAATTTTACCTAGTCCTTTTGAATGCAATGACAATAATTACCATATTGACCACTTTTTTGAACTTGCACTTCCTTGGATATGCCAAACCCACTTGTGTCTTCTTGGGAGCACTTCTTACCTCAGATACTCATAAATTCACTTGACCAATTTATGTTTTCATCAGGAGTAGTTCCCACTTTGGATACCCATAAAAACATTGACATCACCTAGGAGACTTGTGTTTATGAGTGCACGTAGCCACCACACCTAAATACGGTCATGTGATCCTCTTATTCTTTATCCTTTTAAGCACCAACCTTTATTTTTACCAACTATGGCAACCTAGTCTATGCACGATCTTGGATATCACACCTTTTATCATACTTTATGCATATGTTTATACTTCAAGTGCCCAACCTATCATTCACACATTTTTATCATCACATACTCACTCATCAAACCCACACTTGATTCTTTTTCACCTCATCGATTCTCGATTTGAGGGGGAATACCTCTTCCTATGCTTAGGGTAACCAAACCTTCCACTAGCAATCCATTTTTGTTTTACATGTTGCTGATACAAATTTCATAACAAAAAAAAGTAAAATGTAGACACCAAAAATCTGCACACAATGGTTCTAAATGTTGTAATTCCCCTAGACCACCTTAGGACCCCTTTAGGCCTAACCATTGACATTTTGACCAACAAACAAGATTAACCTAAGTTAGTTGACCTTTTGGCTAAAACCCACTTTTTAAATAACCCTACCTTTGAACCATGGCTATTGACAATTAGGGTGACCACTAATGGTCACCTTGACCATTGATGATTAGGTTTCACCATCTAAACCAACTTAGCTCACCCTTAACTTTGACTTGTTTTTATATAATTAGAATATCTAATTCATGTGTGAGCCCATGCATGATGAAGTCAAAATTAGATAGCAAGTTAGACCCTTTGTTAATATCTTATTTTACCTCTCCTTCCTTGCCTATAAGAAGAGAGGAGTAGGAGGTGAAGAATATCCATCCACAATTATCAAGATCTTTTACATCCAAAGATTCTTTTGCAAGTATTCTTCTAACAATCTAGTAATCCAACCATCATGATAAAGAGACAACTTTCCACTACCCCTCAATCAATATCCAAGTATAGTTACTCTGATGGAATCATTCCAAATTCTACCAATGATTCAACCACCTCAACCATTCATTTGACCAACCTCCAACAAGCTAGGTATTTATTTCCAATCTATCAAATACTTTGCTTCCATTTTGTAATTAGCCCAGTACAATCCCATCTCCCAAAATTACCTTTGGTGATCCCATCAATCTAACATTTATCAACCTAGACCCAACACACAATAACCACCAATGGTCAGCTTGACCACCGATGGTCTATTCAACTACTGATGGTTGCCTCAACTACCGATGGTCACCTCAACCACCAATAGTCACTATGGAAAAAAATAACAAGTTATTTTCACCCACTTACCCTCAACCAAATCCAATTTTTTTTTGTCTATCTATTCACAGACCCCTAACCTATTTTTTGAACCACACTTGACTTGTTTATCATTAGTATTTATTTCCTTATTGCTATATTAGTCATTTAGTCTATTTTATTTATCAATCATTCTTTATGTTCAATTTTATTATCTTTTGATTATTGATGCAAGTACTCTATATTCTATTTTTTAACTTTATTTTTTAAAACATGTGGATTGATAGCCCCCAAGGAGGCTCCTACTTTTGAGATCTAGCTAGTGCTAGACAATCCACCCATCTATCTATCTAACCAACCATTTAATTTAGTGTTGTCTTATTACAGGTCATCCTCCCAAGCTAAAGAGGAGCTCTTCACAATCATGTGATTCAACACGTGCACAACTAAATAGGTTTTTCAACCATACTCGTATTTGGTTTTTTCTTCTTCATTTTCATGAAATATAAGCTTACATTCATTGAAATACTTCCATGGCTATAGTAATGGTATATTGTATAGATCTTGGTTGAAGAGTATTATTAAATCTATCAAAGCTATAGATGAAAAAATCTAGGAGTGTGCAAGCACGATTCTCCTTTTTTTCATAATAAGGGATAAGTATTATCATTTAATCTCATGAGATAAGTAAGGGTACGATGTTCCCAATGGTATGATAAATATAGTGATAAATGATTGTCTATAATGTAGTAATGTGTGGGGGCCCCTTAGTGGAATGGATATATAAATGATTCACACACACAATAGTATTATTTTACTAAGGACCATGGAAATGTAAGAAACAAACATAGTGTATAATTAGTATCATACATAGTATGGATCATGACACCAAGCATAAGATATCACATAGTATAGGCAATGCAATCAAACATGGTCATGAAACCACACATAAAATAGGAAACCATTTAGTAAGAGATATAACCCATAAGTAATTAATGACAATATATGAAAACTATAAAATCCTATATGGATAAACTGGACAAGAAATTGATATGAAACAAACATAGGCACACACAAGTAAAAGAACACACATGTAAGAAATTGAGCAATCATAAAATATGTAAGAGAACACACAATTTATACATGTAAAATGTAAAATGTAGGATATCACAACATATGTATAGTCATTGTAAATAAATTTATATGATAAATGAAAATCAGGAAGTATATCATTTGAGACCTACTTTAAAGAGATGCCCCTAGTATAAGGTATGCCACCAATTTGAGAATACCCATGAGTGTGGGCATAAATGTAATTGCATAAAATTTGTAAGTCCATGATCATATATACCCTATATATATTTTATCTCACTAACTAAAACAATTCAATGATATGCACACGTGTATGTAAACCTATAGGTATATAATCATGATATGTATCCATAAACAAAGATAAAGGCAACTATTTGTTTTTAATTTTTATGTTTTTAATGTTTTTAATATTTTTTATTTTTATAATTTTTATAGAATAAGGAGATCACATAAGGAAAATTCCAAGAGGTGAAATCAAGAGGAAACCAAGAAGGTAATCAAACAAGCCAAGGTGCAACAATCCATAATAAAGAAGAAGAGGTGGATTCCAAACAACTTATAACTTCCCTCATAAATCAATGCATGTTAGGATGTAAGGTATTGATATATATGTTATCATAATTAGAAAATTTGTATAGGTGTTTGAAATGGTATCAATAATCAAGGGGAATGGGCCATAAGAACATATAAATCAACATAAACCAAAGGAATACAAAAATTTCAATGTAAACAAAGGCAAGAGCTAATATGTAAAATCTAGAAGAAATATTAGTTAAGGAATAATTCCTAGGGAGTAAGGAACATGAAAGGTATGAAATATATAATAAATAAACTAAAATAAGTTATATATAATAGGATATATTGATGAATTTCAAGAGATAAGGTATCATTTTTAATTAATGATCTCATCTAAATGTCCACTAAATATATCTAGTCATCCCAATAATTCTCAAAGGGTATCATGGGTGATGAATGTTGAGAGTTAGATGCATCACTAAAAGTATAAAAAATCTGACTAGGATTTGGTTAGTAACTTGATCATCAGCCTAATGAGAGGTATCATGAAGATAGGCTATAGGTGCAACCTTAACCTTTTAGAAATGATCACATGTATTAGTTTAGATATATCTTGTTTAGTTCAATTATTTTTAGGTGTCTGGATATGAATATACATAAAAGGATATGATAATCCTATATTAGGACATGGATGAGTAGATATTGCATGTTTTAATGGTGTAATTATAAGAGTTTTATATCTAGGAGTTGTAAATTGACAAATCATAATTATAGATACAATTGTAAGTGTAGGAGTTGTTAGTAGATGTATGAAATTAGACCAATTGTTTACCATGTTAGCCTCTCAAATTTTAATCTCAAAGTTTTTGACCATATGGAAAACATCATCAAAATATTTCCTAGTATTAAAAATGACTTTATCTTTGAGTGGTTGAAGCAATTTTTTTTAGAAAATTCTTTCTAACTCATTATCAAGTTTTTGGCGAGACATTTTTGTAAGTGTAGTCTTGAATCAAAGCACATACTCACTAACACTATCATTAGGTCCTTGTTTAAGTTGATAAAAATGGGAACATGTGACCTTTTCGATAATATTTATAGAAAATTGAGTTAATAATATATTATCTAAATATTTACATTGATGCATAAAGCTTACTGGTAAGGTGTATAACTAATCCAAGGCATGGTATTTAAGAATTATAGGAAATATATTCATCATAAATAGATCATCATGTGAAAAGCCAAATAATGAGGAAAAAAAATATTGAATTTGGTGTGAAGGATCATCTTTTCCATGGAAAAATTCATATTTAGGCACTATAAACTAGTACGTAAAGGGTGAGTGAATACCTCATGAAATAATGGGTTGTGTAATATATCTTGAGAAGTGACCACATGGATAGGTTTTTTAGATATTTGGGAAATTTACCTAATTAAATTTTTCATGTCTTGGAGAGATTATTTAATGAATTCATCCTTAGATGTAGTTTCATAAGTATGATCCAACATATGATAAACATTGATATGAATAGAGACTTTAGGATTTTAAATATGACTAAAACCAAAATATAAAACATTAGGATCTCTAGTTGAGATGATATAATTGTCATAGGAGGAATAAAATATGTAATAAAATGTGGAGTAATGATGTTGTTAACCTAAGGAGTAACATTAGGTAGAGACATATAGGTATTAATAGGATCACTAGGAGTACTAGCTTCACCACTTGATGTATAAGTAGAGTTTCCAATAAGTGGTTTAAAAACATTAAAAACATTTATGGTAATATTATCAAGTGTAGAATCCTTAGCCACATATTTATTTTATATCTATTTTAACTTTAGTATCATAGACCCTAAATATCTATGGAATTTATAAATTACTCTTCTAAAGTAAGCAAGTCTATGAAATATTTTAGGATCTATATCATCAAAATAATATGCATCACCAAAATCATCATCATCCTAATAACCATATTCATCATCATTTGCATTATAATTTAAAATTATATTATTTCAATTTTGATTATCAACAATAATATAAGGAGGAAATCAATACCTTTTATCATTTTATATTTCAAAGAAGCAGGAGTATTAACCAAAGGAAGTTAAATAAAATCACAAGTAGCACCATGAAATCTAACATTTCACCTTGTAGGGTTGAAGATAAATCCTTATTAATAGACATAATATGTAAACATGAGAAAATTGAAGGAATATATGTTAGTGATAAAGGAATGATGAAAATAGTTAAATATGAAAATCAGATCCGACTAGTGGAAAATCAAACCTGAAGGGGATGAAAATCAAATCTAACTAGTGGAAAATCATATACAAAAGGGATGAACAATGAGGAAACTCTAAGGTTAAATATATTCAAAGAGTGGAGTGATTCACCATAATATATGAAATAGATTTAGGAGGTGAATAAACACAATCATTTATGGTATAATGAAATAATAATAAATCAAACCTTTGAAAATTAGATCTTAAAATTAAAATCAATCCCTAGAGGGAGAGGGTTGTGAAACCTTGATGTAGGATTATCCAAAGATTAAAAGTTATCTTTCATTATTTTGAATAAGTATTATTTTGTTGATAACTTGAGTGTGCCTAGTCAAGAGCAATGGTGAAAAAGTTCAAGGATAAAGCCACATGCAAAAGTTCTAAGGAAATAATGTGCAAGGATAAACAAAAGGGTCATGCATAGGACCAAAGGTGCATATATGAAACCAAACATTAGATTTGAAGTATGAAATAAGGTCCAAGCTTATAAAATATAAAATTATTTGACCCAAAATCCATGTCAGCCTACCATCAATATTGAATTATACTTGAAAGTAGGAATAACAATAAATGTAATAAACATGTTAGTTAGGGGCCTAGCTGGGAAATTAGATTAAATATTAGATAGTCAACATAATTAATTTGTAAACTAGATTGGTTGGTGGGAATAGGATCTTTGAGAGCTTTTCAATAGGTCTATAAATATAATACCAAGGGAATCGTTCAAGATATTTATTTAGGACAAGTAAACTCTATTGATTGTTTTATCCAAATTAAAGAGTGAATGAGAGAGTGGATTAACAAAGATGCATCCAGGAAGAAGAGAGAGAGAGAGTAATTAAATTAGATAGAAATTTTGAGTTGAAAGGCATAGGCTCAGGTTATTGAGGTAAATGCCACTACAATTTATCTAAGTGTTGGCTCTTATATTATAAAGCTCAATGCTCTTTATTTGAACTAGTGAATAAAATTATTTGCAATTTATTATTATTATTATTAAAAATATATTTGTTTTGTGTGTGTGAGTGAGAGACTTAGGCCACATGGATTAAATTCCTTTATTTAGGAACTCATTATATTAATCTATCATCTAGTATTAGAATGGGTTTGAACCTTGTTGAGTGTGGATGAGATTTAATATGTGAGATTGTAAACATGAGACTTATAATAGTAGTGTGATGGATTCAAAACTTGAAATTGAAAATGCAACAAAGAAGAGCCACTAACAGAGGGGTAATGGCTTCAAAACTTGTAATTAGACTAGAGGAATTTTTGGATGAGTTATGTGTCATATGAGCATGCTTAGAAGTTGTTAAGGAGGACCAACATTAGGGTTTCATTCCAAGGAATGAAATGAGTGATAAAGGAGAAGGATAGTGCACTAAAGAAGCTAAAGGTGCTATAGGTGAAGGTGTAGAAAAAATTGAGGATCAGAATGAAGCCAATGAATATATTATCTTGAGAGTTATATCATGCATTGGAAAGGGTGTGAAGATATAATTTACCTCTTACTTGGGAAGTATACATCCAAAGGAACTATTATTTTGGATCAATGACATGGAGTAATACTTTGAGTACAAGGATATATTTGACCCTTAAAACATAAATATGGCATAGTCAAATTTGAAAGGACTTGTATCATTATGGTGGAAATAAGTCCAGAGTGAGTGAAGTGGAAGAGGGAAGTTCAAGATAAAAAATTGGGATAAGATGGTTGTTAAACTAAGGGGAAAGTTCCTACTAAGAGACTATTAAATGGGATTTTTTAGAAAACTCTATAATCTAAGATAGAAGGATATGTCAATGAATGTATACATTGAATAATTTTATAATATTGATATCTAGTTTAGACATAATTAAGTACACAAGGAGAGAGTCACATAATACCATAATAGATTGTGCCTTGGGATCTAAGTAGAGTTAAGTTTAATTTAGATCCAAATTATTGAGGAAGCCTATAATTTGACACTTAAATTGGAAGAGGCATTTTAAAAAAGGTAACTAAATAGAATTAAGTACATGGGAAGATCCATATGAGGGGGAAAAGGAGGTGCTAAAAGAATCCAGTAAAGGCAAGGCATATAAGTTGCCTCAATGAGTGATGCACCTAGTCAGGATCAAAGTGGTGCATGAGGATTTGAGCATGGAAACACACATGGATGAAGTGGATCTTATCAATATAGAAGAAGAGGTATATTTTTTTAGAGGAATGGATGAGTATTCATAAAAATATGTTTTTGATGTGGAAAACCATGGAACTAAGCTTATGACTTTCTAATCCATGCACAGTCCTTGTACAACCAATCTTACTCATCATTCATTTTATTGCATAGGGAGTGCAACTCTCACCCAATATTGTGCACTCCTTTCCTAAATTTTTCCCAAACTTATATGAACAATTCCTACACTTTATCATAGAATTTTATGCACTAACCCTTATGCACTCCACACTATACACTCATTACCATGCTCTTCATAGTTTGTATCCCTATGTTCCTCATAGTCCCATGCCACAGCTCATATAGCCACATGCCTATCTAAATCTTGGAATCCACAATAAATCCACATGTCACCTTTCCTTGGCCACATACTTTAATGGGTTCACCAACCATCATCTAGCCTATAAGATGAACCAATACAATTGTCTTCTTAGTAACTAACAATGGTTGTAACCACTCTTGTATTCTAATTGTATAAGTATGTAACATACACATCTAGATAAAGATAGATGCTCCATATATTCATAAAATAGATAACATGATCCACATATCTAATCTATAAAACATGCACTATAACACATTATACCAATTTTCCCTAATCTCTGTTAATGAATAAAAGTTGCATTTCTTAAAAGTAATAATTCCACTCCATTGAATGTGTTTAGCTGTTTCTTTATGAATTAGTTTTACCCATTCACTCTACATAACCAAAACTTGGTTTTTCCCTACATGCTTGGTCCTAGGCCCCATGGTGTAGATTAATAATATTAGAGCTAAGAATCTTTGTTCCTTTCTATGCCTATAAACATGTGATCACAATTTAAGAAGGAAGGTTTTTCAATCAGTCCTATTTTAGAATATCCAAAAGAATGTCATAGAAAAATTAATATAGATGACACCCAAAAGCAACCTCAGGTATCCCTCAAGGTATGAAATCTCATCATTGATGTACTAGAGGCATAATGCATTGAATATTTTGGCCACTTTTGTGAATTTATGGTATAGATCAATCTAATGCCTTCTACCACACTTCTATAGTTATCTCAATAATGGTTTCAATAACAAACCCCCTTCAAAGGTCAATTCAATCATCACATCTCTCTGTTTGTATTCAATATCAATGCCAAAGCATTAAATTACTAGATTTAACAACTCAAAGCATACTTCTCAGTCAATTATTTCATTGATGCTGAGAATATCACCTTCACAGTACTAAAGATGTCCACACTAGTCATTCACTAGTGGGAGAGATTCAATGTGTAGTACACATAAGAAAGTGTTCTAATTGAATCTTGGAAGATTTTTTTTGATGTGATAAACGCAGAATACAACCCTCTATGCCACTTTGAATATGAATACATCAAGTTCCAATAATTACAATAGTGCAAAGATCTATCCATGAAAGACTACACCAACATTTTCATGACTACTCTATGTGCCTTCACAAGAACTTGAGAAACAACATAAGGTGCTAAAGTACAAAAATGAAATCTCACCTTATATTTATGTGAATATGGAGTTATTGAATTCTAACACTTAGGGCAAGGATATCAAAACTCTGTAAACATCAAAGCCAAGGCAAAAATGAAGTAATGTATTACCTATTCATCTAATGTAATTTATAAGTCCTAGCCTTTACATAACTCCACATCATAACCTTTTGCATAGAATTAATAACACACTTCTCAAAAAGAAGAGTAGCACCAAAAGACTTCAACCCTTCAAGGCTTCAATACCTTTTATGTCAAATAAAGGAAAAAAGAAAAATTATGGTGATAAGTGGTGCCATCACCATCGCTCATCCACTTATAATGATTTTGAATGCCACATGCAAAAATACATACTCACATAATCTACATCAGAACCCACAGTAATGGATGATATTGATCCATATGCCTCTTGTTTGAGCATTAACACCACTGTGATTGAAATAAATAAAGAGCATGAATGTCTCTTCCATACCAAGTTTTGGGTGAAGGGTCAGCATCTCTATGTCATCATCAATAGTGGTAGTTAGAAGAACATCATCACCTAATCCATAACTCAGTGCCATGGTCTTACCACTATTTCACATCCAAATCCATACACTTTAGGGTGTCTATAATAGGGAAAGATATATAAGGATAACAATAATGAACTTTATCATTACAAAGTCAAGCTTATAGAGGATAATTTCACTTGTGACATCACACCTCTAGAGGTATATGACATCCTACTAAGGAGAATGTACTTTTATGACTATTAAGCTACATATTAAGCTAAGCCACAGTGTTGGATTATTCACACGTAAGATCCCTTATATAAACTCTTTGAGTTAATACCCACAACTAAAGTCACCTTGTTCTCTACCAAGAAATGTCACAAAACCATCTCACATCTAAATTTTTTATGTTATTCATGGTCTTCCCTAATTCACCTATAAATTCAAAATTGAAACACACCCTAGCAGTGAACAACACTCGTACATCACCATAACAACAACTCAATAATTTACTAGATTAACATAGTGAAGTATTCATATACCCTTAAGGTCTTCTAACACAATGCACAAAAAATCACCACATCTATATAGTTCTTGGATCCCCTCTTCTAAATATCCCTCTCTATCATAGATCAATTTGGGAGAATGATGAAGTTTAGTGCTAGATTCAAGAGATTCTTAATTAGGGTAAGATCAGGCCTATCTCATCACCTTTCGATATTTTTATAGTACTCTCAGCCAAGAAAGATAGGTCCTAGTGAATTTGTATAGACTATCAATCACTCAACAAAATCATGGTGAAGAATTGGTATCCACTACCATGCATTGATGACCTTCTAGACCATCTCCAAGTTACACAATACTTTACCAAGATTGACTTGAAATTAGGTTACCATCAGGTTCTGTTCTATCTTTAAGACATCTAAAAGATAACATTTAAGACTCAAGAAGGATTGTACACATGGTTGGTCATGCCTTTCAGCCTCACCAATATGCTAACCACTTTCATGCACTTGATGGATGGTCTACTCAAGCCATTCCTAAACTCCTTTGTCATCATATACTTGGATGACATTCTCATCTTCAAAAATACTTGGGAGGAGCATATGGAGCACATCTCATGTGTCTTAGACACTTTACACTAACACAAGTTATAATCCAACTTAGCAAAGTGTACATTTGGCACCATGTAGATCCAATACTACATCATCGATCACACTAGCATCAAAGTAAGTTTAGAGAAGATCAAAGTGATCTAAGATTGGCCTACTACATGTAATATCATAAAATGAATGAGTTTTATTGGACTTGATAACTTATGCTATAAGCTTGTCCTTGGTTTTTTGCACATCTCTTAGGCTCTTAGATAGCTCACACATGCCAAATCCAAGTTTGACTAGACACATGCACAATAGTGCTTTTTTGAGGCACTCAAACAATGCCTTTATGCAACACTATTCTTGAAATGCCTAAAATTATGCATAACTTTTAAATACACA
Organism: Torreya grandis; assembly: GCA_037957365.1. Classification (NCBI taxonomy): domain Eukaryota; kingdom Viridiplantae; phylum Streptophyta; class Pinopsida; order Cupressales; family Taxaceae; genus Torreya; species Torreya grandis. The sequence goes on from JARHVA010000103.1 coordinate 6,084,342, forward strand.
CTAATTTATCTAACTACACACTTGGTGTAGTGCTCATTCAACATGGATATTTAGTCCCATACCAATACAAGACATTTAATTACATAATGTAAAGGTACTCTACCTATGATAAGGAACTATTTGTTATTATGACAATAATTAAGTAATGATAACACTACATTATCAATAAGGAGATAATTGTTTATTTAGACCATAAACCACTTCAATTCTTGAAGTCACAGAACAAACTAAAAAATTCACACCACATAAAATGGATGAATTATCTAATACAATTATATCTTGTCATCAATCACAAGAGAGGGAAGGAAAATAAGGTCGCACATTGCCTTAGCCAACCACAAATTCATGCAATCATCATAATGATGGACACACATGGCCATAATTTGATAGAACGGGTTCCCCTCTACTCAGTTGATCAAGACTTCACAACAACTTACACTAGCCCATGTAGGGTAATAAATTTCAAGAGTTCTTCTTGTTTAACCAACTTCTATACAAGCTCAAAGATCTATATGTTCCCTTTGGCACACCTCACCAACAACTCATTTTAGAGGCACACTACACAAAGACCTCAAGACACTTCAACATGACAAAGACTCTAGCCACATTAAAGTCACACTTCTCCTAGTTACGCCTGCACAAAGATGTGGAATGCCACATCAAGTATTGCATTCCTTGTTGTATCTCTAAGCCCACAAATAGGAATCTAGGATTTTACACACCTCTATTAGTTCTATCTAGACCATGGGAATCTATCAACATGGATTTCATGACTAGATTACTTGTGATAAGATGATAACATGATGCTATGTTTATTATATTGGATCAATTTTACAAGATGGCCATCATGGTCACATGTAGAAAAAACATTGATGTAATTGCCACTACACATGCATTCTTTAACCATGTTTGGGTTCATTTTGGGTTACCCACATCCATCTTCTATAACTATGATCCATGCTTTATGAGTCATTTTTGGTAAGCATTATAGGATTTGATGGCTACATAATTAGATCAATTGATAAATTTTCATCCTTAGATAGATGGAAAAATAGAAGTGGTGAATCACACACTTATTCATCTTATATGAATGTAAAATCACACACATGATTACACTTGGGATGAAAATCTATTATACATTCAACATGCCTACAATAGGGATCTTCATATATCTATTGGCCATAGTCTACTCTAGACATGTCTTGGGTTGAAATCTTTGACACCTATTGACATCTCTTACCACAAACCATCAGACGATGAGTCATTCACATAAGAATGGAAAGAAGACAAAGTAAATAAGTTTTTATACCAAATTTAGTTTATTCACTAATAGGTTCAATAGATTTTCTCTTACACTCAAGATAAGTAAAAGAGGTCATATGAAACACATCACACACCTCATGCATTCTAAGTTGGTGATAAATTCTAGTTTTAACTTCAAAAGGAGTACTTCAAAGGTCCACATCGAAATATTAAGCCTCTGCACTATGGTCATTACACCATTTTGTGCATAACTAGTGAGAATGCCTTTGTTCTTGATCTACCTTAGTACATGGGCATGCACCTAGTTTACAACATGAAACTTCTCAAGCCTTATACTCTATTATTTTTTGAGCCAATAATGACACAACATCATTCTAATTTGGATCTTGAACACTTGTTCCCTGTATAGAAGTACTCTATCATCAAAGTGATAGACATACACAACCACCATGACACACATGAAATTTTATGAGTGGCCAAGGTTTGGAAATATGCTGATTAATCTAAGTGGTACACTTCATAACAACTTCAAGTGTAGTTTTTGTAACTATGCATTAATTCTATGGAGACCATTTCTCTTCAAGAAAGGGTAAATGATCCATGCATAGTCCCCATGTAGTTGATATTACTCCTCATTCACTCTACTATGTAGGGCATGCACCTCTCACCCAATCTTGTGCACTCCTTTACTAAAGTTTACTCACAGTCATCTGCACATATACTACACCTTATCATGGACCTTTATGTACTAACCCTTACACACTCTACATTATGCACTCATTACCATCTTCTTCATAGCTTGCATCCCTACACACCTCATAGTCCTACACTATAGCTCATAGCTGTACTTTCCTAGCCAACTTTTAGACTCTAAAATACATCCACATGTCATCTTGCCTTGGCTATGTGATTTAAGAAGTTCACCAACCATCATCCAAACTAGAAGATGAACCAACACAACCATATTCTTAGTAACTAATAGTGGTTTTAACCACTCTTATATTTTAATTATATAAGTATGTAACATACACATCTGACCAAAGATCGATGCTTCATATAATAATAACACATAAAAGATGCTCTATAGAGTGGATAATGTAGATGGTTGATAAGTTAGGATTAAATAAGGTGGTGCATATTAATCCTTAAAAAGTATCATGGCTACAAAATATTTAACAAGTATTAATTAATGAACAATTCTTTGTGAAATTTCAAATAAGCATGTACTAGGATGAAGTGTGGTGTGATGTGATGTTGATGGATGTGTGTCATGTAATTCTATGAAGACCTTTGTATTTTTACCAAAAATCTTTGAATTATGGCCATGTAGACACCCATCACCTACAAAAGGATGGGAAAAGTATACTTTGAGCCTTTTAAAGGATAATAAATAAAAATGGCACAATAGTGCGTGCACAATAGTGTTGATAGTTTTAAGAAATAAGTTCCTAAGAGAAAAGTGCACAAAGAGGAATACTATGCACTCATACCCAATATAGAACAAGATAATGACACAAAGGTAGAATAGGAGATATGGAAAACACTTTAGTGTGAACTAAAAGATTTACTAGAAGAGTTCATTAACATAGTCTCAAGTGACTTGACAAATAAATTACCACTAGTCAGAATCATTAACCACCACATGGATCTAATTTTAGGAGCAAGCTTCCCTACAAAGGTTACACATAGGATGACACCTATGGATAATGAGTAAGTGAATATAAAAGTTCATAAATTTTTGAAGAAAGGGTTGATAAATGAAAATTTTATCCCATGTGTAGTGCCTACAGTGTTGGCATAGAATAAGGATGGATAATGACACATTTGCATAGATTAATGCACCATAACAAGCTTATTCTAAAGTATATATTCCCATTTCCATCTATGGATGATATGATGAATTTATTGAGTGATGCAATATTTTAACAATATTGACTTGAAGAGTGGATATCACTAGATTATGATACATGGGGAAAATGAATGAAAAATGACATTTAAGATGAAAGAAGGATTATACAAGTGGTTGGTGATGCCATTTATATTAACTAACACACCTAGCATGTTCATGAGGTTTATTAATGAGGTTTTTATATAATTCTTAGATAAGTATGCCATCATGTACTTAGATGAAATTTTGGTGTTTAACAAGACTAAGGATAAATGGGTGGCATACAAGAGAAATGTGTTGGATAAATTGTACACATTTTTTATTAATGTGAACAAATGTTAATTTATGAAATAATAATTGGTGTATTTGGGTTTTATCATCTCCAAATAAGGATTGAAGATGGACCTTGAGAATTTAAGTATAGTATTAGAGGGTACATCACCTTGAATCACTTTTTAGGCACTGATCTTTCATGGCTTATTAAGTGTCTATAGGAATTTCATAATAAAATTCACTTGGATATGCTCAATAATCACCAAAATGTTGCAAGAATCAAAAGGCATTCATTTAGACTAAGGAGGCACTCCAAAAAATTAAAGAAGAATTTAATAGAGTAATTAGTGTTGGTAAATCCAGACTTTAGAAAAGTGTTCCAAGTTGATTTTGACATAAGTGTCACTAAAATAGGTGTAGTAATAATCCAAGATACGATGCCCATCACATATTTTAGTGAAAATTTTAATGATGAGATGATCTGTAAACTGAAAATGCAACTGTGGCAAATTCGAATAACTCACTTTTGCATTTAAAAGATCTTTCTATTTTCTAACTTTTTCTTTAAAATTTGAATATAGAAATTATAGCTAGAATTAAAAATGAAGATCAGAATTAATAAATAGTAGATAAAAATTAGAAGAAATCACCAACAAATTGATAATGGAGTTTGGCTTCAATATCCTACGTCTTCAGGTCCATTTGAAGTGAGGACTATTCTCATTAATTTTGTGCAACAAATGGCTTCCAAAATCAATAAAAGTATTCAATTCACCTTCTATGATATCTATTTGTAAGTAAATATATCTCTTATACCTAAAAATAATGGCCCAAGGCCGTATAAAGCAATAAGAAGACTCTAACCTTCTTAAATCTCTTCACACAGTCGGCTTTCTGTGTCTATTCAAGTAGAATTTAGTCCTATTTATAACACTTTGACCTCCATGGCTGAAGTGGTCAAGGCATTAACCTTTTGTGACCTAGGTGCAAGGTTCAAAAATGCTGGCCATCTTTCTAGGTGCTTTGGCATGAGGAAAAGGTCGGCCTCCTCCTTTTGGGGCACGCTTTGACTTCTTTTTATCCCACATTTGCTAGGAATGATAGTTTTCATGCTATAAATAGGTAAGTTGGTTTCCTTTTCAAATACCAAGATTTAGACACCAACTTTGGCCATCACTTAGACTTAGTCAATGCATGTTTGGTGGAGTAATGTGGCAGGTGGCATGGCAGTTTGTTTAAGTTGGCCTTTGACGCATTGTTTAAACATTTGAAAATTTCAAATAACATGTGAATAAAAAACACCAAACCAATTTTTTTTTTAAACCTAATTATTTTTCCACATGTCAAATGGCTATTGGTCCACTTGGCATATTTCAATAGTGCCATGTCACTTTTGACACCCCTTTTTTTACCTGTCGCAAGATTTCTTCAACTAACTATATCTTGAGCATCCAGACTCTATTTTTCATTTCAAAAGAAGTGTTAGAAATCTCTCAAAGAATTATATGATGTAAAAATGATTCAAACATAATTTGAAGACTTTGAAAAATGGAATGGTACATGGATCCACTTGGATCATGAGAAGCACAAATATTCAATCTATGACCAAGAGTTCTATGCGATAGTACAAGTATTGAAAATTTTGATGTAATACCTATTTTTAAAATAATTTGTACTTATAAAAACCACTAGGAACTAAACTTCATCAATAGTCAAGGAAATTTGAACAAAAGGCATATCAAGTGGGAGGAATATATTCAAAGTTATAGCTTCATATTAGAGTAAAGGAGTGGGAGATTGAATAAAGTCACTAATGAGCTTATTAAAATGGTATTGATGATGGAATAAATGAGATTAAATTATTAGGATTTTATTTGATGGATTTGTATGTAGAAGATGAAGATTTATGAGAGACATGGAGGGATTGTGTGAATTTGACAAGTATAGATCAGAATCCATGGTTGGATTATGTAATATAATATGTGATGATTTGAAAGGGAACCTAATTATATACACCTTGAGGATGGATGTATAAAAAATTGATAAATTAAAACCATAGTAAAGGATTGGATAGACACTTTAGAGGATACAATACACTCATGATAGTAGTTAAGGGATATTAATGGACAAGGATGAGTGTCGATGTACACACATATATATTTAAGTGTAGGATTTTCTAGCTATAAAAGGGAATAGGCCAAAATATGGGTTTGTATCAACCCTTGATAGGGTCAGAGAGACCATGGGTAGACAAAAACATGGATTTTATGCTTGGGTTTCCAAAAATAAAGAGATGAAAAAATTATATTTGTATCATGGTGGATCAATTTACCAAGATGACACATTTTATTTCTTTCTAAAAGACTAGTGACATGATTGATTTCACTAATTTATTCTTGAAATATGTGATAAGTTTACATGGATTACCAAAAAGATAGATGGACTGACACCAAGCTTTTTAGCCATTTTTGGTACATACTATGGAATAAGTTGAGAACATGGTTGAATTATAGTTCATCATACCATCCATAAACTAATGGATAAATGGATGCATTAACATAAGCTTTGAAAACTTGTTAAGGTGCCTAGTAGGAAATAAGCCAATGTAATAGGACATGGTGCTAGTGGAGGCCAAGTTTATATGTAATAATCTAGTTAACTAGACCACATGAAGGACACCTTTTAAGTTTATTTATGGATTAATTCCAAGAAGGGTCACCCAAGCTAAGAAATGTATATGAAGTGCATGGGATGAATATAGAAGCAGAGGACTATGCTAATTATATGCAAAGTTTTCATGAAGATGTGAAATAAATGCTAGAGCATAGTAGCCAAGAATATAAATGAAAAACATATGAGAAGTGTATGAGAGAGTAATTTGAATCTAGTGACTTATTCTTATCACATTTATGTAGAGAAAGGTTTCCAAGAGGAACCTAAAATAAATTAAAGTTGAAAAATATAGGGCCTTGCAGGGTGTTATGCAAGTTTTTAAAAAATGTGTATGAGATCAAGCTACCAGAAGGGATGTATATATCATCAATATTTAATGTATTAGATTTATATGATTTTTATGAGAAATAGAATAATAATGGGTGCAAGTCTCAAATTGGAAGGTGCAAATACTTGAAAAAATAAAGAGATGAAATAGAGGCAATCTTATATTCAAAAGTTATGAAAATGACTCATGGAAATGATTATAATGAGTATCTATTAAAATGGAATAATTACATGATTAAATATGATTCATGGTTAAAATTTTCCAATATTGGTCATTATGGATATGATCTCAAAAATATCAACTTTTGAGATATGACTCACTTTTCAGTTACCCAGGGTGTCTAATGTAGGAGCATCCAAGGTGGAGAAGATATCTTGAATAATTTTTAAGAGTAAGTACCATTTTTATAAGAACTTAATCACTCCTAGTCAAGAGAGATGGTAAAAAATTTGATTTATTAATTCACATGTGTAACTTTTAGGACACTATCACATAAGGACAAATGAAAGGGTCATACATGGGACCAAATGTGTACAATTGGAATTTAGACTTGAATTGTGTAAGAAGGGATAAGCTAATAGAAGATAAAAATTCTTAACTGGGAATACATGTCATTCTAACCATCAATCTTGAATTATACCTATAAGTGGTAATGACAGTAAATGTGGTAAGCATGTTCGTTGGAGTCTTAGTAGGCAAAGAAAATTTAAATATTAAACTATCAATATAAATAATTTTATAGTTGGATCGGTTGGTGGGAAGAGGATCTTTGAGATCTTTCCAAGATGTCTATAAATAAAATACCAAGGGAATCATTCAGGAGATTTACACATGAAAATTAGACTACCATTTTTTTTAGCCAACCAAAAGAGTGAAGGAAAGAGTGGAGAAAAGAAGACAAGGCCAAGAAGAAGAGAGAATGTGAAGGTCTTACATATAAATTATGATTTGAAATTCATATGTTGGGGTGCTGAGGGAAAATCCATTATAATCAAGCAAGTGTTGGATTTTATATTATAAATCTCAATGCACTTTGTTTAAACTAGTGAATAAAATTATTTGTAATTTCATGTGAATGTAAATGTGAGATAATTTAGGTTATTTAGATTGGCTTCCATTCATTGGGAAATTGATCTATGACTACATTAAACCCTTGTATGGATGGTGGTTATGATTGATTTCATAATTTTTTTTTAATGAATTGTGACACTAGGGTAAATACCACTGTACAAAACTCATTAAAACTAGGTCACAATGAATATATAAGATAATAAAATAATAAAACTCATTCATATTTGATCTAGTGGTTAAAATATATACTAGTGGTGCAAATAAATGATTTGGACAAGCAATAGAAATTAAAGGGGAAGATAAAAAAATATTAAATAAATAAACACACCTTAGCACTATAGTTTAAATCTAGAATTAGGAACATAGTTTGAAACTAGCACATAATATGATCTTGAAATCTAAGTGTGATAAGGTGGAAAGTAAAAATGAGTCAAGTGTCAATTGTGTCTAGGTCAAAATAGGAAAGTGGCTAATTGAGTCCCATAGCACCAATTTTATCCTCTGTAACATTTTGGGCTCTATAATTTTATGGATCTCTACGTAGACTGATGTTAATATGGATTCTAGGTTCGCTATACTAATATAAGCAGAAGAAATGTTTGATTTTATTATCTTTTGATCTTGAACTAATCCTCCACAATGTATTCATAAAATATTATGTAATTTAGTTGGCTTGGATAGCCTCTTAAGGAATTATAACTACATATCCCACACACTTGGAATCAAATATCTATGTAGTTCTAGTGCTTGTTAGTGAATCTTAACCCAATGATAGAAAGGAACTCACCTCCTCTCCCTAGATAATTAAATGCAACTATATGATTAACTAGGACCATTTTTTTCTATAAGAAGTAATATCATAATATTTTGAATGATGTTAGTGCAATATATAATCAATGTGTAGACTCATTGGTTAAATATGTAGAATTATTATTAATTCTTGATGATTGTGCATTAGGAAAATGACTTATAAAAGATATGATTTAAAGGATACTTATTCAATCAATGAGATTATTTCTAATGACCAAGGATATATTTGTATATATAGCATGTACTTAGAATATAGGATAACCCTAAAAGATAGTGATAAGAAAAATTTAGGGTGTAGGGAATGAGGCCAAGGCATAAAAGACCAAAAAAAGGGCAAGGATAAAAATCAGAAGTCAACCAATTCTAACCCAAAGGGAAAAAAGGCCAAAAATAAGGAGCAATTTGAAAGAAGCATGTTTGACTGAGATCCTAGTGTTGATGATGGATATATTTAAGGTGTTTATGAGGAAATCTAGATGAATCAATGTAAAGTGGAGTCTAATGTGGGATTAAAATATTTGAAACTTTATAAATGTACACAAATAGACTAGTGATAAAACATGACAAAGACATTATTAAAAATGGTCTTGTACTAAAATTAGGTGTTTACAAGAATAATATTATATTCTTTGGTTTTATAAATGAAAATTACTTGATTAATAATCAATTAGGAATCACCATACTCTTTGATATATTTCAGATTTAATAATTTTGGGATTGATTATCCCATTCAAATTTGACATATTTTCTTAACATTGTATTAAAATATTTTCTTCTATTAACAAGTTGAGAAATAAATCTTCTAATAAACTAAATTTATCTTTGTAAACTTGGTTGCTTAAGATTATCAGGATTAGGCATATCAAAAATAAATTTTAATTTATTTGGTTCTCCTTCTACACCTCTTTTAAATATAATTAAACCCAATACTTAACCAAAATTCACACCAAAAACACATTTCTTAGGATCTATTCAAAAAAATTATTGTCTTAGTCTTTTAAATAATTTTGTCAAGTCATGCACATGATTTTACATTTTATTTTACTTTCCTAAGATATCATCTACATAATAATATAAGATATCATGCATATATAATCATGAAATATATGTGGGATATCTCTTTGATAAGTAAAATATGATTTTTAAAGTCCTAAAGTCATAACCACATAACAACAGGTCCCTAAGGTGTAATAATATCAATCTTATGTTGGTACTAGGGTTAAGCTTATTTTGATAATAAATAGAAAATACATATATAAATAAAATGTCTCATGTTCTAAAGTAGAAAAACTAATCATATGAATATTAGGTAGTGTAAAATCATTCTTTGGACATGCCTTGCTTATATGTCAAAAATCAATACATACCTAATGTTCTCAGTTAATTTTCCAATATATAAAATATTAGATATCCATGATGATTAGTCAATAAGTTTAATAGAGCCAGCATCAATAAAATTTTGGATTTATTCTTTAACTAAAAAAGCCTCTTTGGGATGCATCTTTATAAACTTATATTTTACAAGCTTGCCATTAGGTTTTACAATAAATTTATTCACTCCAATAGAAGAAGAAACACTGTGCATAATGATGTAAGTCCAAAAAAAAATATTTCAATATTCTATAAATAGTAATGTGTATTTTTAATGTTCTTTATGATCCAAAGAGGCATCTAAATTCAAATTATTAGGTGTTTCATTGGTGTTGTTTAACCCTAAAATGATTTATATTTGAGTTGTCTAGATTGTTAAATGGGTATATAGAAATGAAATGGCATAAGGGTGATAATAAAATCTATAGTAAACTGATTAGATGCTAAACTCAAAAATAAACATACATTAAATTTATTATGCTAATATAGTATAAATATAGAAATTACAATTATGCTAAATATATAAATGATAAACAAGTGATGTACTTAGCTTGTTTTGATGCTAATACAATTTTATATCTAGAATAGGCTAAAATCAAGTTAGAAGGAGATATTGAAACAATCATCAGATTCTAGATTTGATGCTTTTGGCTATTTTGATACTAACATCAGCCTATGACTATTACATTGATGTTACTATCTCAATTTGATGCTAGTGTAGTGTACATAATATCCACTGAAATAGGATCTAACCACCTAGATGCTTCTGGTTTTGAATTCACCTTCACTCTAGTGCATTCAAATTTGGGTCATAGACTATCACTCATTGTGAAATGGAAAAAACCTAACTTTCCATCTTCAATGTGACCTTGTGGAAAAATGGCTTGGTGGGCACACAATGTCGAGCTAACCCCAATGACCCTATTATCAAAGGACACTGCCTACATATCTAATACTCTAGAAGATCACCTTAGATTCATGTATTTATCTAATATGTGTTGGCTTGTGTGTGAATCATACAATATGTGCAAAGTAGGTAAAATAATGACCTAGCTTGTAATTTAGAAAATCAGGTTCTTGGGCTACTCCTTTAGTAATTCATACCTATAGATGTGTAGTCCCTTTGACTGGTATGGAAATAGGGAAGCTTTATTCAATTACATGGTTGATAAAGTGATTTTTATAAGTTTCCTTGGTATCTTTGGTATTTTTTTAGATGAGGTATGAATGAGGGTTGATCTTGCATTTATATCTTTCCCTTTGGAGTAATAACTCGCATTAAATAAATTAGGATAACCATTAGGATATGTTTCATTTAAAAATTGGATACCTTTAGGGCACTAGACACTTGCATCAAGACAATACAATAGCTTCAATTATACTATCTATCTTGGATGTTAGTTTCTAAGAAGTAGGAAAGTAGGCACAGACTCATAACTTGAAAAGATGGACTATAAGTACATTTTAATCATTTTGGGTGAGATAGAAAACTTGGGTCATCAATATAAGACTGGTCAGACTAATATGTGTGTGTGTGTGTGTGTTTGTGTGTGTGTGTGTGTGTGTGTGTGACAAAGGGCACAAAGATAAAGTACATGCAAGAATTGTGAAAATGAGAAATGGTAAAGAACTAAGAGGAACAACCAAGGTTTGAATTTTCCAAGTGTACAATATTGAGGTGCTATATAATCACAAAATATCATCTATAGGTGTTAATATTGATATGAATAAATTATTATTCAATGATCTTGATTTAGAGTCCATATAAGGTGTAATAGGTATTTACCTTAATTTCATTTAAAAAAAATAAGGAATAAAACCATTACTTCAAAAATCAATACATATCCTAATGCTCCCAATTGTTTTTCAAACACACAATATTACAATCCATTATGAGTAGTCAATAAGTCTAATAAAGCTAGCATCAATAAATTTTTGCATTTCTTCTTAAAATAACAAAGCCTCCTTGGGATGCATCTTTCTACACTTATATTTTACAAGCATGGCATTAGGGTTTACAACAAGGTTATTCATCACAAAAGAATAAGCAACATTGGGCATATCAATGTATGACCATATAAAAATATCTTGATATTCTATTAATAATTATTGGTATTTTTTAATATTATTTTTGAGTCAAATATGCATCCATATTTAACTTAATAGGCATGTCATTGGTGTTAATATTGATATCAACAATGTCTTAATTCTATAAGGTTGATTTATAGTCCATATAAGGTATTTATCCTAGTTCTATTTTTACAAACTAAGGAGTAAAACCATTACAATGAATAGATCTAATAATATAGATATAAAAGTACATAATTTAGATATACCCAATTGGATAAGTAATAGTAATAATTCAAAGTGATAAATTACTAGGTTATGTAAAGTAATTACAAATGTATGAGAAATGATCACACCTTATTATTGTTCTCATAATATAGAAGACTAGATCTTAAAATAAGTACGTGCAAGATAATTTTTATCACTATTGGAATGTACCCTTGAAGGAGTTTTAGGACTTATGTTTCCAACCTAATACAATGGGAACACTCTAAGGTTGTGGGTCACCTATGGTTAGAGTTAATCTATAGAGAGGCTTGGTTCCCCTGATGGATCACCTAATCTAACACTAACATGCTTGAAACTTCCAAATAAAAGGGAGAAAGAGAACATAAAATAAGGAGGGGGTGATACACTAAAATAGTTTTTTTCCTCCACATACTTTAGATTTCATAATGGAAACCTTAGTAACTACAACATACATAGCTCAATTCTGGACTATATAGCATCAATTTTTCATAGAGAGGTACACATATCTATGGAAGCATTAGAAGGAGAAACATTCATCACCATAATTTATAATGCATAAACCATGAGATACACATACAATGACCTCTAAAAGAGAGTTCACTTGCATATAGGTGAAGTGAAATTGGACACAATAAAAGGGAAAATACTTCACCACAAGAAGAGCATAAATAATTCATAAAATAAACATAGAATGCAAGCTATGAGAAGGTAAAAAAAGTTCTTCATTCCTTCAATGACAAGTATATAAATTCATTTTGGCAGGGTTATGCCATCACCAAAAGAGGAGATCCTAAAAATGGTCATTTTTAGACCTAAAAAAAGAAGAATGAGAAGATAAAGAAGAAATGAGAGCACTAGATTCTCATAAATGTGCATTACATCATAACTTTTCAGTTTCAAATCTAGAAATAGATAATGAGAAACCACCTCCTAACCATCTTTAATGAATTAACCCACTTTCTTGATGTTATTCGATGGAGTGTGGCATAGAAATGGAGTGAAGGGAACTATTTTGGTCTTGTTTTAACTTTATGAAGGCATGATCATGACAAACTTAGTTAACCACCTCCTTATTTGGTAGTTACAAGTGTGAAATATGGCCTATTTGACCTCCATGAGCATTAACTCACCCTCTCCCTCTAGGATTAGTTTCGAATGCATCTATATTATTCATTCACTCTTCATGTGATCACTTGACCCACTCAAGTAATGTAGGATCAATCAAAAGGTCAACCTAACATGTCTTTATGATTTCAAAATGGGTAGAAACCTATTGTTCCACTTTGAATTCTTCATTAGAAGCTCAAACACCATGCCTTATAATTATAGGATCTCTTTTATAGGGATAAGAAAATTGATTTGTGATCTTGGAAGGGCTTGAAATTCCACTTTCCTTAGATGTTTCATACCATACTTGACACTTGAGGTTGGTGGCATTATTATTTGTAGACCTAAAATTCTCTAATGGAGACCATCTAACACAAGGTTGAACAAACCCACCCTCCATCCTTCTGACTTGTAAACTTGGGGAAGGTATCATGTTATAAGTTAGTTGCATGATTTAACCACCTTGAGGTTTAGTTCTAAAATTTACCTTCATTGTTGCTTATGGAACCTCATAGTCTATAGAATTGACTTAGAACACTTATAACCTCATATGAACCCATGGAGCATCCACAAGCTTCTCACAAAATTCAAACACTACCCTATCTTAGAGAATATCCTTAGAGCCTTTGAGGGAAACATATAATTTACTATGTATATAATGGTCCTATCCATTCCTTATCACACATATATTCATGACCACAATTTCCTTAACTTACCTTTTAGTTTGCACCTATCTAATACCTTTGCTTTGACATGAACTTTCTTGAGTGAAGGAGACAAGCTTATAAGCTACATTGAGGGTTTATATGGTATTAGAAATCTATTATTTATCTTATTTATTGTATGATATAGGATTTATAGTTCATTTTTAATTCATATTGATGTCACTCCTCATGAAAATCTCCTTAATTAATCTTCTAGTATGTTAGTGAGTCAAAACTCAAAGTTGGTAGTTTTAGATTGTGTTCTTCCAGACTACAGTCATGAAAACTCAGATAATTCCCATTAGAGATAATTTAACACCTTGGAACCTTTCCCCACACTTTAAAATTTATGTCTCATATCTAACCTATAAATATCATTATTTTTGGATGGATAAAACAAAATATATGATTTTTTAGGCTCCTAGATACCCTAGGCATGGGTACAGTCATGCATATGCCAAGAATAGTGGTTTTTGGATGAATTTAATTTTAGGACCATATATGGGTTATTTATGGTTAATAATGATATTATATATATATATATATATATATATATATATATATATATATATATATATATATATATATATATATATATATCTATGGACCTTATACAACTACCCATATCATTATAACAACTCCTAAAGATGGATCTTCCATGTTGACTATCTCAACACCTAATCTAAGGCTAAAACTAAAATTTAAGATTTAGGTCAATTATATATATTTTTGAATGAGATAGAGTTGGGTATTTTTTACTTCACCATCCTACTCTACCCCATATCCATGTATCATTAAAAAATATTAAAGCATCAAGGCTTTGAATAATTCATTCTTACCACTTAGAGGACTGTTGTAGTGTAGAATTGAACCCTTGTGGGAGAGGTTTTTAGGATATCTCACTCCCAACTACAAAATGGGAACAACCCCAAGCTATGGGTATCCTATTTTGGGTTTGAACCTCTAGGTTATAGGCTATCTCCCTAGGTGTATCATTTAAGATCTTAGTAAGTTGATTATATGACTTGGGAAAGGGTTTAGAATGGGAAAAGGAAGAAATTAAAACATAAAGAAAGGTGATACACCATAAAATGATACTCTAACTGCATTAAAACATACACAATTGAATCCAAAAGATCTACCACTCACATAACCCTAACACTAGTTGAGTTTGCATAAGTAATTCTTCAAAAATATTATATAAATGGGATAAAATATGAAGGAATGGACTCATTCACATCATAAATCATACCTTTGACCAATAAACATGACTCAATACCTGAAAAATCAAATTTATCGTGCACAAAGGTGAAGGGAGAGGACAAAAATCAAGGGGAGAATTCCCACCACATGATCCTCATAAGAAAAACCATAATACACACAAATATGCAAGCATATTAGACGGTAATCAATATTATTAACTTCAATAGGATATCTCATTACAAAATTTGTAGAGTTTCCCCTTGCCAAATCATGAAGCCTGCCTCTCAACAAGAAATGAGAGGTCTTAAATAGAAAAAGAGAGAAGGAGAGGGGTAGAAAGGTTATAAAAAGACTTGAATCCACTTGAAAGCATTAAAACTACTCATCCAAATTTATGAGGATATATGGGGATCATATTTCTATGCTTTAACTCCTCAAATTGGCTTTTACTTGCACCTTTTTGCTTTAAAAGGCTTTTAAAAGCTTAATTTTGCACATTAGAGCACTTTATGTTCTAATTTCAACTTGAATTAATGATGTCATTATCTCATCACTTGGATAAAAGTATTAAATCCTATATAATATCTATCTAAATCCTCTCAACTCCCCCCACTTTCATAGCATGCCATACTTGACCATTAGCATCTTTTAGAAGCTACCCTTTACCACTAGTGGTTAATGAAGATAACATATTTTGCTTGGAAGAACATAAAGTGAACTGAGTCTAATTTCATGTTGACATGTATACATTTTACTCCTTTGGACACCATTATACCTAAAAAACATTTCATTTATCTTGAACTCCACCATTGGAGACCCCTTGAGAACCTAGGCCACCATGAGATCCTTCACCCTAAAGCTTGCCTATGAGCTAGAATCTTGTTGGAGTCTCCAAAGAATTGAATATGTATTTTGAGGAGGTATTATTATATATTTGGTTCATTCCATGTACATTAATACACCTTAAAATTTTCTCAAGTATCCATTAATGGATGCCAAACCTACAATTTTTTATTCAGAGGCCCAAAACTTGATTTTATGAGTGCTAATAGGCAATGATGGATTGAAAGAGCTCATATAATACCATTGGATGACATTTTATGGATAGGATAACCTATTAAAAACCATTTAAACATATTATAATTTGATTTTGAACATATAAATGACACATGAAACACCTCATTACACCTCTCTAAATGATTAAAACTTAACTTTGCCTTTTATGCCTTGAGGATGCCTGTGGGGGTTTAAGCTTGCCAATGTATTTTCATGGATTTTAAAGTGTTAAAACCATAAAAATGTCTTTAATAATATTAAAACCATCTTACCATGATTTTAAAACATTTCCCTAAACTTGGAAAACCGAAACACACCTTAAAACTCCAAAAAGTATGCTTGCATGAATAGTAACCATTGTGAGACATAGGAGGGACTTTGAAAAAAAAGATAAATTTACATAATAAAATGACACTTATGAGAATTATATGGATATAATAAGTCATTAGGAAAAAATTTACCAAATTTAAAGTCATTTGGATGTGTACTTTGTTCTGTAGACCCTTTTTACCAAAAATTACCTTGAACTACCTGCATGAATCCTTCATGCCATAACTTGTCTTTCTTCAAGAATTTCAATTAAAAACCTTAATTTTATCACTAAAATAGGAAAATATATGTATCCAACATCATATTATATGATTATAAAACTTATCCAAGCCCTAAAATGCTTCTTGGCATCTAGAACTGACAAAACTTCATTTGGTCTCCAATGGCTACCTTCTTGACTGGGAATGGACTGTGTCAAAAAAACAAGAAATTTAAATCTTTATAGGAAATTTAGGATGGTATTATATTATTTTTTATTTCATTTATACCATACGTACCAAATTTCATGCTTTGACTCAACTTGTAGATGTCCCAAAATGGCCAATTTCTCCAAGGCATGCTCCAATGTTGACCATGATTTGACATAGGGTTGATTGTACCAAAATAGAGAATAGTTACCATTTAAAAAAAATTATAAATTATTTTTAATAGGTATAATAGGTCATAATTACCCTCTACACTAAATTTTGTGATTGGATCCTGCATATTTTGCCCTATATGCCCATTTTGGCAAAATGTAATGACATGTGCCTGCTTGGTCAAAAATCACAACTGAGTTTTCTTTCTCCTTGCTTTGGTTTTTGATATAACATGATTATTTTTATTTTAAATTCTCATTTATATTATTCTTGCATCATTCCACTCTTCATTTCTTTTCCTTCGACCTCCCATGGTTCCTTACGAACCCTGTTTGTATGTATCAACAATATGTAGGTGTGTGTTTATGCTAAATTGGGTTAAATTGAGCCTCTCTTAGAATGATAAACGTTTTTAAATAATTATAATGGATAATAGAGATAATATTTTGAACATTTTATCCCATAAATGTCCCCTTTGACCCCTATAATTGTCACTTTAAGACTTGGTTTTGATAAAAAACTCCATTAATGGAGATACGAAAACTTGAAATTTCTCTTTGATAACCCTCCTCTGACATTATTTGGACCATATTAGAATTTTTATGAGTTATATTAATTTTTTTAAATCATCCAAATATGTTTTTAAATTCTTCATGCACCTAAAACATCCATTTTCTTCTTGAAGCTCCATATTAGCTCTCCCATGCTCTTTCTAAGACCTTGTTTTGGATTGTGGGGGTTAAAATGAGTTCTAGGCCTCACCTAGACCTATTTTTGAATTAATTTGATATTTATGAATTGGTAATACCTTTAAAAGTTGGAAATAGTCATAAAAACATTACCAATCTCTCAAACAAATAATAACAAAAAAGTGCAAGCTTGTTGCCCTATTTTTGCTTTGATGATGGTTCTTGTGTTCTATGGGTGAACTAAGGAACCTGAGAGAGGTTTTTGTGTATAATAAATTCCCCCAAATATAATAAAAATTTAATTTCCTAAATACCAAGGAAATTACTGCTGTCACCCCTTTCTCTTCTAACATTCTAGGCCTCTCTTAGCTCTTTAGGCTTAGAAAACTAAAAAATGGATTTTTTGCCCTTTGCATGTATGAAAACTCTTGGGAGAATAGTTTTTAACATTGGGAAAGATACCATGATGTTACATGATAAATTTTAGAACTTTAATTTCTATATTTGGGTGTGAAGGTCGTTTAACACTCAAACCCTGTAAAAAAGATTGAATGATCACAATGAATAAAAATGAAACTTGGAGGCCCTCAAACAATACTCTCCTCTATTCACACACCCTGTTACTTTTGGAAGGATATTCCCATCTGATATGGATATAATATGGGAATATTTTTATGCATAAAATCTACTTGAAATATTGTTCCATGACACAAACAAAAGTGCTTGGAACCGGTTTTTGAAATTTTAGGGACTTTGTCCTTGAAACTAAAATTCTCAACTTTGAAGTGGTTTATTAAGGATGAAAAATATTCCAATGATTCAAAAAAGTTTTTAATGATATTATTAAATTCAAAAAACCTTAATAAATATTCCAAACATTTCAAATCTTCTTGATGCCCTTAGATGCTCACTCAACCAGAACTATGCTCAGCTTCTCATGCCACAAAGGACCTCCCCAAAGACTGCACTGCATCATAAATTTAGGACCAAAAAGGGACTAATAATGGGGGTAGAATATTAATTAAAGGTCCAAGATAGTTTCCTGATCCATCTAGGCAAAATTTTTGTATGTAGGCTAATTTTGGCCAACAAGGACCAAACATGCTTCTTGAGAGGACTAAGGACCTGTAATGTTGGAAATTGGTTCTAATTTTGGTTTCTTTTTGAAGATGGACATTATTAAATTAAAATTTTAAATCCATATAATCAATATGAAGGTTTTAAACTCCTAATCAAGGCTTTTATATTATTTTCATCACTATGCTTCTAAAAGATTTGATAGACCCTGTAACTCTGCCATTGAGAGTGGATTATAGACCTACAACCTCAAAGAGTGATTTGAGGCATATAACCATAACATCAAAAGAAATATTTACATATTATATAATATATTACATGGTAATAGGTGATATATAAGCATAGAGGACTACTGTAACTCTATTGGAATCTGCCCTTGTTCTCTAGGTCTTCAAACAAACTCATAGTCCTTCTCTTTTTCATGAACTTTGATTTGATAGATGCTTGGATGCATGGATGGTTATTTTAGTGGTATAATAATTCATATTGTGAAAAACACTTATTTAAAAATATCATACCTTCCCATAGGCTTATTAGGACTAATTATAACTCCAATTTTGAGCTAGGAACCTTGCCTATGAAACTTCATAAGTTACCTCCAATACCTTAAACAATGATACATAACCTTAAATAATGCTAGACTATCTCAATCTATGCAAGAAACTTATAAACATTGAGAAAAGGGTCTTGGAATCATTAATCCTTTTAATCCATGTCCTTGATCACCTCTCTTTGATACTTTTTAAGCTTTGTAAGAGACTTCTAGAGGTCTTGAGAAATATGATAATCTCCTCAAACTTTGTCATTCATTTATAAGTCTATAAATGATCTCACAATCCCTTTTTTGTTTGAAAACTACTTTGGTCCTTTAGTCCAAGTTTTTAAGGAGTTTTTTTAATCCTTTCTTGTATTTGAATATAATCAAATGTTTGGATGTATCGTTGAGATACTTTGGGAGTTGGTCCTCACTTACAACATAGTAATTTGAAGCTTCGAATCTTCTCTATTCCACATTACAAGTGACCTCCATGAAAATAATATCTTCCTTAGGACATATGAAGAGTAATGGATAAGAAATTTGGCTTTATCTTGAGAGATAATTTTTAAGGAAACACCTCAAATTTTTGTTAATGGTTATCAGTACCTTGTAGAATTGTATACTAACATCTAAGACTCAGCGCTTTTAAGACCCATTTAGCTAGTATTCCTGTGAAGTATGGATATTCAACTTGATAAGAGAGACTTGGGTTTGGAGAGAGGACCATTGGGGCTACTCAAGAGTCTTCTCTAAATGGGAAAACACCTTCAAATGCATGAAATTCTATTTCTACATGTGCATGCTTGTACACTTGGCCTCAAACTAGAACCA
Organism: Torreya grandis; assembly: GCA_037957365.1. NCBI lineage: Eukaryota > Viridiplantae > Streptophyta > Pinopsida > Cupressales > Taxaceae > Torreya > Torreya grandis. The sequence goes on from JARHVA010000103.1 coordinate 6,104,448, forward strand.
TTTCAAAACCCCTATGATATTAGGTCCAAAGATCTCAAAATTAGGTTGAATTAATCCTTGGGTAGTGAGATTGATCATTTTATTGAAATTTTTCTTATCTCTTTCATTAAAATACTCCTTTATCATAGTAAAAACATAACTTTTTTGCCAAACCTATAACTCTAACCCCATTTACTTGAATAGTTCTAAAACCTTTAGATGGATCCTTAAGATATTAGATGATTATAATGTCAAATAATGTATTATAGGTCTCTTAAAAGGCATTTAAAACCTTATACAATCATCAATTCTATCAAAATAGGCCTAGGACATCAGAAAAGCAAATTTCACTTGTTGGAGTTTTAGGAGGGTTTAGGACCATTAAAGGAATTTTGGATGGTGGAATGTGATTATAGGATTATCAATCATATTAAATGCACCAAAATGGTGCATATTAGACCCCTTAAAATTCCCTAATAACCACCTAAAACCATGTAGTTGTAGAAGGAATATTTTAACCAAAACCATGCTCCATTTAATGTCTTTTAAAGGCTATTTTTGCTTCTAAGTGATTGTTCATAAATCTAAGTGGTTATTTCTCTCTCTTGACACATGAAACATGATCTTTATGAGTCTTTAACCTTATCAAAATTCTACACTATGCCTTGCATGTCCTCAGTTGATTGGCCACATCCTAGAAAGTAGTCACTCTAGGTTTTTGATGGAGAAATGAACCAGTTTTGACCTTGTGTATATTTTCCAGTGTATTAATATCCTCTATGAGACATGTAATAGATGGAAAATGATATTCTTGAATTTTCATGGCTTTCTCCTGACCTATAATTTTTTGTACAATTTTGTACACCTATAGAAAACCCTCAAAGCATTGCCTTTTCTTATGAAAATCTCCATTTTTGAAGGTTCTCTCTAATACTTGCTTAATATTGATGGTATTGAACCATGAATAGGCCTCCATAACCTATAAGACTCTATAAAAAGATTCAAAGACAAAAAACCTATTTTCTCATGCTTGAAATGGTATGGTTTTATACCATTAAAGTCACGTTTGGCATGTTTGAAAAGGAATAAAGGACAAGGCACACCAAAAAAGAGAAAATAAGATATCTAATGTAATTGAACCCCATTGGTATGGATTTGTGGAGGTGGTGGGGTGTATTTTTGGCATTATGTGGCCTTTAAAGACATTAAAAGAGGGGTTTTATTCATAATGGGATTTAATGATCCAAATGATATGACATTATAACCTCGTTACACCCTCTCATGCATTTGGAGACATTATTTGAATGTGTTTATGACCTTATATGCCTCTTAAGACCCCTTTTAACCTTATCTCATGAGTACAACCAATGGGTTTAATACCTCTTTTGAAAGATAAATTAAATAATGGCTAAGTATCAAATGGAAGGGGTTGATATTTGGCTTGGGAGGCTAAAATATCAACACTAAATAGGCATGAATTTAGACTCTGATTTGATCCCTGGATCCTCATTGACAAATTCACACCCTATGTAGGTTTAACCTAAGTAGATTTGTGTTGGTTAGGTTTGATTATTGGGTATATCTTTATTATAATTAATTTGTCCTTTATAGGGTGTATAATATGAATTTTATAACATTGGTTTACCTCCTATTTTATGATCTTCATATACCTAAACTTTTCTAATTTTTAAAGTAGAATGTGTTGAATTTTTTATTCTTTATCTTCAACCTAGTTTGGCACTCAAAACAAATAAATGGGTTGTAGAGTCAGATAATTATGAAAGAAACATTGAAAACTATGTATTATACATGGTGGAGTTATACCTCCATAATGTTATAAGTGAGGGTAAATAGAATAGCTCAAGTAAGGGTTTTAAACCTTCTCTTCCCTATAAGTGATGATGTAGATGCATGTAAACTAAAACCTTAATTTTGTAAAGAGAGACCAAGATATAAAATTTTATTGTAAGTGTGTAAGATATGACTCAATGAATATCAACTTAAATATGAGGAATAAATTAACTTGATGTTTGGCTTGACTCTAGGTCTACATTTTGATATTATATTATGTTTGATGATCCTTCAATGCTTATAAATGATTTAAAATGATTGGAATATCTAGGGTACCCTAGTATAATATGGGTGTAATAATTAAATTTAGAAATGAAAATAGGTTGGAATAAGATGTAAGATAAATGATGAAAGGACAAGGACATATAAAGGAAAAGGGTATCAACTTGCACAAGTTATGTATCTACCCAAGATAGAATTATATAGGATGTGTAACTAACCTAGGATAAATAGAGGCTAAAAAAAAAAAAATAGTCCAAGGATGCTAAAAAATAGATTATGATAAGTTTTTAGATGTTCTTTTAAGGCTGAAGGGCTAAATAGATACTAATATAAGGTTGGATAAGTTTTATATATATTAAAATATAGATAAGTATGTCAAATATATTAAATCAAGGATAAGAAATTAGGGAAAGGTATTATACATAATTATCCCCACTTTGACATATGTATGTTAGATTAATGTATGTGTTAAAGTATAATTTTGAATAATTTGAAACACATACCATTAATTACCTAGAGAAGAGTCAATAATTTATTATGACTTTCTCAAACTAATATTTCATTCACATGGATTTTGTATGTTCCTAAAACAAGTGCCAATTGCTACATGTGTTCAATGCACATGATGAATATTTAAATTTTCAATTGTCAATTTTAAAGATTTAAATTTTGAAAATTTTAATATTACAATGAAAGCATAGTACTGAATACACCTGGTTGGTGTTTAGTCTAAATGCAACAACAATTACTTATGAAACTATAATTTTTATAGATGTTGAAATATAGCCAATACTTGTTAGGAGTTAATAGGGCCCAACCCACTTCTCTATCAAGGAATAAATAAATTTACTCAAGTTAGATCAAGTTTGCTCAAGTTTTCTACATATTTTTAATTTTATTTAATATATGCCTTGATATATTCCCCCCTTTTGAGTTAAGGGATAAAGACTTGGGTTACAATCACTCATCTCAAAATATAATTTTAAGTTACTCATATGTTAGTAAAAATAATATAGTTTAAGCATCAATATCCTAAATCATATGCAATGAATTTTGAATACAGTTGTTACCAATGATTGATATATATATATAAATGAAAACACAATCAAGTAGTATTCTCCAATAGATGCATGATAGAGACCATATATATATAAATGAAAACACAATATATATGGTCTCTATCATGCATCTATTGGAGAATACTACTTGATTGTGTTTTCATATATATATATATATAAATGAAAACACAATCAAGTAGTATTATCCAATAGATGCATGATAGAGACCATAAAAACATAGCCACCAAGAAAATGTGGAAATATGCATGATAGACATCATGGATACAATCACAATATAGAATATGAATAATGGAAATCATGGATAAAAGTAATGTATATAGTAATGGACCACACAATTTAATGATACCACACAAAGATGAGACCCACAAAACAAGATGATAAGAGGATTTTCTATGGACAAAGACACACAAAAAATCAAACACATGCACATGCAATAAAAAATTAATGCACAATAGTCAAAGTAACCATGTAACAATTAAAATGAAGATATTCATGTGATATATAAGATTTAGGTACTAACATTAGATCTAGAAACCAATGTAATCTAGCTCAATATGGTAAAGTACAAGCAAGGAAAGATATCACCATGTAAAATCGACTATATGGAAATGCCCCAATATAGGACATATTTTATATTAAAAAATTACCCTTCCAAGATGTGGACAAATAGTTTGCAATTCAATATCATGTAACCAATGAATCCACATATCACCCACCCAAGAAATATTGGAAAAAGGATATGTAAATTATAGATATGAAAACTCTAGCATAAGCAAATCTGTAACCATGTATAAAGAAATGTTTTTAATTTATGTATTTTGCAATTTTTGTAATTTTTTATTTTTCATTATTTTTTTATTTCATAACATGAGATCCTTCCTCTTAATGGGAAATTGTATGAACAATGTATATATCAATTATGGACATCATAGTGTGAAAATATGTAAAATGATGTATAGGGAATAATGATGCATTGAATGAAATAATGAAAGATATATATGTAGAACAACCCACAATGATATATATAAATGTATCAACATCTCATGATATCAATGAAAATGTGGTAAGGACCATAAGTGAAGATGTACATGGGGGGAACAATATTCCCCAAGTGTATAATAACTCAATAGTATAAAGTTATGGCTATAAGTGTACAATGAGTGATGACCTATCATGTATCATGGTATGTGTAAGATCTATAATTTAAATAATATATGTATACTCATAATAAAAATAGGTATAATAAACTCCATACATAGGCTATGTTGATAAGAAACATGTGTGATATGATTCCCCCATAGGAAAATATGTGACCAATGATACACATACAATAAAAACCATCTATACCATGATACCATTCAAAAAAAATATTTATATATTTAACCAATGAGGAATAAACATGGGTATGATGTGTCCAAATATTATCATGTATAAATCCATGTTTTTAAATTATTTATTAATATGTGTAAAATAATAATAGAAACGTAACACAAAGAAGGCTTGTGGACACACATGAAAAATGGAGGATCAATTCTCAAAAGTTAGAATAATAAGATGATGAAACTTATACATACCTATGGCTCATAAATAAATGCTTGATGTGATCAAAATTCATGATAAATATGTTTCTATCATTAAAAACCAATTCAAGTGTTAAGAATGGGATTAACAATTAAATAGACAAGGCCAACGAAACCTAGAAAACAACATGAAATAAGTGTCTATTTATGAAAAAAAAGATAAAAGGACAATGCAAAATAAATAATATAGAATAATACAATCAATATTTAAGAGAAAGTTAGATGTAAGACACTAAATATAGAATAATAAAGCTACATATAATAAAGATGTACCAATGAGGCCCAAATCTTAGTCACAAAAATATGGATGGTATGATAGTAAGGTGTAATACATAGACAAATATAAATCACAAGGTAAGTGATACACAATGTACTCATCCATGTAATAGTGATAAGTAATAAATACATCTAGATATCTAATACACAATAAATATATGTATACTCTATGTATTTTTTGTGATTTATGTAAAGTGGCCTCAATATTATATATAGGGAATAATTAGAAAGAGGTTACAATGTAATAATATCTAGTGTATAAAAATTCACTCCCCCCATAGGTGAGACATGCATGTGGCCATAACTAATTGATTAGCATCTCAAACATAAAATCAATATTGCATCACAAAGGATGGTTAATCTTGATTTTTTTTAACAGACACAATGCACCAAATAGGTAGAGTTAATCAAGGTGTACAAAATGAGAAGGATCGATACATGGAAAAGGGTGTAGAGGATGCAAAGGCTTTATAAAGAGTATACAGTTAAATCAATATGTAACATAAATACTTATTGATCCACTAGGTTTGAATAATGCAATATAGTACTATAGGGAGGCTATGTAGACTCTAGTATAAAAAGTGTAAGTACAAGTCAACAAGATATGCAATAATTTAAAGTTAATGAATGATTTATCTTGACAAGTAGTTGGGATTTAGATGACACTCTTTTATAGGATCATATAATTTTTCCATAAGCTAGTTAACCCAAAAAATATGCATCATTAATTAGAGATAATATTAGTTTCATGGTTGAAGGATATATATTTATGAACCTTGAATGATAGACTTCAAGGATGTATCACATTGAAAACATATATATGGATCTATAAAAGGGAAACTTGGAGTCTCATTAGAGAGAGATTCATACAAATAAAGGTCATATGACCAAGAGAATTATGTGGATGCCTAAGTGGTGGAATGGATGTAAAATTAGTATAGAGAAGAAGGGTATCCCAAATAAAGGATTGAAACCTTGTATGTAAACATGAATTCTTGATGAAGCTTGTAACTTCTACTTGGCATATTGTATATTTGTGATATCTAATTAATACAAAATATATTTTTTCATTTCATAACCATCTATGTAAGTGAATAAACTACATTAGAGTGAGAATATCACTTGGATGCATAGTGAAAGTCATCTTTTCCCTGACTATTATCAAATTAGGTTAAACCTATGGAGGAACTAGTAGGCAAATAAAAATTAGCATAATGCCAAATAAGAGGTAGTTAAATATGGGTTATCCATTGAAACAATGTGGGTATATAACCAAGAAGGTGAAGAAAGGAGATAGATAAAGAGTAAGGATGCCACCCATAAGAGTTGTTGGTAGAGGTGTGATAGCAATGGGCATGGCCATAAGACTTAATAAAAGTTTGGATGCAGTGTGTGTTGTGTAGTGATGAAAAAAATATAGAAGAGGATATACAATGAATATTTATTCAAAGGGAAGACTAAAGAGATGTTGAAGAGGAAGGACAACATGTAGGAGGTTCTAGAAATGATGAGGAAGAAGAACACATGGAGGCATGAAAAAATAGACTCTTGAAAGCTATTTTTTGGATTGGACAAGGATCCATGGTAGAGGTTCCATAATTTTCAATATATTTTAATCCATACAATTTAATATATTGTCTCACTGACATCAAAAAATATTTTGAGTTTGATGATGTTAATGGCCCATAATCCCTGAAGTTGACATAGACTTGATTGAAGGGTCACATGGTGCTATAGTGGAAGGAATTCAAAAATGAATGTAATATGAAAGGTAAGGACAAGATACCTTGGTGAGATATAATGGTCACAAAACTAAAGTAAATTTTTTATTAGGGATTACCAACTATAATTTTTCAATACATTACATAATTTAAGGCAAAAAGACATATCTATTGAAGTGTATATAGAGTAATTTTATAATATTACCATTATATCAAGACATAATAAAGCTCATCAAGAGAATGTCATAAATTAATTTAATGGGTTGAGACTCTCTACAATAATAACTAAGTGTGATGCATATGTAGACTGTAGAGGAAGCCTATTAGTTTTCACTAAAGGTAGAGGATAAATGGTGATGCATAAATGACACAATGCTTGAGGAAATTGAAGATTAACATAATGAGGATGAGGTAATGTAAGATTCAACCTATAAGTAAAAATTGAGAGTGATATAATGTGTGTATGCAATTAGAATTTCATGGTGTGCATGAATCAATCCTGGATTAGATAAGATAGATCACACCTACACTTCTGATTGGGGCACACACTTGTTAAGTAGGAACATGACCAATATGAGGATCTGCTAGACTTGATTAAGGGATAAATTGTATCATATTTCATAGCACATCATGATAGGTAGTTTTCCAAAGCTTACAATCTAACATAATCACACAATAACCCTAAATGAGTCCTATGGTTTCTATTTTCACCTATGATAATAAACAAGAAAGTAAACTAATCTAGTGCTCACTAAAGCTTGTGGCAAGAAGTAAGGGATTAGATGTAAATCAATCAAATACATTTATAGGGAACTTTAAATAAAGTAAGTATAATTAACTCCCTAATTCATGAAATATGAAGAGTAATATTATTCAAGCCAACACTTATGCTACTTCTATCTACTAAAAGAGAGGAGAACAAAGTTAGAATATACTTACCTGAATGTGAACTTGTCATGACTCAATCTCTCCCTTGGCCAATGAGGCTTCAAAAGAGATTGTTATGGTTTAGAAGGATCACTTTTTTAGGCTAAAACATCCAAGACCTATCCACAAGACTAAGATTCTCCAAATAAGAAACCTAAGCTAAGACTCCTCAAGTAAAATTGTGGAAGAGAAAATTGTGAAGAAGCATAAGCAAATAATAACTCTTAATTGCATTCATAAGGAAATGACTAAAATTACCTTGTATATATAGGATTGTCTGACCTAAAAATAACTTAGACATGCCAGTTGTGCTAGGTCGATTTGGTCGACCTAGCACATTATCGGGCTAATGCCTAAAGTTTGTGCTAGGTCAACTAGATGGAAACTAGGCCTAAAGAGCTAAAGTAACCCTAGAATATGTTAGGTTGACTAGGTTGACCTAGCTTACTAAATAGGTAAAAAGGATACTAAGGGAAAGAAGGATAGAAAGAGGAAAATACTTGAGGAATGTGTAATGAAGGAGATATAGCTTAGGAAAAGGTTTTAAGAGTTGAATGGATAGGGAATAATATGGAAATAAGGGACAATAATCTTGTGAAGCACCAAAGGTATGCCCACCCCTTTCTCAATGCACCCCTTAACGCATGCACTCAGAGAGATTGAGTTGTGATGGGTTCCTAAAAGATGTAAAGCATCAGTTATAGATAAAAGTGTGAAAATATTATGTGTATACATATGCCCCACTTGAATCTCATCATGTGTCACTAAGGTGTAACAGGGGATGGTGCTTCAAGAAATAACATAAGGACACACACAACACTGATGCTAAAAAAATTGTAGTAAATTAAAAAGCATAAAATAACTGAAAGTAAATGAAAAAAAAGGAAACTAACTAAAAATTAAATTATGTGTACATTGACTTACTTTTATCATGGGATGTTTTTCAACTATGTTTTAGTTTTCATTATAGAGGGCATAAAGACTGCTTTGGACAAACCCAAAAATACAAAACTAAGGAGCAAAAACAAACAAATGCAAGAAAAGGCATGATAACTAGTGCTATGTGGATAGAACGTACATGGAAATTTGGCAAGCTGGGTGGTAAGTGCTATGTTAGACCAAATGACCAAGTCAAATAAGAGTAAATTAGGTAGCTAAAAATCCAAGGCTACTAAAGACTAAAAAACTCAAACAAGTAAACCTCAAGTAATAAAAGGCAAACTCACCAAATCAAATCAAGGATACATGTCAAACAAGATGGTAAAAAGAGGATTAAAAAAGAAAAATGGTAAAATAACATTGATGAGTGAGTAGTAACAATCCACATCTCAATCATCAATGGAAAAATGGGATGCATAAAAGGGAAAACAACAAGGTTGGGTGAGTAGTAACAGTCCACATCTGATGAAAAAATGGAAAAAGGGTGCAAACTCAGGTGTATGTAATAGAAGAATAACAAAATCAAGATAAATGGGAAAAGGAAAGAAAAGTAGTTTTAGTAAATATATAAAACATGATAAAAATGATCCATAGTTTCTCAAACATGTTGTTTTAAATCTGAAGATAAATAAAAATGAAACAAAGTAGTGTTAGCATGTTTTTAATAAATGAAGAAAAAATAATTTAAAGAAGAGGGAAAACAGATTTGGAATCATAATTTATCTATCAAGGGGGGAAATGAAATTAGGTAGTGGGGAGAATGAAGGAAAAACCAAGTTAGAGGATCTCTTTATCGAAGTCAAGACACTAAAATTTGGTTTGTCAAAACATGAGGACTATCAACCTTAAGGACTCTAAAGAACTTCTCTTAGCTACACAAGTCTTAGGTCAATAAATGGATTATATAGATTATCCCATGAAGGCTATATGCACAAAAATTAAAATAGACCTACCTCCCTATGATGTGTTCCCAAATCTTTAGGACCCCTTATAGAGCCATCGATATACTACAAATATTGGTTACTTGCATGAGAAAGTAGGTAGTAATATAGATTTTTCTGAAATCCCCTATTCCAATCTACTGACCTACCACACCTCAAAGGACTTTTTCTCTATGTGAAGCCAACTGTGAAGTTTGAGCTTTGATTAGAGATAGGAGATGTAATTGTAATCACATATTTTGGTGTGATTAGACTTTTAATATTTGTATGTTGCCTTTTAGATATCATTGCCTTTTGTTTTCAAATGATTGGATTTTTTTTTTTAATTTTAAAAATCCCTCCTCCATACAAATTTGGAAGACCAAACATGGGTGATAAATATGAATTTAATTGGAAAACATTAAGACAAGGTTTCTTAGAGAGATAAAATCAAAGAGCATGAGGTCTAAGAATCTCATAAATATAGGTGAAATAAAATTTAACTTCGACCTTGTTTTATCCAAATATGGAGCTGAAATAAAGGGGGAAATCAAGAGGAAAATGACACATGTAACAAATTTGAATTTATTCAAATTTAAAAAAATGTGACAAAAGGAAAAAAGGAATACAATGATAGAAAATGTGTGATTCCCTATCATAATACTATAGGAATTTAAGGAAAACATGCTAACATAGATTGTTTACAGATTTTATCTATCAAAAGAAGTAAAAGCTAATGTTAAATATCAAGGATCACAAAGACCATGAAAAGAAAGGTAATTTTATGAAGAGGGCCATGTTTTATCATGGTCTTACCAAGAAACTCATAAAATGAAAACTCAAGGGGTGATAATAAGCAAAAAGTGAGGGAGCCTTTGTATAAATCACCTCACAAAGAAAGACCCAAACATTGACCTTGTTTTATCCAAACGTGGAGGTGAAATAAAGGGGGAAATCAAGAGGAAAATGACACATGTAACAAATTTGAATTTATTCAAATTAAAAAAAAAGTGACAAAGGGAAAAAAGGGATATAATGATGTAAAATGTGTGATTCCTTATCATAAGACTACATGAAGTGAAGGAAAACATGCTAACATAGTTTGTTTACAAATTCTATCTAGCAAAAGAAGTAAAAGCTAATGTTAAATATCAAGGATAAAAAATACCATGAAAAGAAAGGTAATTTTATGAGGAGGGCCATGTTTTATCCATGGTATTACCAATAAACTCATAAAAGGAAAACCTAAGGGGCGCCGATAAGCAAAAAGTGAGGGAGCCTTTGTATAAAGCACCTCACAAAGAAAGACCCAAACTTCGACCTTGTTTTATCCAAATATGGAGGTGAAAGAAAGGGGGAAATCAAGAGTAAAATTACACATGTAAAAAATTTAAATTTCTTCAAATTAAAAAAAATGTGACAAAAGGAAAAAAGGAATACAGTGATAGAAAATGTGTGATTCCTTATCATAAGACTACAGGAAGTGAAGGAAAACATGCTAACATAGTTTGTTTATAGAGTCTATGTATCCAAATAAGTAAAAGCTAATTTTAAATATCAAGGATCACAAAGACCATTAAAAGAAATGTAATTTTATGAGGAGGGCCATGTTTTATCCATGGTCTTACCAAGAAACTCACAAAAGGAAAACCCAAGGGGTGATGATAAGCAAAAAGTGAGGGAGCCTTTGTATAAATCACCTCACAAAGAAAGACCAAAACTTTGACCGTGTTTTATCCAAATGTGGAGGTGAAATAAAGGGGGAAATCAAGAGGAAAATGACACATGTAACAAATTTGAATTTATTCAATTAAAAAAATGTGAGAAAAGGAAAAAGGAATACAATGATAGAAAATGTGTGATTCCTTATCATAAGACTACAAGAAGTGAAGGAAAACATACTAACATAGTTTGTTTACAGATTCTATCTATCAGAAGAAGTAAAAGCTAATGTGAAATATCAAGGATCACAAAGACCGTGAAAAGAAAGGTAATTTTATGAGGAGGGCCATGTTTTATCCATAGTCTTACTAAGAAACTCACAAAAGGAAAACCCAAGGGGTGTTGATAAGCAAAAAGTGAGGGAGCCTTTATATAAATCACCTCACAAATAAATACCCAAAGGATGCCAAAATAACATTGACAAGTAGCAAAATAATGAAAAGGAAGAAATGATAAATAAAAAGAATGGTCATTTTATGAGGAGGGTCAAGTTTTATCCATGGTCTTACCAAACAACTCATAAAATAAAATCCCAAAAGGATGCCAAAATAACATTGGTAATAAAAAAGGAGAATGAAAAGATAAGTGATGAAGACTATGGTATATCAAGAAACCAAAAGACCAAACAAGGAGGACTAAAGGTTTGCAAAAAAAGAGGACTACTGCATAAGGAGAGATAAGTGCTAAAGTAACCTACAAAAAGATGTGAGATAGATATATAGAGAAAGCATGAAAAGAAGGAAAAGGATCCTACATTAATGGCTAGCTCAAGGATGAACATGTGAGAGACAAGCCTATGCATCTCAGAAGGTTTCTTGGAGTTGAATTAGTTTGGTAACATGTAATGGAGAATAAGAGTGGGCATCAAAAGATATCCCAAAGGGTAAGTGGATGTAGGGATGGCCATTAAAAGATGACCAAATGTATAAAATTACATGAAGGTGGGCATATCAAGATGCCCCAAAGGCTAGAGTAATGTGTGGATGGGCATCATAAGAAAAGAAACAAAAATGAAAACATGAAGACAATCCAACCAGTGGTGGGATAGGATTCACATTAGGTTCACTAGAATGTAATAAAGGTGAAGCTAAAGTGAAGCTCATGATAAATATGAAAGCAAACCAAAATGGAAATGTGAAGACAATCCAACCAATGGTGGGATAGGATTCACGTCAGGTTCACCAAAAAGTAATGAAGGTGAAGCTAAAGTGGAGCTACTACTAAATAAGAAAGGAAATAAAAATGGAAACATGAAGACAATCCAACCAGTGGTGGGAAAGGATTCACATCGAGTTCATGTAGAGGAAAATTTTTTACTCTATGTTGCATTTTGATTCTCAATTGCGCACTGTAGTTTTGTTCCTACATACCTTGGTTGTGGCGGTAGAAGTTTTGAAATAGAGCATGGGTTTATTTCTTTTGATTCATTTTCTGTCTAAGTGTCGAAGGGAAGTGGAAGCTGCCAAGTGGCATAATTTGAGCATGGGTTCTAGCCAAGTGGAGTCATCTGAGGCACCTTTCCTAACCTTCAAGAGAGCCATAGAATGTGCCACGTATCCAATAACAACTCAACAAAAGTCACCACATGTTGGCATCCACATCTCATATCGACACCCATGTTTCATTTTATTTTTTAACAAAGGCTTTCAATAGCTAAGTAGTAGGAAGAAGCAAAAAGTACCAGGTGGCAGTTGTGGAAGGCTCTGGACTACTTTTTTGGGAGGAAAGTAGAAGTCACCATGTGTCTGCATCTGAGAGACAGTCAGTTCAATGCCTGGGTTCAATGCCTTGGTTCAACATTTTTTTGGTTCAATACCTTGATTAACATGTAAATGGCATGCAACATTGAACCATTGAGCCATTTTGGTTCATCGGGCAGTTCAAGGGAGTGTCCCAAAAAACCAAAGGGGTTAAGTACCTTTTCAGAAGGTAGAAAGGCATCATTTCATTTTGTTTAAATGCCGAAGAGCAGCGGAGGCTGCCACATGTCAATTTCTGAGAGATCATCTTCAAGCTTCATTTTTGAATAAAGATTATGGTGGGTCTCAGGTGTTATTTTAGAGGTCTGTGGAAGCTGCCAAGTGTCACCATCTGTAGGAGCCTAATCTATGCCTTGAATAAGTCTACAACATAGCTAAAGGGAAAGTGAAAAGAGCTGCATGTCTTTGATAAATCAGGCGAAAAGTGCCAAGTGTCATTCTCTAGTGCCTTCTAAGTAATAGGAAGATTTTTAGGGAATTGACTAAGTGTCCTCTTTCATTTCAATAGGACAAAGTGTTTTATGTATCTATTTCAGCAAGTGAGCTAGGGGTAAACTCAGTGGGAGTTATTTCTGGTAGGTGGAGCAGTTCACTAGGTAGATTTTTTGGGCCTGTAAACATTAAAAGGGGTCATCTATTTGTCCCCTATAAGCATAAGAGAATGGAAAGTTGTGTAGTTAAGTAGGTGATGGAATGAGGAAATTTAGGCACAGAGGGAGGTACTAGACATGAATCGACATGCCGTAGTTAGGGCAACCACCCCGCTCTAACATGGCCCTTCCTGATAAGACTAGGATACATCCAAGGCATTGAATGCACTAAAGGCCACACTATTTTATTGGTAAAATCCAAGGATATAAAGGAGGAAGGGGGGTTGTATAGGGGGACTTCTCTAGAGTTTGTGACTAAGAAATATCATTTTCTTTTATCTCATTTTCTTGAGTTGTAAAGTTGATGTAATTGTGCATATATTGTGCCTTTTATGTGGCTGAAAGAATTAAGAAGATTGAACTCTATGCCTTTGTTGATATTATCTGTGTCATTTGCAAAAGTAGTATATACTATAGATTTTATTGAGTTGTGATTAGGAATGCCATTTGCTTTTGTCTCATTTTCTTGAGTCAAAAGTTCTACATAATTGTACGTGTTTGTGCGCCTCTTATGTGATTGGAAGATTCTTATTAAGAAGATTGAACCCTATGACTTTGTTGACATTTTCTATATATTAGCAAAAGAAGTCTCTATTGTCAGCCTCTATTTCTATTATTTCAATCTTTTACATTGATCATGCACTTGTTTGCTCTTAAATGTAAATGAATCCTACATATAGTCTCACTGTGCTCAAGATTATGATCAAAATTACACTCAAGCGCATCGCCATAGTTAGGTTTCATTTCTTGCATTTGTGTTTCTATTTAATTTTCTATCCTTTTTCCCCCACACTTGATACAAAAAAAGAGACCAACTTCTCTAAAATAGGGAGGTTGTTTCAAGCCACAATATCCCACAGCTTGAAACTTCCCACTGTTGTTGATTAGAATCAAGCACAATTTTAAGCATCAACAGTTTTTGGCATGCCCAGTGGGAGCAGTCTTGAAGTTTATTTCAAGACCGTATGAACTAGAGAGCTACAAGGAGTCAGAGCTATGGACCAGTAACCAAATGAGAGTCTGCTACAAATCCAGGTATTCTTTTTCCACCTTTGGTAACAAGTCCAAGAAGAAGAGCTAACCAATTTGTACCAATACCAAATATGGGAGCCCCTATACCCCCAAGAAATTATGCAAGCTAGAACAATGGTAGCCCCTTAATTCTCCCAACACCACCAACCATTTGGGATCCTATCCCAGTATATGCCCTGAAAGCTCTACCTAAGTTTAGTGGGCAAGACTCTAAAACACCTGCGGAACATCTTCAAGATGTATCAGATGTATGTGCTATACATGTTGTCACATAGCAAAATGTGGCCATAAGGTTATTAGTAGCTTCTTTTAAGGGGAAGGCTTTAGAATGGTATCGGTCTTTGACCCCAAATACCATATCTACATGGGACCAGCTTGGAAATCTATTCTTTGAAATATTTGCAGAGAAGGGTGATAAGTCTTCCTTATTACAATAGTTAATCACCATTCAAAGGGGACCATAGGAAGACATGACTGAATTCAATACCAGATTTCAAAAGACCTGGGATAGATCCCTACTATAGCTAGACCATTACCAGGTATGGCCATAGTGTTTTATCTCAAGGCTTTAAATTTAGATATATCTATTATGATTCAGTCACTTAGAGGACACACTTTGCCAGAGGCTTATGAATATGCAGTTAGAGTTGAGAATCACTTAATAGATGATGGAAAGTTACCTCCAAAGCCTCTCATGCCCATGTTCCCAAAAATTTCCTTGCCCTTACCTCAAGAATTTAATAAAGTTGTAAGCCCACCTGTGTCTGTGTACACTTATCCTCAATCATCTGTGAAAGAACCTATCCCTACTCAGTCATCTGAGATGGATGATATCAAGAATATCCTAAGGACATTTTCTAATGAGCTGATCAATATAAAGAGACAACAAAATAATTTACCTAAGCCTCCTTATCAAGGCTACCAAGGAAATAGATTTTCATCCCAACCAAACCAATATCAGGGTCCTCCAAAACAAACTAACCATCAGCCAACGAATCAATTAGTTGCAGTTCCCACACCCTCACAGACCATTCCTCCCAACTCAAATAGGGAGATGGTTCTAGGGCAAAATAATTATATAAAGGATACTAATGCCTTGTGTTTCCCTTGCAATAATGTTCATACACCTAGAGATTGTCCTAGGGGTAATCTGCAACAAAGGGTGGTAGAGCAAAGAAGAATAGATGGTCAGTTTGCTAGTACCAGTGACAATCAAGCCTACCAGTCTCCCGATATGTAAAATTTAGTCCTAGTGGCCCAGATGCAAGGAATGTCCTTTAAACAACAGGAGGAAATAGCCCCAAAACATGCTTTGTTCTCATGGGTTGAAGATGAAGAATCAATTTTCTTGAATGAAGCATCTACCTCCCAAAGACTAGTGGTGCAATTTGATTACTACACCAGATCAAAGAGGAGAATGGTGGAACAACCTGAGATTGTAAGTGGTCAAGTCAAGAATAATCCTCCATATCAAGGGCAAAGAAATGCTGCTGTTAGATAAGAAGTGCCTCAGCTAGTGCAAGATCAAGGGATTCCTGCCCAAACTCAGGAAAAAATGAGATATCCTTATGTCTAAAAAACTCAGTCTTTGGGATCGATAAATGTAGTGGATCAGTTGAAGAAGACTCCATCACAAATATCGATATGGGATATATTGGCTATTCTAGAACAAAAGACATTATTACAAGAAGCTCTGCAAGGCCAAGCAGTGCTCAAAGGTACTATCACTAAGGAAGGACCTGCTGGAAAAGAAAAGTTCAAAGATACAGTTCCTCTGAAGACAACAACCTTTGTGAACAATGCAGTGCAAGTAAGTAAATCCAAACTAGAGCCTTTCTATTTGAATCTGATAGTTGGAAAGAAACTCTTGCATAATGCATTGATAGATTCAGGAGCTAGTACAACTATGATGCCCAAGAAAATAGCTGATGCTTTGAAAACAAAATATGAACCCCTTGTAAAAGGAGTTATGTATCTAGATGGCAAAATAGTACAAACTGTAGGGAGAATCAAACAACTCCCATTGAAATTATACACATGTCCCAACATAATTGTTGACCAAGATGTAGTAGTCATAGATATACCTCTTATTTTTGGTTTATGTTTATCTATAGACTTTACAACAAAAATAGGAGGATATATGTCTCTTGACTGGTCTCACCTCATCCTGAGAACTAGATACAGTTTGAAGATGAAAATTCTATCTGAACCACTATCCAAAGACCATATCACCAATGAAATGACAATAAGATTAGAGGCAGATCATGCTATGTTAAATAAGGAAGAAAGGATTTTTGTTGAATAGCTAGGCGACTGGACTGAGCATGATCAAGAAGAAGAAAACAACCAGTTGTTGGCTATGATGCATAGCGACTTGTATGGGAACTATGACTCTACTGGTTTGGATACATACATCATTTTTGATGAGGACCAAGAAATCCCAAATGTTATAAGGGAAGAGGCACCTACTACTTAAGATTCAGAGATCTGGAATTTGAATTTTGATGGGGCTAGAAGTAAACATGGTGCTGGGGTAGGAATTTGTCTTACTATTCTAAATGGTGATAAAATTTTAAGGGCTATCTGATTCCAATTTACTTACACTAATAATGATGTTAAGTATGAATCTTTAGTACATGTGCTCTTATTAGCCACAAAAAAGGGAATAAAGAACCTAAAAGTAAAAGGAGATTTAGAATTAGTAGTAAAGCAAATTAGAGAAAAGGTAGCAGCCAAAAATGTGAGAATGAAATCCTACAGGCATAGGATTTGGGATTTGATAGAAGATTTTTAAGCTTTCAATATTGAGATAGTCCCTAGAAGTCAAAACTCTGAGGCTGATAGGATGGCCCAGATTGGCTCATAGTTTAGCCTAGCAACTGGCCTATTGATTAACAATGAGTCAGTACAAGTTATAGTGAGGCCGACTATTCCAGACAATGATGAGAACTGGCAAGTATTTGAAAATGATGCTCATGTAGTCTCTTTTTTACAACAATCAGATGAGTTTGCTGATCAATTGCAAACCAAAATTAAAGAGGCATATGGTGATCAAATCATATAATTGAGGAATAATAAGCTCCCCAAGGGCTTGATCACCTTAGAAAACTTGTTTGACCTAGAGGATGTAAGCCTAGAAAAGAAAAGGTTCTAGGTAGACAAAGCAGACTATTTTGAAATAGAGGTGAGTAATGGGAAAAGGCTAAAAGTTGGAAATTCTACAACTCAAGAAGAGAAGGAAAGGCTAATTGAATTATGCCAGAGATATGACAGAGTCATAGCTTGGAGCTATGAAGACCTTCATGGATATAATAGAGACATTATTCATCACACAATAAAACTGACTAAAGGGTCTAAGCCCATCAAATAAAAATAGAGGCCAGTAAATACAAGGATTGAGCCTCTGATGGTAGATGAGTTGCAGAAACTTTTATATTCCAAAATAATATTTCCAATCAAGCACTCAACTTGGGTATCAAATCTAGTACCAATTAGGAAAAAGAATGGAGATGTAAGACTGTGTGTAGATTTTAGAGATCTAAATAGAGCATCTCTGAAAGACCACTATCCCTTGCCCTCCATGGAAAAAATTCTACAAACTATGGCTGGATCAGAGAGGTTTTCTTTACTAGATCGTTTCTCTGGATACAATCAAATTTGGTTGGCTGATGAAGATCAGTACAAAATTGCTTTTACTACCAAATGGGGAACATTTGCATATGCTAAGATGCCTTTTGGTCTGTCAAATGCAGGAGCCACCTTTCAAAGAGCTATGGATATAGCCTTTGAGGAGCTTATAAATAAGATTATCTTAGTCTATCTAGATGACCTCACTATATTTTCAAAAAATGATGATGATCATTTTTGATCATTTAGAATCTGTCTTCAAGAAATGTCAGGATTTTGGGATATCATTGAATCCCAAGAAATGCATCTTTGCTGTACCTCAGGGCAAATTGTTGGGACATATAGTATCTTAAGAAGGAGTTTCTATATATCTTGAGAGAATCATAGCTATAATGAACCTACCTCTTATAGTAAATAAACAGATAGTTCAGTCCTTTTTAGGGAAGATCAATTTTGTCAGTAGATTCATATCTGATTTTATAGGCTTGGTAAGACCAATGACACTCTTGTTAAAGAAAGACCTGGTCTTCAAATGGACTACAGAAGGAAGGAAAGCCTTTAAAGAGGTCAAGAAGGCTATCTTAGTAGCCCTAGTGCTTAAAAACCCAAATTTTTTCAAGCCCTTCATAATATATGTCTATAGAGGAGAGTCAAGTATTGTTGCTGTCTTGACTCAAAAGAATGATAGGTTGGAGGGGGAACACCCAATAGCCTTTTTCTCAAGAACTCTCAGGGATTATGAGACTAGGTATAATTTTATGGAAAGACAAGCCTATGCCATGGTAAAAGCCCTCAATAAATTTAGGCATATGATATCAGGGAACAAAACTCTGATACTTGTAGCTCACCCAAGTGTCAGGGAATACATCATGGAGGGGAAATTACTGAGAAAAGAGCCAATTGGATCACTAAGATCCTTGAATATGATGTAGAGTTCAGACCCACCAAGCTAGTTAGAGGTAAGGGTTTGTGCCAATATATAACCCAAGAGCTTGAAAAGATGTTACCTAAGGAAGCAGATTTAGAAGGAGAGATGGAGACGGTACTAAAAATACAAGAGGTTGATCAAGAATTTTAGATCACAAGTAGGATTCATTTTATGAAAAATGGGATTTATCTGAGAGAACTCCCTCAAAATAAGAGGAGATATTATAGGATACAGGGAGTTCATTTTGTTTTAATTGAACAAGTCCTTTTCAGAAGAAATTCTAATGGAAAATTATTGAGATGTGTAAAACAGGCTGAAGCTAAGAGAATAATACATGTAATGCATCATGGAATATTAGGGGGCATTTTTCTGCAAAGATCATAGCCATAAAGATGAGGTAGGATATTTCTAGCCTACTTTATTTATAGATTGTTATCAACTGGTTAAAAAATGTCAATCCTACCAATATTATATGGGGATGAGGAGGAATGCAGCCATGCCCCTTAGTCCTATAATTGTGGATGAACCTTTTGCTCAATGGAGTCTTGACTTCATTAGGATGATAAATCTAGTGTCTAGTATGGGTCACAAATGGATATTAATTGCCACAGACTATTTCACCAGATGGATCGAGGTAGTCCCACTTAAGGAAGCATCAGAGAATGTGATCCTAGATTTTCTAGAGAGTATCACTACTCACTTTGGGGCTCCTCGCACCATAATTTTAGATAACACTAAAGCATTTTTGGGGTCTAAAGTGTCTGACTTTGCCTTGAAACATGGAATATATCTAAAAACTTCATCTAACTATTACTCTCAAGGTAATGGTCTGGAAAAATCCACCAACAAGAACCTGATAAGACTCATCAAAAGAGTAGCGGCTAATCATCACAAAGAGTGGCATAAAGTGCTTAATCTAGCACTATGGGCTGATAGAATCACACCTAAGTAGGTGATCAAAATGTCCCCATATGAATTGATATATGGAAAGTCTACTATGATTCCCCTGAGCTTGGAAATCCCTACTCTCTAACTGATCAAACAAATTGAAATTGAAGAAAATGGCCCCATGCAGGTTAGACTCGCAAAACTTTTGGAAGTTTAGGAAAAGAGGGATATAGCCCATGATTCATTGATTAAGCATCAGGGAATGGTTAAGAACTATTTTGATAAAAGGACTTCAAATCCTAATTTTGAAGTAGGTTCAATTGTTTTAAAATGGGATGCAAGAGCCACCAAGTCAAGTCAGCATACCAAATTTGAAGCATTATGTTGGGGATCAACCAACAATGGATTACACTTGTGAAAGCAATAAATGTGGAAATAAATCAGATAGATAAGTAACTAAAATGATAAATAACACAGAACAAGATATACAAGAAAACACCCTGAAAACTTGTATTAAAACTCTTTACAATAGGAATACAATGAAGAAACTTCATTCTTCCACACCTCTCTCAGATGCACACAAGATCTCTCACTAGATCTCTATTCCTTAAGAGCTCTCTCTCAAGTACAATCAAATCCAACAACCTAGATTGATGCAACTCAGTACTTGTCCTTCAAACATTCACAATGTTCTACTATTACTAATACATTCTACAAATCTAAGCTAAGAAGATCTTTCCTACATATAGAAATAGGAAACTTGAGCATGCTCTTACAACAAACAGTTAAGCCTCTTCAACAAGGGCTCTAAAAATAATATTGCTAATAATAGAGATGCAAGCTTGAGTCCACAACTCAAACTTATCATGCAAACACTCGCTTCTGTCCACGGAAATCGCTTTTTGGACACACAGGTAACTGACGTCAGTTCCTGCCTATTCGCCTGTGACCGTCGCCGGCCGACCCTAATGCCAACATCGGCACCTCTGCAACTGCAACTGATCGACATCAGTCGCTCCTGACCGATGTCAGCGTCTATGTAGACCCGAACCTGTTTTAAGTCTGCTCCTTGGTGAAGCTTTTAGCTCCACACCCTAACAATCTCCTACTTGGAGATAAACCAGCTGCACCAGTACCTGTACAGCAACATCTTCTAGCTCCTCCATCTTCAACTCAATCATGAAGACTAATAGAAGTTGAATGAACATTCAACTTCTCCTTCGTAACTGGCTTTGTTAGCATATCAGCAAGATTCTTGTCTGTATGGATCTTCTCCAGCTTCAACTCACCATCTTCCAATACCTGCCGTATGAAGTGGTACCTTAGTTGTATGTGCTTGGTTCTTGAGTGAAAAGCTGAGTTCTTAGCTAAATGGATTGCACTCTGACTGTCACTATACAATCTGTAACTCCCATGCTCCCTTCCAAGCTCTTCCATGAACCGTGTCATCCATATCATCTCCTTGCTAGCTTTTGTGGCTGCAATATACTCTGCTTCTGTAGTTGACAAGGCAACAACCTTCTGCAACTTAGATATCCAGCTAACCGCCATTCCACCTATAGTAAAAACATAACCTGTAGTGCTCCTCTTGCCATCCAAATCCCCTGCCATATCTGAATCTACATAACCATGTAGAGAAGTATTTGAACCTCCATAGCATAAGTGCCTACTGCTGGTTCCTCTCAGATATCTAAGGATCCATTAAACTGCTTTCCAATGTTCCTTACCTGGATTGGCCATATACTTGCTTACTACTCCCACTGCTTGGGCAATATCTGGTCTAGTACACACCATTGCATACATCAAACTCCCTACTGTGGAAGAATATGGAACCTTACTCATGTACTCTACCTCATCATGTGAATTAGGACATTGTTCTTTACTCAACTTAAAATGTCCAGCCAAAGGTGTGCTTACCGGTTTAGCATCCTGCATATTGAACCGTTTCAACACCTTGTCCACATAATCCTCCTGAGACAATATCAACTTGTGATTTTTCCTGTCTCTCTTAATGCTCATGCCAAGGATTTTCTTAGCTGCTCCCAAATCCTTCATAGCAAATGTTTGAGCTAATTTTACCTTAAGCTCTGAGATATCCTGCATGTGAGACCCTGCAACCAGCATGTCATCTACATACAATAATAGAATAATATATCTACCGTTATCAAATCTCTTGAAATACACACAATGGTCTGATTGACACCTACTGTAGCCATGCTCATTCATAAACCTGTCAAATTTTAAGTACCATTGCCTTGGAGCTTGCTTGAGGCCATACAAGCTTTTCTTCAACCTGCACACTAACTTCTCCTTACCCTTGACCTCAAAACCTTCTGGCTGTTCCATGTATATTTCCTCATCCAAATCTCCATGAAAAAATGTTGTCTTAACATCTAGCTGCTCAAGATGCAAATCCTCAAAAGCAACCAAAGACAATACAACCCTTATTGAAGTCATTTTAACAACAGGAGAAAAAATTTCACCAAAGTCAATACCTAGCTTTTGTGCAAATCCTTTCACTACCAATCTGGCCTTATATCTCATCTGTCCATCCTCACCTTCCTTCAACCTGTAGGTCCATCTATTCTTCAGTGTTCTCTTACCAGCTGGCAATTCAACCAAATCCCATGTTTGGTTCTCTCTTAAGGACTCCATCTCCTCAACCATGCCACGCTCCCACTTACTCCTGGACTCCACCTGTAATGCTTCTTCAAAACTCTCTAGTTCTCCACCATCAGTTAGCAATAAATAATATAAGGAAGGAGAATATCTAATTGGAGGCTTACTTACCCTTTCAGACCTCCTGATGGGTGTCTTGGACTCGTTCTCAACAATCTGTCCACCCAAATTTTTTGACAGTGACCGACCTTGGCCACCTGTAGACCTGTTACTGGCCGACGCTGGTTCTTCCTGGCTGACGTCGGTGCCTGGTCTACCGACATCGGTCTCTGTATGACCGACATCGGTTTTTGTATGATCGACATCAGTTTTTGAACTACCAACGCCGGTTCCTAACCTGCCGACGTCGTTCTCTGTGTTTTCCTGTAAGTGATTATTTCTTTTTCCCGCGAGCTCATTTTGGACCATAACTTCGTCCAATTCACTATTGCTCTGCCTAGATTGATCTAGCTTCCTTATCTGATCACCGTACATCACTCTTTCGTTGAAAACAACATCGCGACTCCTGATTACCTTGTTAGTTCCTAGATTCCAAAATCTAAAACCAAAATCATCTGAGCCATAGCCAATAAACGTGTACCTCATAGACTTAGCATCAAGCTTCTTTCTATTTTCCTTATCTATGTGCACAAAGGCTTCACAACCAAAAACTTTGAGATATGAGAGATCTACCTTTTTACTTGTCCATGCCTCTTCTGGAATTCCACCATCCAGAGCTGTAGAGGGTCCTCTGTTAATCAGGTACACTGCGGTGTCAACTGCTTCTGCCCAAAACTCTAAGGGCAACCCTGCATGCAATCTCATATATCTTGCACGCTCCATGATAGTTCTGTTCATCCTTTCAGCAATACCATTTTGCTGAGGTGTCCTTGGAACCGTCCTTTGCCTTCAGATTCTGTGAGTGTAACAATACCAGTTAAACTTAAGACTGCAGAACTCACTGCCATTATCAGATCTCAAGCACTTTAATCTTCTACCTGTTTCATTCTCAACTATAGCTTCCAAATCTTAAAAGTCTCAAAAACATCAGATTTCTTTTTAATACAGTAGATCCATACCTTTCTTGTGGTGTCATCTATGAATGTAACATAGTACCGTGATTCGCCAATAGAGGCTACCTGAGCCAGTCCCCACACGTCTGTGTGAACAAGCTGCAACTTTTGCCTTTTCTTAGTAGACCCAGTCTTGAGAAAACTAACCCTTTTCTGTTTTCCAAATACACAATGCTCACAAAATTCTAGATCCATACTTTTCAAATTTGAAAGCATACCTTTAGACTTAAGAATTGACATCCCCTTCTCACTCATGTGGCCAAGCCTTGAGTGCCACAATTTAGCATCCACATCTGAAGTAGATAAAACTGAAGGAGATTTGTTAGTAACACAATTACACAAATAGAGAGTACCTTCTCTCTTACCTCTGGCCATAACAAGTGCACCCTTGGTCACCTTCCAAGAATCTGCTGTGAGAGTTACTGTACAACCTTCATCACCTAGCTTACCTGTAGAAATCAAATTTCTCTTCAAACTAGGAACATGCATCACATCTCTCAACACCCATGTGTTGCCATTCTGCATCTTCAACTGCACTTTACCTTTGCCAGTAATCTTACAAGGCTCATCATCCCCTAAGTACACTATTCCAAAATCTCCATGGATATAGTCACTGAAATATTCCCTGTTAGGAGTAGCATGAAAAGATGCACCAAAATCTAATACCCAAGACTCTATATTATTATGCAGAGAGAAAATTAAAGCATCCTGTGCAATACCTGCAATCTTGGCTTCTTCCTTTCCTTCGTGCTGATTGTCCTCCTTAGGCTTTGACCAACAATCTCTGCTTATGTGCCCCATCTTTGCATAATTCTAGCATTGTGGCTTCCTGCCATTTCTGGATTTAGATCTGCCTTTCCCCTTAGACTTGGATCTTGCTCTGCCTTTCTTGTTATTATCTTTTTGCCTTCCCCTGCTTTCAAAACTTAAAGCATTTCTGGATGCCTCTTCTGTGCTTTTTTTGCGTATTTCCTCATTCAAGATAACACTAACAACATCCTCTACTTTCAAAATATTTGATGCAGATGCAGTATTACTTACTGCCATTACTAAGCCATGCCAGCTTTCAGGCAAAGAACATAATATTAAAAGAGCTTTTATCTCATCATCAAACACTATATTTACTAAGCTTAATTGATTCACAATACCATTGAAATCATTCAGATGAGTAGAAATAGATCCACCTTCATTCATATGCAAATTAAATAACTGCTTCATAAGATATACCTTATTTGAAGTTGAGGGTTTTTCATACATGTTTGCTAACGTAGTCATTAACTCTATCGTAGTTTTTGCCTGTGACAAATTAGATATCACAGTGGAGGCCAGACTCAGTCTTATAGACCCCAGAGCCTTTCTATCAAGAACTTCCCATTCTTCATCCTCCATGTCCTTGGGCTTCTTTGCAATCCCACCTAACGGTAAGTAGAGATCCTTCTGATACAGATAGTCCTCTATCTGCATTCTCCAATGTTGATAGTTCTTGCCATTAAACTTTTCCATTCTCAACTTACTTTCTTCTACCATTGCTTCTCCCACTCAAACAAAAATCCCTACAGAAACCCCTGTGAGCAACCTGTAATCCAAACACACTACATAGATCTGAACCACCTGTTAGTGAACCTGAACTTTGATACCAATTATCAAGCTCTGAACCTGTAACCAATGCTCTGATACCAGTTGTTGGGGATCAACCAACAATGGATTACACTTGTGAAAGCAATAAACATGGAAATAAATCAGATAGATAAGTAACTGAAATGATAAATAGCACAGAACAAGATATACAAGAAAACACCCTGAAAACTTGTATTAAAACTCTTTACAATAGGAATACAATGAAGAAACTTCATTCTTCCACACCTCTCTCAGATGCACACAAGATCTCTCACTAGATCTCTATTCCTTAAGAGCTCTCTCTCAAGTACAATCAAATCCAACAACCTGGATTGATGCAACTCAGTACCTGTCCTTCAAACATTCACAATGTTCTACAATTACTGATACATTCTACAAATCTAAGCTAAGAAGATCTTTTCTACATATAGAAATAGGAAACTTGAGCATGCTCTTACAACAAACAGTTAAGCCTCTTCAACAAGGGCTCTAAAAATAATATTGCTAATAATAGAGACGCAAGCTTGAGTCCACAACTCAAATTTATCATGCAAACACTCGCTTTTGTCCACAGAAATCGCTTTCTGGACACACAGGTAACCGACGTCAGTTCTTGCCTGTTCGCCTGTGACCGTCGCCAGTCGACCCTACTGCCGACGTCGGCGCCTCTGCAACTGCAACTGATCGATGTCGGTCGCTCCTAACCGACGCCGGCGTCTGTGTAGACCCGAACCTATTTTAAGTCTGCTCCTTGGTGAAGCTTTTAGGAAAAGAGGGATATAGCCCATGATTCATTGATTAAGCATCAGGGAATGGTTAAGAACTATTTTGATAAAAGGACTTCAAATCCTAATTTTGAAGTAGGTTCATTTTTTTTAAAATGGGATGCAAGAGCCACCAAGTCAAGTCAGCATACCAAATTTGAAGCATTATGGACTAGCCCGTATAAAATTCGTGCATGCAAGTGGAAGAATTCATTCAAGCTAGAATTGATGGAAGGAGAACCTGAAGAGATTCCTATCAATATAATCTATTTGAAGCATTTCAATTAACTTGGATCTCGAATATATTATAGTTAAATAATTTCCCTTTCTCGCATTATTTTTTCATTGTTTTCCCACTTTTCTTTTTAAATAAGTGTTGTAAACACATGTCGACGGCTCTTTTGAAGCTGTAAATTTTGCAATTTTGATCTAGCAGAAGGTGGAATTTTCTTTTTGAATAGGATCAAAAGTCTCGGGGGTCACTAGTAACTATAGAGTAAAAATTTTTACTCTACATTGCATTCTGATTCTCAGTCGCACATTACAGTTTTGTTCCTACATACCTTGGTCATGGCAGCAAAAGTTTTTAAATAGAGCATGGGTTTATTTCTTTTAATTCATTTTCTATCTAAGTGTCCAAGGGCAGCAGAAGCTACCAAGTGGCATAGTTTAAGCATGGGTTCTGGCCAAGTGGAGTCATCTGAGGCACCTTTCCTAACCTTCAAGAGAGTTGTGGAACATGCCACGTATCCAATAGCAACTCGACAGAAGTCACCACATGTCAGCATCTATGTCTCATATCAACACCTGCATTTCATTCTATTTTTTGACAAAGGCTTTCAATAGCTAAGTAGTAGGAAGAAGCGAAAAGTTCCAGGTGGCAGTCGTGGAAGGCTCTAGACTACTTTTTTAGGAGGAAAGTGGAAGTCACCATGTGTCAGCATCTGAGAGATAGTTAGTTTAATGCCTGGGTTTAATGCCTTGATTCAACATTTTTTTGGTTCAATATCTTGGTTAACATGTAAATGGTGTGCATCATTAAACCATTGAACCATTTTGGTTCATCAGGCAGTTTAAGGGAGTGTCCCAAAAAACCAAAGGGGTCAAGCACCTTTTCGAAAGGTAGAAAGCATCGTTTCATTTTGTTTAAATGCCGAAGAGCGGTGGAGGCCACCACGTGTCAATTTCTGAGAGATCATCTTCAAGCTTCATTATCAAATAAAGATTATGGTGGGTCCCGAGTGTTATTTTAGATATCTTCAAAAGTTGGCAAGTGTCACCATCCATAGGAGCCTAATCTATGCCCCAAATAAGTCTATATCATAGCTAAAGGGAAAGTGGAAAGAGCCGTGTGTCTTCGATAAATTAGGTGGAAAGTGCCAAGTGTCATTCTCTGGTGCCTTCTAAGTAATAGGAATATTTTTAGGGAATCGACTAAGTGTCCTCTTCCATTTCAATAGGACAGAGTGTTATGTGTATTTGTTTTAGCAAGCGAGATAAGGGTGAACTTAGTGGGAGTTATTTCTGGTAGGTGGAGCAGTTCACCAGGTAGATTTTTTGGGCTTGCAAACATTCAAAGGGGTCATCTATTTGTCCCTTGTAAGTGGAAGAGAATGGATAGTTGCATGGCTAAGTAGGTGATGGAATGAGGAAATTCAGGTGCAGAGGGAGGTACTAGACATGAATCGACACGCCGTAGTCAGGGCAACTATCCTGCTCTAGCATGGCCCTTCTTGATAAGACCAGGATACATCCAAGGCATTGAATGCACCAAAGGCCACACTATTTTATTGGTAAAATCCAAGGCTATAAAGGAGGAAGGGGGGATTTTATAGGGGGACTTCTCTAGAGTTTGTGACTAAGAAATATCATTTGCTTTTGTCTCATTTTCTTGAGTTGTAAGGTTGTTGTAACTATGCATGTATTGTGCCTTTTATGTGGCTGAAAGAATTAAGAAGATTAAACTTTATGCCTTTGTTGATATTATTTGTGTCATTTGCAAAAGTAGTCTATACTGTAGATTTTTTTGAGTTGTGATTAGGAATGTCATTTTCTTTTGTCTCATTTTCTTGAGTCAGAAGTTCTACATAACTGTATGTGTTTCTATGCCTCTTATGTGATTGGAAGATTCTTATTAAGAAGATTGAACCCTATGCCTTTATTAACATTTTCTATATCTTAGAAAAATAAGTCTCTGTTGTGAGCCTCTATTTCTATTATTTCAATCTTTTACATTGATCATACACTTGTTTACTCTTAAATGTAAATGAATCCTACATATAGTCTCACTGTGCTCAAGATTAGGATCAAAATTAAACTCAGGCGCATCACCATAGTTAGGTTTCATTTCCTGCATTTGTTTTTTTGTTTAATTTTCTATCCTTTTTCCCCCACACTTGATACAAAAGAAGAGACCAACTTCTCTAAAATCTGGAAGTTGTTTCAAGCCGCAATATCCCACAGCTTGAAACTTCCCATTATTGTTGATTAGAATCAAGCATAATTTTAAGAATCAACAATTCACTAGAATGTATGTAATCAAAATTACATGGTACACATGAATTAATCCTAGATCATATAAGATAGATCACACCCACACTTCTGATCAGGGAACACACTTGTAAAGTGGGAGATGACCAATATGAGGATTATAATTTTAAGAATCAACAATTCACTAGAATGTATGTAATCAAAATTACATGGTACACATGAATTAATCCTAGATCATATAAGATAGATCACACCCACACTTCTGATCAGGGAACACACTTGTAAAGTGGGAGATGACCAATATGAGGATTCACTAGATTCGATTAGGGGATCAATTGTATCATCTATCACAACACATCATGTTATTTAGGGTTCCAAAGCCTAAAGTCTAAAATAATCACACAATAGCTCTAAAATATTCCTATGGTTTCTATATTCAATTATGATAATAAACAAGAAAGTAAACTAATCTAATAACAAGAAAAGTAAACTAGTCTAGTGCTCACCAAAGCTTGTGGCATAAAGTAATGGGTTAGATGTAAATCAATCAAATACATGTATAGGGAACTTAAAATAAATTAAGTATGAGTAACAACCTAATACATGGAATATGAGGAGTTATATTATTTGAGCCAACACTTAGGATACTTCTATCTACTAAAAGAGAGGAGAAAAAAATTATAATATACTTACTTGAATGTGAAATCATCATGACCCAATCTCTCCCTTGGCTAATGGGGCTTCACAATAGGTTTTTGTGGTTCATAAGGATCACTTTGTTAGGCTAAAGTATCCAAGACCTATCCACAAGACAAATATTATCCAAATAAGAAACCTAAGTTAAGACTCCTCAAGTATAATGGTGGAAGAGCAGATTGTGAAGAAGTGCAAGCAAATAATAACTCTTGATTGCATTCATATTGAAATAACCAAATTGACCTTCTAGATATAGGAGTATCTAACTTGAAAATCACTCAAACATGTTGATTATGCTAGGTTGACCAGGTTAACCTAACACATTATTGGGATAATGCCTAAAGTTTGTGCTAGGTTAGCCAAATGAAAACTAGGCCTAAAGAGCTAAAGTGACCCCAGACTATGCTAGGTCAACTTGATCAACCTATCTTATTGAATAGGTAAGCAGGGTATTAAGAAAGGGAAAGAAGGATAGAAAGAGGAAAATACTAGAGGAATGTGAAAGGAAGGAGAGATAACTTAGGGAAAGGTTTTAGGAGATGAATGGATAGGGAATAATATGGTAATAAGGGACAATAATCCTTTGAAGCACCAAATGTCTACCCACCCCTTTCTCGATATACCCTTTAAGGCATGCACTCAGAGAGATTGAGTTACGATGGGTTCTTTCAAGATGTAAAATGTTAGTAATCAATAAAAGTGTGACAATATTATGTGTATATAGTGTGTAACACACATGTGCTATAATAAGAGGGAGCATAGGGAGTTGAGCAAGATAATGTATGGATGATCATGTCTTACTTGAACAAAGAATGATGGAGATTCAATCAAGGAACATGAAGATGATTCCTTAGAACATGTTATATGTGTAAATAGACTAAACATCACACATTTGAGTTTACGTAAGAATTAGGAGAAAATAATATGAGGATAGAGGCTAGTGTACATATCAAACATAATGATAAAGAATCCATTAGGGTAATAGAGCACTTTGAGAAACCATAGTACAGGGAAACACTTATGATAAAATGAGTATCAATGAAACTACCAAAGGAGAATAAGGAACTAGTACAAAGTAAAAGTATTTTTATTGTATAAGTCAAAATGCAAGTGTTTCAAGGTGATTATGGATAATGAAAACACCAATAATCTAGTCTCATGTGATATGGTGGAAAAGTTTAGTTTGAAGAAGGTGGCACATCCAAACCTATATAAGGTATAATGGTTATAGAAGGGTAACTGGACAATGGTAAATGATAAATACTTTGTGAATTTCATCATTATAACACATACTAAGATGAGGTATGGTGCAATTGAATGTCAATGGATGTATGCCATGTGCTCTTGGGTATACTTTATAAATATCATATAAAGGTGGTACATGATGGGAGGTAAGTCATATATCACTTGGAGGAAAATGGTATAAGGTTAAACCTTATCCCATTAAAGGTAAATAAGAAGAACACAATAATAATGATTTTTTAATAGTATTGGTGGTATCAGGTAAATAAATCTTAAAAGTGGTAAATGAGGAAACATGTTTTATGCTTGTGATAAAACCACTGCAAGAGAATTATGAGGACATAAGGAAATATGAACTGATTCCATGTGAAATTAAAGAGTTGTTAGACTAGTTCATCAATATAACATCAAATAAATTTCCTAAGGGAATACCATCGATGCATAGTATAAAATATCATATGGACTTGGTTCCATGAGCTAGTTTTATGAACAAGGAAGCATACCAGATAACACTCCAAGATGTTGGTGTAGACTTTTATCCCACTAGGTTTTGTCTACATGGTCTAGTTAACTTATTTAGGTTAAATAAAGGTTATTAGTGGAAAATAATCCCACATGCATGAGGATGTTGGGACATCTATTTTCCACCTATATAAGGAACCTTCTTATGTAATTTTTGGTTAATATTTTTTTCAATGCTTGAATGCTTAATGAGATAATGCTCTTTTACACAACTTTCTTTGTGTGATATTTTTTCTTTCAAGTTATGTATTTCACTCTACAAGTTCTTCATGCATACTTAATTATTTAGTTGATCATGGTGTAAAAAGGGAGGATGTTGGTGTAAGATAGTTCTTTTCCTACTTTTTAGCCTGCTTAGTTATGTTTGTATATTTGGGAAGTTTATCCCACTTGTATTTGGATGTTAGCTTAATACATTTATTCCACCTATTTAGGGGAAGTTAGTCCCACATGCATAGTATTATTGGGATTCTCTTAGATTACACCTATATGTACATCCCTTTATGAGCTTTACTCATATGAAATATTTTGAGTCTTTTGGATTGTGGTGAGCTACTTAGCTAAGAGCTGTGTAAGTTATGATCTATAACAAATTTAAGAGTTATGAGAGCTATGAGCTTAGTGAGTTTTAAGATTCAACCCTTTATTATGAAATATATATCCATTATATGAATACATATATAACAAATTCGACCCATTTTTTGATTTCTAGATTTAATATATTTGTGTGTTCAATTTTCTTGTCATCAGTATTAGATGTCCATTATTGGAAAAATCTTACATGGTATCAGATCTTCGAGTACTAGTAACATCATTTTTTATGTTGTTAATATTCGAAATCATGAATTAATTATTGTGTTGTATTCTACATCAATTGCTAAATCTAGTTTTATCTTCCTAAAGTCTCTAATCAAAGTTCCTTGTCACTTTTTTACAAATCTATTTTTTTTATAAAAATGTCTATTCTTTTTCAAACTACTCTAAAACTGTAAACACTCACTCAAAATAATTTCTTGGTTTTGTGCACCTCATTTTTATATTTCTAGATCATTTTTAAATATTAAATTTAATTTAGAATTGAAAA
The DNA here is from genome assembly GCA_037957365.1 of Torreya grandis. Lineage (NCBI taxonomy): Eukaryota > Viridiplantae > Streptophyta > Pinopsida > Cupressales > Taxaceae > Torreya > Torreya grandis. The sequence continues at coordinate 6,136,695 of JARHVA010000103.1, forward strand.
AGTTATCACATTTTTACTAAAGGATATTATTGAAAACAAAAATGTGTTTAGAATACCACCTTCTTTGGCAAATCACAATTTTTCCATACGATTTGTGGTTTTTAGATAATGCATGTGGTTTTGTCAAATTAGTGGATTTTAATTTATTGAAAGGGATATATTTTAAAGGTGGGGAATTTTTTGATTGTTTTTTAATTAAAAACAATAAATTATATGAGAATAATAAGGAGACATTAAAAAAATAATATTTTATTTGTCTTGTTATATATTTATTTCATCATCAATTTTGATTGTCAAAAAACTAAGGGTGAGGTCTAGTTTTTTAGGTGACCAAACCCCCTCACAAGAAAATAATATTTCTTCTTCCTTCTTGTTGACATTAATCACTTATTCTTCTTGGAGGTCATCATTTACATAATGGAAGTAGACTTTGTTAGGGTGATGGGGCTCATTATCAAGTAGAGTTAGTCTTCTTATTATCTATTTTAGAGAGGAGTTTTTCCTATGATTTTTCTCCTTTTATTCAATTTATGAGAGTTTTTATGTACTTGGGTACCTCATCAGGCTTTGTTATTAGGACCCAATTATTCTACCCACCTAGGTTATGCTTAAGGTGGTGTGTTGGTGTCAGCTATTTCTTTATATACTATTTAACTTAGTTATGTTTATACATTTGGGAATTTTATCCCACATGTATTGGGATTCTAGTTTGATGCCTTTATTACACCTATCTAGGGGATGTTAATCCCACATGCATGGTATTATTAGTATTATCCTAAATTTCATGTATATTACATCCCTCTATGAGATTTACTCATATGAAATATTTGGAGTCTTCTAGATTATGGTGAGCTACTTAGCTAAGAGCTATGTAAGTTATGATCTGTGATAAATTTAAGAGGTGTGAGCTTAGTAATCTTTAAGATTTGAGCATTTGTTATGTAATCCATCTCCATTATATGAATGCTATTTAAGACTCTATTCATTTATTGACTTCTAGCTTTAACGTATTTATTTGTTCAGTCATCTTATCACAGATATTGGATGTCCATTATTGGACTAATCTTACACAAGATAATGAAGAGGTATAGAAAAAATTTCACAAACTACAAGATCAAGGATTAGATAGAGCTTAATTTTATGTATAGTACTTGTAGTATTATTACCAAAGAAAGGAGGAGAGTGGTGTATGTGCACATATTAGAGATCCATTTATAAGATAAATAACAAGTATATATTTCTATTTCCATGCATGGATGAATTGATGGACTATTTGAGTGGAGCTATGTATTTATCTAAAATTGATATGAAGAGTTAGTATCACCATATTAGGATAAGGGAAGGATATGAATTAAAGACAACATTAAAGATAAAAGAGGGGTTGTATAAATGGATACTAATGTCATTTGGTTTTAAAAATACACTAAGAAAAATCATGAAGTTAATGAATGATATGTTATATCCATTATTGGTAAGGTATGTCATTGCATACTTGTATGACATCATGGTGTTTACTGTATGCAATAAAAAATGCATCATGTTTATAAATCAATCTTGGCTCAGAGAAGATAGAGCATACCTACACTTTTGATTGGGAATACATTTTTTAAGTGGGAGCATGACCAATATGGGGATCTGCTAGACCCGATTAGGGGATCACTTGTCTTAATACACCATACTAGGAAGGGTTCCAAATCCTATAGTCTAACACAATCATGAAACAACCCTAAAATAGTCCTAGGTTATAATATTCACTCTATTCTAATAAAAAATAAAGTAAATATAATCTAGTTCACACCAAATCTTGTGGCACAAAGTGGGGGTTAGAAACAAAACAAACTAAACTAAACATGCATAGAAGACATATACTCATATTAATGTATACAAAATCCTAATGCATGGGAGAGAAGCACAAATACATTATCTATCTAATCCTACAAAGGAGAAATAAATTTAGGAATACTTACCTTGAAGATGAACTTGTTGAGCCTCAATATCTCCCTTGGCCAAGGTGCTTCGTAAGAGATTATTGTGAGATGTAAGGATAACAAAGACAAATCAGCTCTAGGCTACACAACCTATCTATGCATCCAAAAGACTTCTCTACAAGACAAGATCCATATCTCCAAAGAAATTATGGAACCTTAAACTTTATTCCTCAAGTATAATGGTCAATAAGTAGATGTTCATTCACACTTATTCTTCTTTATTTCTTTATTCTCAAATGGTTGGAAATAAACTTGTATATATACGTAGATCTGATCCTATATCCTTCCAAATATGTCAGTTGTATAGGGTTGACACAATATAACCTATTTTTTTAAGGAGATAAATTATTAGGTCTTGACCTAGGTCAGCCAAAGGGATAACAAAACTCCCAGTGAAAAATATCCCTAAATAGTACATTTTTGACCTAGTCGACTTAGTATAATTAATTGGCAAAAGGAGATCAAGGAAAAAAAATGAAGATAAAGTAAGATAAATGATTGGATTGGGTATAAAATATAAGAATAAGCTTAGGGTAAATTTTTTTATAAGACATGTGTTTATACAGTAAGTGGAAAAAGGAACAACAATCTTATGAAGCACCAATGGTCTACCCACCCCTTTCCCAGTACACCCCTTAAGGTGTGCACTCAGAGAGATTGAGAATCAATAGGTTATTGCAAGATAAAAAGTGTCAATAAATGATAAAATTTTGAAACTATTATGTGTAAATATATGACCCACTCAAATCTCATCACATTTCATGTAAGTGTAACTCAAGGTGGTGCTTCAGGAATAAAACATGATAACACACAATGTTGATGCTAAGTAAAGCACAATAAACAAAAAATAAAATAAAAAAAGGAAAATAAAATAAAAAACACATACCTTTAATTACCTTAGTGCTTTAGATAAATAAATAGACTATAAGATAAGTGAAGGTGTCCAATGTGAATAAAACTAAGAGAACCTGTAGAAGTTAGTGCAAAAAATAGCCAAAAATTGATTTTTTTGGAAAATAGGCATATAGTGGTTAGTAGAGATAGAGATTTTAAGAAAAAATGGAAAATTAAGATTTTTAAGGAAAGGCAAGAACCAAAATATTGAGGGAAAATGAATGACGAAATTATGGAAAGTGAATGAAAAATGATTGCAAATGAATGACAAATGATAGGAAATAAATGACAAATTATTGGAAAACATAATAAATCATGGTGGAAAACATGTAAAAAATAATGGTAAAAGGAATCTAGAACATACTAAATCATGTTTGGAATCATGTAAAACATGAATGATAAATAAAATATCAATGCAAGACAACATGAACAAAAATATGTAAGAAATTGAAAAGTAAGCTCATGTAAGATAGGCCAAAAAAAACATGAAAGAAGGAAAATGAAATGTAATTGAAGATATGAGACAAACATGAATACGACATATGTAATAATGGATAATTACATATGTAATATAAGTGAATTCCATAAAAAATCAAATAATAACATGCTGGAAAATGAAAATTAAAAATTTCTAAAGGATGAAGACTCAAACTTAGTGCTTGTTCCAAGATGCAATGTAAGAAAACGTAACCACCTAATGTCATGAATACGATGATAATGAGATGGTGTGGTAAAAAAATGGTGTAGGGTGTAATCCATAGTTGATCAAACATGTTTTTATCTAAGGATAGATAAAACTAAAACAAAGTAATGCTAGCATGTTTTTAAGAGGTTAAGAAGAACCGATAATATTTATAGTAATGATAATGTTTTTGAATTTTGAGATTTTTATGTTTCCTTTTAGTTATCATTGCCTTTTGATGTAAATGATTTGGATTTTAACTTTATTGATGTATTTTTCTAATCTTCCTCCATATGGATTTGGAAAACCAAACATGGGTGCTAAATATGACTTTCATTTGAATACTTGGGACTTATTTATAAGAGAGAAAACTTTAAAGAGCATGGGGTCTAAGAGTCTCATAAATCTAGGTGAAATAAAAGTGTGATCTTAACTTAGACCTTGTTTTATCCAAAGTGGAGTGAAAGAAATGGGAAATCAATAAGAATAACACATGAAACAATTTGAATTAATTCAAATCACAAAAAAATGTGACAAAGGGGGATACAATGAAAAAAATGAGTGATTTATTATCATAAGAATGAGGGAAATGGAGAAAAACATGCTAACATATATTTTTGTGAAAATTCCATCTTATCAAAAAGAAGCAAAAGCTAAAGTTGAGAACAAGAATTAGTGATATTTTTATAATAAAAGGAATGACAAAATGGTAATTTTATGAGGAGATCTAGGTCTTATCCATGGTCTTATACTACAACTCATAAAGAAAAACCCACAAGGGTGCCAAAAAGAAACATGCGAAAAAATTGAGAAAAGAAGCAAAGGGGGTATTTTATGAGAAGGGCCAAGTCCTATCCATGGTATTATAATGCAAAATCACAAAAGAGAAACCCATGAGGGTGAATGATAAATAAGGAAAAAATAATCATAAAGCTACTAAAGCAAAGAATAACATAAAAAGACAAAAAATAAAAAATAAAAGAAATATATGAGGAGAAAAATGAAAAGAAATGCCAAATGTAATGTGTAAGAAAACCAAAGAACATAAAGGAAGATAATGATGATTATAAAGTGAAATTAAAATAAGGAAAGTGCACAAAAACAAAGAAACATGAGACAAAAATAACAATTAATATCCATGATAATGTATATATCAAAGATGAGCATGTGAAATACAAGTCTATAAGTCACGAAAGGTTTCTTAAAGCTGGATTTGTTTGTTATTATGCATTATAGAATAAGAGTGGGCATCATAAGATGCCCCAAAAAGTAAGTTATTATAGGTATGGGCATCTCAAGATGCCCCAAATTTTGAAGGGACATATGGATGAGCATCTCAAGATGCCCCAACATGTGAGTTAGAGTGAGGTAACATTGAACTATTAGAATGATTTGCATTGGGTTGTTAGGTGCATTTGGAGATAGGTAAATGTGTTGGTTTGTTAGATTTTAAGGATTTTGAATGTGACATATAATGTGTAGGAGAGGTATGATGAGGTAAAAGAGGTAAATGAGGACCATGTATGATATGTTTTGGAGTAGGCATTTGAAATAAGTACTCTTTTGGTTCATGTAACTAAGAGGTTGAGGTTCAATGGATGCAATGATATGTTTAAAGTTATTCATGTTAGTTATATTTTCCTTATTAGTGTAGGAATAAGGATCAACTATGGTTTGAATAAAATTAACATATGAGGGGTGGTATGGTATAATTGTTATTGATCATTAGATAGTTGATGTGGATGTGATTGTGGTTCTTGAGATTGAATTTGAGAAGCTTGGAGATAGTCTTGATAACATTGTTTTATGAGAATATCAAGATTGAAATGTGGACCAAGTAAGGAAGAAAGAATAAAATGGTGAAGATAACAACAAGACTCATGATAATGACCTATAGTAGCATTTCACCAATAAAACTTATCAAGATTATACCATTTTGGAGGAGTTTTGGAAGGATAAAATCTCATGGGTTTAGAGGCTAGAAATTTCTGCTTAAGTTGTTCTAAACTCAAGGGAGGGTGGGTTGGGTTGAAATTTGTTGAATTTTATGCTCCATTTTGAGGTTGGGGAGTCTTGAATGAATCAATATTATGAGAAAATGATTGAAAAGGTTCTTTAGTAGTTGTTTGAGGTGTTTCAAATTGAGCCATAAGAAGGTCTTGCCTTTTTGCTTGGTCTAAGGCTTCGTCTAAAGTTTTAGGGGAAAATATTCAAACTTTGTATTAAAGGGGAGGTTTAAGAGCAATGATAAAATAGTTTTAAATGAGTGTCATCATTCATGTTATGGTCCACTTTATGAGTGAGATACTTACATTATTTGATGAAAGTATGAGAAGATTCATTAGGAAGTTGCTTGGCATTTATGAAATGACTAAGGTAATTTTTAGGAAGGTCATCATGTTGGAATTCCTTTACTAGAGCATTGACTAAATATTCTATTTATGAGATGAAATGTCTAGGAATTTGGTTATACCATTCAAGTGCATCACCAACAAAGGTTTTGGTTAAGATATTGGTGGTAGCAAATGTGTTAGTTTTTACCCATTCCTTATAGGGATTACCAAAAGACTTAAGAAAGATAGTAGGGTCTTTAGTCCCATTATATGTGATAGTTGGAAAAATGTTTCCAATATCTATGGATGCAATGAATGGGGCTAAAGGTTCATTTTAAAGATGTTGAAGCATTTTTTTAATCATTGGAGGTTTAAGGATGATATTCCCATTGGCATCTCTAAGAGGAGGAGGGACAAAATTTTGATTTGTTTGAGACATGACAATTTGAGGTGGTTGACTAGTCATGTGTAATAATTTTTTTTGCATGTTCATCATTTGAGAGGTGTTATTTGTTTGCATGATGTTATTTTGATGTATGACTTGTGAAATAAGTTGAGTTGTATCAATAGGTGGGTTTGAAGGTGGGGTATTAGTGTTGTTAGGAAAAGGATTAGTGTTGATAGGAGGAGGATTATTTATAGGTGGAGGATTCCCAACATTAGTATTAGTTGTATTAAGTGTGGTAGAAGAAGAAGGAAGCTTGGTAAAACCACCATTCTTGGTAGGGGTGTAAACAATATTATCATCAAGGTTTTTTAATAATTGGGAACCATCTAGATTATCAATTTGATTGGTTTCAACCATGTGACTTTGGGAAGTGATAAGACTTGGTCATCTTATTATGGGTGTAAAAAGAGGATTATGAATGCTGATTGTAAGAAGTGAAACATAATGTGAGGTTCCAACATTTTATGTAGATGGGTTGATGAGTTTATGAATTGTAGGTTTATAAGGTGTAAATTTAGTAAAAGGTATATGATTGTCATGGTTTTGAATTTGTCTAATAGGATTCTCTGGATATACTATATTATATGGGGTAGATTGATATTGAGAAGATTTAGAACCATGTGATGAATATCTACACCATAAAGAGTTATATTTTATGGTGGATAGGTGGGGTAGGAGAGAACAACCCATGTATATTCAGAATGGGTTGAGACTATCAAGAAATAATTTGATAAGAGGCTTCATGATTCTAAGCAGGAGTGGATATTAGAAGGCTAGATGAAAAATAGGCACAAAATTGGCAAATAGGGAAGGTAAAAATAGTAAAGGGTCAACCTAGCATAGAAAATAGGGCCTATAAATAGTACAGGGTTGACTAGGTTGACCCATTACAACAAACAGAGTTGAAAAAGAGTACAAGGTCAATTGGGTTGACCCAATATAACAGATAGGGAAAATCAACAAACCTATAATAGATTATGAATTGAAATAAGATAACTTTTTCAAGTAATTTGAAAAGTAAGAACTAAAGGGAAACAAACAATCAATTGGATCAATGCTGGCCAATCCAATTGAAGCACACAACACAAAACCTTATACCAATGCTAGCTAATGCAAGTTTTTATAATACAAAATACAATTGAGAAAGTAATAATCAATTACCTTGGAAATTAAAGAGCTAACTAAATGATTAAACTGAATATTTTAAATATTATTAGAATATATTTTTAAATGTGATGGGAAGTTGGCTATAAGTAAGGAACTAAAAATTAATGTAAGGATAGTTTTAGGTAGTTTGGGCTAAAAGGGGTCTGTAACGGTAATGATACAATCTTGGTATTGGGGCCTAACCCCTTATTTCATATACCATAATGATAAGGGTGTCAGGTGCTTAGCCAGAGTATACCATTAACCACACTTTATACTTGACCAGAACATCAAGTCGACTTTCCCCTTGGTGATGAAATGCAGGTAGGTTGGCCTTAGGTAGACAAATGTTAAAATGATTATTTAGATTTTATGATTTGGTCATGTGTGCATAAAATATAAAATAGTGAAACTAAATGATTTATTAAAAAACCACCTAATTAAACTATGTGATATATTCTAAGCATGCAAGTAACAATAAATAAAAGTATGAATTAATTACTAGCATATAAGGTTAATTCTAACTTTGAAACAAGGTATAGTGTTGATATAGTCAATAATGTATGCATAAAATACATAATAAAGTTGATCTTATATTGCAAAAGTAAGGTTTGAAAATGAATAGGGTTAACAGAGTTGACCTAGTTATCCATATAACACATAGAACATAGAATTGGGTTGACAGGGTCGATCTAGTTGAATGTGCAGGGGCAGTTTTAAAGAATACAAATTATAAAAGGAAAGACTAGAAAGAAAGAAATAGAGAGATAGAAAGGAACCTTGGTGGATCAGAAATGTATGGAATGAAGATTGTTGTTCAATAACCTTGATATATGATTACAAATTCTACTAACTAGGTTGATCAAGATTTGTAGAAACCTATTGTTGAGTGCCTGAAATGTATAGGGTCAACTAGGTCAACCAAGTATGTTGAACATGATGCCTAAAATTGTACAAGGTCAACTAGAGTGACCTAGTAGTCTGAACTAGATATATGGAAGTGTACAAGTTGATTGGGTTGACCTTTTTTGTTGTTGTACTTGATGAAAACCTTGCACAAATAGAACTGAGTCATCTTGATGTGACATTGTGTTAAACTTGTGCACAAAAGTTAGAACTAGGTTGATCCAGTTGACCTAGTATGACCAATATATGATAGAAATAATGATAAAAGATTGAATTAAGTGAATAAATCTTGCAAGGGTTAATTCATGTTGGGCTCACTAAAATGTATGAAATAAAAAATGCATCATGTCTATAAATCAATCTTGGCTCAAAGAAGATAGAGCATACCTACAATTCTGATTAGGAATACATTTGTTAAGTGGGATTAAGACCAATATAAAAATCTACTAGATCTGATTAGGGGTCACTTGTCATAATACACCATGCTAGGAAGGGTTCCAAAGCCTATAGTCTAATAAAATCATGTAATAACCCTAAAAAATTCTTAGGTTTTGATATTTACTCTATTTTAATAAATAAGAAAGTAAATCTAATCTAGTGCACACCAAAGCTTATAGCACAAATTGTGGGCTAGAAACAAAAAAAACTTAATTAAACATGCATAGAAGACCTATACTCATGTCAATGTATACATAATCCTAATACATGGGAGAGAATCACAAATGCATTATTTATCTACTCTTATAAAGGAGAAATAAAGTTAGGAATACTTACCTTGAAGATCAACCCACCGAGACTCAATCTCTCCCTTGGTCAAGGTGCTTCACAAGAGATTATTGTGCTATGTAAGGATAACAAATACAAATCATCTCTAGGCTACACAACCTATCTATGCATCCAAAATACTTCTCCATAAAATAAGATCCATATCTCCAAAGAAAGTATAGAACCCTAAGATGTATTCCTCAAGTAAAATGGTTAATAAGTAGATATTCATTTTCACTTATTCTTATTAACTTCTCTATTCTCAAATGGTTGGAAATTAACTTGTACATATAGGTGGATCTTACCCTAAATCCTTCCAAATATGTCAGTTGTATAGGGTCAATCTAGTTAATCTTGTATGTTTTTGGGAGATAAATCACTAGGTCCTGAGCTAGGTCAGTCTAAGGGCAAATAAAAATCCAAGAAAAAATATCCCTAAATAGTACAAGGTCGACTCAGTTGACCTAGTATAGTCAACTAGAAAAAGGGAATCAAGGAAAGAAAAAAGAAGATAAAACAAGACAAATGAATGGAATAGGTATAAAAGAGAAGAATGAGCTTAGGGTAAATGGTTTTAGGAGACAAGTGTGTAGATGGTAAGTGGAAAAAAAGATAACAATCTTATGAAGCACTAATGATCTACCCACCCCTTTCCTAGTGCACCCCTTAAGGCATGCACGTAGAGATATTGAGACTCGATGGGTTCTTGTAAGATAAAAAGTGTTAGTAAGTGATAAAAGTTTGAAAATATTATGTGTATACATTTAGTAGGTCTAAATAAGAACACCTAACACATACATATAATGTGTTACAAATGTTGAAAATAGAGATTCTATTGATAAATGTGAAGAAGTGCAACTTTATGAAGATTAAGTTGGTATATTTGGGATTTTTGATATATCAAGAGGGACTTAAGATGAATCCCAAAAAGGTGTGCATAATATTAGACTAACCACCACCAAGGAGTGTATTTGAAGCATGGATTTTTAATGGATTATCAATTTCTTACTATAATTTTACTAAGAACTTCATTGGGGTGTATGAAATGATCATTAAAGTGTTATGACGAGACCATAGGGTGTTCATATGGACCAAGGAAGCTAGACAAAGTATTCATGGGTTGTATAAGAAAGTAATTAAGTATCCAGTACTAGCACTACCAAAATTTAGCAATGTATTTCAAGTAGATTGTGACACAAGTGGCACAATGATTAGAGTGGTACTAAGCTAAGGAGGGAGATGGATCACATAATTTAACAAAAATTTAATGATGTCAAACATATATAATTAATTTATAAGTAGGAGTTTTATATTATTATGTAGGTATTAAATATATTATTTAACATTTTTTGGAATTTGTGGTGTTAAGGGTTAGGGGGATATAATAGCCTATACATAAAGATGAATAAAAATATTCTATAGTAGGCTGATTAATTAAAAACTTATATAAATGAATATTTTGAATTAAAATATTGATATATGCTAAATATATAATGTCAAATTTGAAAGATGTTCTATTAATTAAAATGCCAAGGAAAAATGGTACTTAGCTAGATTTATAATGTGTAGGTAGATCTAAGTTATACACATGTAGAAGTTTGTAGGATTAAGATTCTAGAATAGTAGTCAGATTCTAGAAATAATATTTCTAGAGTTACAGATACTACCATCGACCTTTGGATACTACTCTTAATGATATTGTTTATGTTTCAACTCTACTATCTAGTGTGGAATATGCATTAGATTTTGATGTGACCAACTTCATTATTTTTGGATTTCTATCCCTTTTTGTTGATTTATTTAAATATGGAACATAGGTTGTATATATACTTATGGATCAAACCCTATCTCTTCACCTTTATTCATCATTGGCATTTATTTGCCAAAAATGGATTAGTGGGCTCACCATGTTGATCTAGCCTCAAATACCTCTATATTAATGAGTGTTTCCTACATAACCAATACTCCAAGGAGGGACTAAAACTTATGAATTTATCCCCTATGTGTGGGAGTGTGTATAAATAATGGTGTAATATACTATATGTAGATGTATGAAATGATCTAGCTTGTAATTTGAAAAATAACTCAAAATGTTTTTTCTTGAGATGATTCAAACCTTTTTAATGACTGATCCTATGAATGAAAAATAAATAAGGATGGTCAAGGCATAATAACTCAGTTGTGTGATTTATTTAATGAGCCTTAGTAGGTGTTTACTTGGTATTTACTAGATAAATAATGAGAAGGCTTAGACTTAGATGTATACCACACCTTTTGAAAATATATCATAATTGGTTTCAATAAGATAAATAGGTCAACCCGTAGGTTTCAAATTATTTTAAATTTGGATGACTTATGAATATTGGACACTAGATAATGATCTGTACACTAATGTTGATGCTAGTGTCTTTTTGTCGATGAGAGTGTCCATAAGGATAGAAAAGAGATACAAATATATAATTTAAAGTGAAGGATATATATTAGGTTTTGAGGTTTTTATAGTATATAGGTTTTTTGGGTCATCAAAATGATATGAGATAGACTATAATATAAGAATTTAGGTATAGTGAGATGGAAAATATGAGCCTTTTGGTAGTGGGAAGGTCCAGAACTAAAGGGTAAATCCCTAATTGGTATTTGTCAAATGTAAAAGATTGAGACACTATAAATATTCAATTTTAGTATCTAAATTTCTCCCCTTTAATATATAAATGCATAAGGATGAAATTACTATGTTATAATAAATAAATGCACACATGGGTGTGTACAACACACCTTGCCTTTTATTAAACCCACTTTGAATATTTTTTTGGTGTATAATCTATGACTAAGATCATGTTAAAATATAAATTAGTGCATATAATCTAAAATTTTAAATAATTGAAATGATTTAAGTGAAATAGATCAAGGAAAGAATACACATGTGTGCCAATGTAACCATGTTTCCCCCTTGTATCTTTCTTTGTAAATATGTTTCCTTATGAAATAGTGGAGTTGAGAGAGATTCAGACATGAAACTTAGAGGTTTAAAGAGGGATATTGGAAGGTATTATTTCCCCAATCTGGTGTAAGGATGAGTTGTGACACAACCATTGAGATAATTAAATCTCAATCACATAATTCAAGTGTGAATATATAATTTGGTGATGTTGAGTGATTTAATCAACTCATCTTATAAATTTAGTGAGGTTGGGTGATTTAATCAACCCAACCTATAAATAATATCAGATTTATTGATTTAATTAACTCAACATATAAAGAAAACCACCTGCTATAGACATAAAAAGTTCAATAACAATACTTTTTGGTGTAAAATAGTGCTTCCTAGTGATAGTAATCTAGAGATATAATTGGTAAATTTTTTAATTTTTGAGGAAAAATCATGGCATATGCACCTTTAATGTGTATTAACCTAAATTATTTGTCAAAATTTAACCTTTGATCTATAACTATGTATAAAATGTGTGGCATAAATCTGAAAACTCTATTTCAAATTTGTGAATAAATTGGTGCAATGTACAGGTTTCAGAGCCAAGTGTATATAAATCATGTAACTATACTGGAGATTGTGTAAGTGTGGAGTTCATGGCTATATGAGATGCCCACACTAAAATATTTAGATTATGAGAACTAATTTAAATGTGGATGTCATGTATTTGTGACATGTCCCAACTAAATTTTGATTATACTAATAACTAGGTAAGTGTGGAGCTCATGTCTTTATCACATGCCCCAAATAATATGCCCATGCATTTTGAGGTGAGGGAAATAGAACCTAGTAGCTACCTTACCTAAAAAGGATAAGGTAAATATCTAAGTTGTGTTTAAATAATGTAGCATATAAGAGTAAAATGTCTAAGTAGATATATTAATGAATCATGCACTGTGTGATCACATAAGCCCTTAGATGCATTATATATATCGTGGAAATGTATAGAAAGTAAAAATACAATTTCAACAAAAAATCAAGCACACATACATGATAACTCAATGTAATGTCAAAGAATGATCCAAGGAGACCTCATACAAGGGGTATGTTCAAATGTTTTACAATAAAAATGAAATGACATTCAAATGTCCTATAAACATAGAATGACATATTCAAATGTCCAAACAATATATAATGGCACAGGGGCTAATAGGAAAATAAAATATTCAAATGGTCCACAAGTAAGACAATATCAAGCAATGAAATACACTCAAATAAGTGATAACATTAATAAATGAAGTATAAGGAACTAGCATAAGCATATCATGATAGTCTATGCATATATGTGTCAGAAAAAAATGTCAATTAACATAGCATATCAAGTACAATATGAAAAATATGAGCATGGATATATACATGTGTGAGCATTAGTATATGATCTCAAACATGATAATGTATAAATGATCATAAAGGATATGTAACCTTTATCAACCATGATCAATGAAGCACACACTCCCAACATACTATATGATATGGGTAGAGGAAAGGTCCAACATCTGTATATGCATATATCATGTGTCTATGGTATGTATGTATCACACTCAAATATTCATGAAATATGTATGTATATATAGAAAATAAAAGATACATCATCTAATAACATGAAGCAAATAACATAGGTGTCAAATATCTAATAAGCATGGGAATGTTGAATGTTTTTGTAATTTATGGGTTATTTGAGTATTTTTTTTATTTTTTCAAATATTTAATTTTTTGGTATTTTTGAATTTTCATAAAGGATTATTTGATTATCCCATCTAAGGCATTCTAATAAGGTTATATATACTCAATATAATGAATCATATTAGTGATACTACTAGGGAGAATGTATAGGTGTCATATCTAGATCTAGAGGTTTGACAATACTTTATTTATGCCTCATAGGAGTATATTGTTGTGAATTAGTAGTATTAGTAGTGTTTCATGGAACGCATTTTTGAGTGATCTATGGTTTATTTTTAGTAGTAGTAATTGGAACATGTTTAGTTTCTTATGTAACTAGGTATGTTGTTTAGGAGTAGATAAGGATTCCATGGAATCCATCATATATCTTTGGTGTAAAGTTATCTTAAGTATAAGTCATTTAGGAAAGGGGATTGCCTAATGCTTACCCTTTCATAGATTATTAACCTTTGTAAGATTTATAAGTAGTTATTTAGGAATAAACTTCTCTTTCTCAAGTGGATATATATATGGAATTATCTAAACTATGACTACCATGTTGGTATGAATATATTTCATATGCCCATGTACTAGGAAAGGTATTGTGTGTAGTTTATGTATCCAAGATCATTCCAATAACATATTAAATACTTTAGTTTATGGTATAGATTAAAATGTAGTAACCATATGTGATGGACCAACCTATAAAGGTAACTCAACACCACAAATAATGTGTTTTGATGTCCCATCAAATACTCTAACCATTTTGGTCGAAGGGTATAAATCATCATGTGTATATCCAAAATGTGTAAGTAGCATCATAGTACATAAATTTTCACTACCACCATTATAAATCATAATTAGATATAGAAATTTATGATCAAGATGTACTTGAATAATTAATGAATGAATTTCTAAGTCATCATCTAAAAATTCATTGTCATCAAAGGAAATTGAGGTTCTTTGAACTATAGGAGGTGTTGTGCATGTATATGTCTTGATAATACCATATAATGGGTGACCATTATATAGTGGAAGATGATGTGCACGATATACCATTTATACTTTTAGGTATTTTTTGAAATGATCTTGTAATGGATTGTTAAATATCTTATGGTTTTGATGATCACTAAGTTGTGAACCAGAATCCTTTAAAATATCATAAAAGGTGATATGTTGGTTATCAATAAGGTCTTGGATCTTATGTTTTAATTTATAACATTTATTTTTAAAATGCCTAGGGCATTGGTGATAGTCACAATATGCATTAACATCATATCCTTTTGGTGGAGGTTGAATCATATCAACCTCTATAGGAGGAAGGAGAAATATGAGATGACACTCCACAAACTTCTTAAGTAGTGAAGTTGAAGACTCAGGTAATAATGTAAATTGTCTCTTAGGTGCATTGGATAAGATGAACTAATTAGGTTTTTGTGGCACTACATTAACTATTATAGTTTTTTATTTTAAAGGTTCTATAGGTTTTACCTTGTAGCTTGGTTTGTTATGAAACTTGGTAGAAGATGTAGTCAGTGTGTCTACTGCATACATAAGCTTTTTTAAGGAAATAAGTTTCATTTATTGATCTCATACAATATGGAATAAGTCATAAAAATATTTGAACTTCTTGAAAATAATAGACTCGTGTAATGGGGCAAGCAAACTTTGCTCAAATATGTCTTGAAGCTCTTTATCTACCATTAGATTTGTCATTTTGGATAGCATTATTTTATACCTCAAGACATATTCATTGATAAGTTCATTGGTTACTTGTTTGATCTTATAAATTTACATATATGACATATTATCAGCTATTTTGATGGAGAAATGTATAATAAATTGATACACTATCAGTTTGAATGATTTCATTGATTGGATTGTTAAGTCATAGGACCATCTTAAAGCATAGTCCTTCATGCTCCTTAGAAATAATTTGGTCAAAATGTTTATAATTTGAAGCATAATCAAGGAATTATACATATAAATACTA
>JARHVA010000103.1:6157500-6167500 GCA_037957365.1 Torreya grandis
TAGTCTATTTTATTTATAGTCTTGATCATGGAGGGCACATTAACTGCTTTGGACAAACCTTAAGGATACAAGGCTAAAGATCAAAAATAAATAATGCTAAGGAAATAAAAGTAAATAATTTTTTTTATAATTGAATTATGTTTATAATTTGTTATAAGTTATGCATGGAGTTGTCATTAATGTCATGAAAGTGTCATTGATGTCATTCTGAGTTGTCTTTGATGTTATTGAGGTTGAGTTCATGAGTCATGTACTTGAGAGACCTAGTGTAAAGGTATAGACTTGGTTGCATGATAAGGTGAGTATTATGAGGTTCATGAGAAGAATATTATTAGTGTGTGAGGATAATTATGATGTGTTGAGAGTAGTAAAAGAGGTTTCAAGGTGTGTTCAAGGTCTAAGTGTGGCTTACAGGTATAGGCATTATGTGTAAAGAGACCTAGTGTGGCCTAATGAGGGGTCAAGTTTGGTTTCCAAGGTGATAAAGTCATGTAAGCTTTGCCATATATGTGATAATTTTTTTCAAGAGTGATCATGAAGTTTTAGTTTTTGTATTGAAAGAGATAGCATTAAAAATGAATTTAAGGTCTATTAAGTGCTAAAATGAGGTGTTATAGACCCGAGAATGTTTTTCTTGTGCTCGTTGACACATGAAAGATTTTCATGAGGATCCAAGTAGTTCATGGTAGTGGGGTAAGGATCCTAAATAAAATTTATTGGAATTAGTTCTAGTTTGAGGGCCTAAGCTTTATGAATGATTGTTAAGAGTGGAAGGTAGTCTAAACTCTCTTAGAACACTAATAGTGACCTAATATTAGAGTTTTTGTTTTTGAGTGCCCAAAATGGATTGGTAAGGATATTTTATAGATTGAAAGTTGTATTTTAATCTATTATGGTTCTATAGGTAGGATTGAATGTTCAAAAAAGTGAGTGGAAGCTATAGGACATCCCTTATTTCTTGGATTTTTGATGTAGCAAGTAGGGTTGACTGGGTTAAATCATGAAAATGATTTGAGGATGATGTGTGAGACTTTTATTTTGTGTCCATGTATTTTTTTGAGTTTTTATAGTGATTTAGGTGTGAAAATTTAATGTTTTAAGATGGCCAATCATTAGTAGGTCTAGTGAGGCAGACAATGAGAAAAACCAAGAAGAAGTGGGAATGAGATTAGGGATGTGTTTCCATGGATTAAGGATGGATCCAATTACATAGGGTTATTTTTAAATACATGTAACACATATCCATATTGGATATAAAATTTTGAGATATGTGTGTATGATATAAAGTTGTTCTCAAAATGACTTGTCTAACATAGTGAGGTCTGTGTACACTGAAGCCATGAGATTGGTCTGTAAGACCAATATTTATATTTGAGACTATAATATATTTATTTTAAGTTGATTTTCGGATGACAAAGGATAATATAAACCCAATATAATTTCATGATATTGTTTCTATATGTGTTCTAAGTCATTATTTTTATGACTATGTTTTGAAGTCTTTGACAATTCTGAGTAGTCTTTTAGCAGAGATGAGTTTGAGGTGATTTACTCAAAATTAAAGAATATAATTCAAATTAATATTTTATAAGTTTATTTGAGGTTATTATTAGTGAATTAATAATCATAAAACTCTATTGTACAAATTTTGGTGGTCAAATGATCATAACTGGGTTTTGAGCTAGTTGGCAGTTTTAAGTGGTCATGCTGTAAGAATGAGTTAGAAGATTTAAACCCTATGTTGTAGTTTTTTAAGCACATGGTGATTCATATTAAGTCATTTATTTTATATAAATGTGATTTAATGTTATTTTTTTTTGATAAAATTGGTTGTGTACTTAAATTTTGGTTAGAATACTTTCTGACAGTAAGAAGGCCTAATTGTCAATAGGCCTAATAGTGTGGTTCAAAGAGTGAAATGAGCTAAATGGTATTGGGTACCTAATATGAGATTATTAAGGGTATAATTTAAATGTATGTGAATTTTATCATCCATTTTTATAAAATCAAGATGTTCTAATGTGGTCAAGGTGGAATGTATGTTTTGATAAGGCCTAATTACATTAGGTTTTTATTAGGCCTAATGGTGGTTTTGATCCTTATGAGTGGTGGCCGACTTGTGTAGTGGTTTTTTATCATATGAAACATGTTTTTTGATATATTCAAAGGGTAATAAAATAATGGATAGGTTTTTTTCTGACCAAGGTATGTAAAAGTAAGAGTGAAGTATAAGAAGAAGGTCTAATAGGCCTAATTTGTTGAGTTAATAAATTGAAGAGATGAATGAATGAAATAGATGTTTAGAAACTAGGTAGAGGGATTTAAGACAATAATAAATGTGTGTTAAATGTTTCATGAATTTATAATAGTAATTATATATATTATGAGCAATTTCACATGATCTAAATCTATCAAGAAGAGGGCTAGTTGAGCGAAGAGGCCTAATAGGCTATTTGAGAGAGATAAAAGAGTGTGAAGAGAAAAATAAAGTGATCATCATAATCTGAGTGAGAAACAAGTGTCCAAAGGTGATCATAGGTTATAGGTGATTTATTTTGTGATGTGTCACTTAGGGGGTTGGTTCCTCCTTTCAAGTTGGTGTTTGTTAAAGGCCTAGTTGAGTTGGTGCTTGACTAGTGAGGGGTTGGTTCTCCTTGTAGGGTTGGTGAGTCACTAAATATTGATTCATTAATTATAGGATGATAATAAAATATATGTTTTAGTGGGTTTATCCCCCATGAGGCTTTCCCACATATCTCTTATGTTCATATATTTTATGCTTATGTGGATGCTTGTTTATGCATTGGTTAATGTATGTGTTTAAATGAATGCTAAGTGAAATTGAATGAATGTTTTAAGGGCACTGATTCACCCCACCCTCTTAGTATTTATGATTCCAAAAATTGGTATCATAGCAAGTTAATTATGTAGGCATAACAACATAAGGGATATCTTTGAAGCACTGAATCATATGGAAGATTCCACCCAACCTAGAATGAAAGTAAAGTTTTTAGAGGACAAGTAGAACAAGATAACAAAGATGAAGACTTATCAAAAATTTGAGGAGAGTACTAGAAAGATTAATAATATTTTAAATATTCAAATCTTTTATCATTATAATATAGGTCTTGGTTTCAAAGAAGACCAAGACCAAGACTAGTAGATGCTCAGATAGATACAGGAGCTTCTCTCTCTTTTGCAAAATCACAACTCATCCATGATTGAAAGATATTGGATGATGCCTTAGCTTACAAGAGATTAGATGTCCAAGGGAACAATTTTATTTGTAACAAATAAAATTGTTCCCTTGGACATCTAATCTCTTGTAAGCTAAGGCATCATCCAATATCTTTCAATCATGGATGAGTTGTGATTTTGCAAAAGAGAGAGAAGCTCCTGTATCTATCTGAGCATCTACTAGTCTTGGTCTTGGTCTTCTTTGAAACCAAGACCTATATTATAATGATAAAACATTTGAATATTTAAAATATTATTAATCTTTCTAGTACTCTCCTCAAATTTTTGATAAGTCTTCATCTTTGTTATCTTGTTCTACTTGTCCTCACATTGAACTAGAAAGATTAATAATATTTTAAATATTCAAATGTTTTATCATTATAATATAGGTCTTGGTTTCAAAGAAGACCAAGACCAAGACTAGTAGATGCTCAGATAGATACATAAGCTTCTCTCTCTTTTGCAAAATCACAACTCATCCATGATTGAAAGATATTGGATGATGCCTTAGCTTACAAGAGATTAGATGTCCAAGGGAACAACTTGTTCTACTTGTCCTCACATTGAACTAGAAAGATTAATAATATTTTAAATATTCAAATGTTTTATCATTATAATATAGGTCTTGGTTTCAAAGAAGACCAAGACCAAGACTAGTAGATGCTCAGATAGATACATAAGCTTCTCTCTCTTTTGCAAAATCACAACTCATCCATGATTGAAAGATATTGGATGATGCCTTAGCTTACAAGAGATTAGATGTCCAAGGGAACAATTTTATTTGTAACAAATAAAATTGTTCCCTTGGACATCTAATCTCTTGTAAGCTAAGACATCATCCAATATCTTTCAATCATGGATGAGTTGTGATTTTGCAAAAGAGAGAGAAGCTCCTGTATCTATCTGAGCATCTACTAGTCTGCCATTAATTTTTAAGGTAATAAGAGTCTCTAGTTTTTCAAAGGCATGTTCCTGATCCTCCTCCAACTTGAATATTGAGATCAATAAGGAGGAAATCATCATGGATGCTCATTTCAAAGACATCATCAAAAATGGAGAAGACATAGGTCATGCATACATGCAGATGTTCTAACAATATGAAGATAAGGTTGACAAAATTTATTTATCAACAATGGATGATGAGGAATGTAAGCATGGTCAGCTCTCTCCCCCCATGTTTGATGAAATTCCTTGTTGCTTTGATGAGGATAATGACCATGCCATGGAACCCAAGTTGGAGGAGGATCAGGAACATGCCTTTGAAAAACTAGAGACTCTTATTACCTTAAAAATTAATGGCAGACTAGTAGATGCTCAGATAGATACAGGAGCTTCTCTCTCTTTTGCAAAATCACAACTCATCCATGATTGAAAGATATTGGATGATGCCTTAGCTTACAAGAGATTAGATGTCCAAGGGAACAATTTTATTTGTTACAACCAAGACCTAACACAATGAGATAACTTGAATGTTTCCAAAAGTCAATGATCTATCAAGGAGTTATAATGCTGGTAGAATAAATACCTAGGAAAAAGTGGTCAAGTTTGAAGTCAATAATCAATAAACCAAGAAGGTTTTTGTTTCATTAAATGATATAAAATGTAATGGTGTATCAATCAATGATCATCAAAATATAAATGAGTTTAGATAGTCAAGTATGTGGATTCTTTCAATGGTTTATATTTCTCATTTGGTCAATTTGGACATAGAGTTGTAGACTATAGATGGATAAATAGAATCCTATGTTATAACTGCAACTAAAGAGGACATATTTAAAGATATTATAAGATACGACCTATGAGGAAGACTACTTAAGTTAATAAGATATATATTAATGGTAATAAAGAATGGATCAAGAAGTCAGACCCTATGGGTAAGATGAAGGAGAAGTAGGAATATAGAGGAGAAGAATATATAATAGCTAAAACTACCTTTCATACTTAGAAATAATATTTTAAGTGATACATAAACAATGGTTGTTCAAGTCAAATGATAAGAGATAAGAGAAAATTCATCACTTTGAAGAAGAACACCATAGGATCAATGGGGTTTGGAGATAACACATATGCTAATATAGTTGGTAAAGGTGCCTTGAGATTGGACAATGGGAATACCAAGACAAAATTTATTATATGTATATGGCTTGAAACACAAATTTTTAAGTGTAGTTAAAATGTGCACCCAAAGACATACCCTAAATTTTATTGACAAAGGATGTGAGATAAGGAGATCAAAATCAAGTAAGTTGATTGTCAAAGCCAAGAGAATTGAGAACAATCTATATGTATTGAATGAGATCACAAAATAGAAGTGCTTCATGATCAAGGTAGATGAAACTTGGATATGGCATAGGAGGTTAGGTCATCTGAACTTTAAAAATCTAGTCAAGATCAAATCCATGGGGTTTATGAAGAACATGCCCAAAATTTTCAAACCTACAAATGTTCTTTACAAGGCATGTAAACATGGTAAGTAGATTAAGAAGAGATTCAAGTCTAAATAATACTTTACAACTAGACCTTTATAAATAATTCATATTGATCTATGTGGTCCTACAAGTATTCAAAGCATTCAAGGTGATAGCTACTTCATGTTACTTATAGATGGCTTCACAATAATGACTTGGGTAGCATTCTTGAAAGAGAAGTCATAAGCTCTAGGTAAGTTCAAAAATTTCAAGGCTTTTTTTAAAAATGATATAAATGTGAAGATCAAGTGTATTAGGTATGAAAAAGGAGGAGAGTTTTGGTTAAATGAGTTTAATGAGTTTTGTGAGGTCAATGGAATAAGAATATAGTTCTCAACTACTAGAACACCTCAACAGAATGGGGTATTTGAAACAAAGAACAAAACTATTCAAGAAATGGAAAGGACCATGTTGAATGAGTCAAATTTTTTTATGGCTACTAGAGAGAAGTTGTGGTTACTATAGTTTACACTTTGAATAGAGGACATATTAGGATCAATGGTGATAAGACTCCATATGAATTATGGAATGGAAGATCTACTACTGTTAAACATTTTAAGGTGTTTGAAAGTAAGTTTTTTTATTAAAAGAGATGAGGAGATTTAGGAGAGTTTTATTCAAGGTATAATGAAGATATTTTCTTGGGATATTAATCAGTTAGTTTTGCCTACAGTCACTACAACAAGAGGTTATAAAAGATAGTAGAGAGAAAAAATGTGAATATTGATGAGATAAAGAAATCATATTCTTAGTCAAAAAATGATGAAAGAGAAATATATATAGATGAGGATGAAGAATAAATTGAGGAGAGAAAGGACTCAAAATATCCTTCTAGGTAGATTCAAAAGGATCATCCTGAATCTCAAATCATTAGCAACAAGAATGCAAGTATACAAACAAGAATAAGAATGGTGAGTAATGTTAATCAAGAGAATACTACCTTACTATTTAAATTTTAACCTAAAATATATGTAGAAGAAAGTGAAGATAGGTTTTGTGTAGATTACATGAATGAGGATTAAAATAAAATTGAGAATAATTAGACTTGGAAGTTAGTACCTAGGCTTAAAGACAAAAATATCATTGGTACAAAATGGGTGTTAAAAAACTAGTTGAGTAAGAATGGAGAAGTCACCATAAATAAAGCTAGACTAGTATGTAAAGGATATTCTCAAGTAGAAGGAGTGTACTTTGAGGAAAAATTTGCTAAATTATCAAGGTTAGAGGTTATTAGGCTATTTATTACCTATACAGGTTTTAAAGAATTCAAAGTATACCAAATGGATGTAAAGTCAACTTTTCTAAATGCCAACTTGGAGGAAGAAGTATACATTGAGAAACCTAAGGGTTTCCTATTGAATGATAATACGGACTATTTTTTCAAGTTTAAGAAGGCTCTCTATGGTCTAAAACAATCCCCTAGAGCTTGGTATGTTACACTAAAAAACTATCTTTTGGACCAAGGTTTCAAGAGAAGAGTTATAGATAATAACTTGTATATCAAGACTAAAAATAACCATTAGTTGATAGTGGTGGTCTATGTGGATGATATAATATTTGGTGTAAATAGTGAGAACATTACCAAGGATTTTATATAGATGATGAAGTCTGAATTTGAAATGTCTATGCTTGGAGAGCTATCCTTCTTTCTTAGGCTTCAAATTAGTCAATCTAGAAAAGGTATATTCATTTCACAGGTCAAGTATATAAAAGAGATGTAAAATAATTTTTAAATGTAAGATTGAAAGGTTGTAAGTAAACCTATGGCTATAGAATTTAATCTAATCAAGGAGGATGAATATTCAAGAGTTAATAAAATAAAATATAGATCAATGATTGGGATTTTGTTGTATACTACTACCTTTAGACCTGACATTATTCAAGCAGTAGGTCTTGTGGGAAGATTTTAAGTAGATCTTAAGGAAATTTATGAACAAGTAGTCAAGAGGATACTTAGGTATATCAAAGGAACTATGGATTATATATTGTGGTAACCAAAGAAAAATAAGTTTGATCTGATAGCCTATATAGATGCATATTAGGTTAGGAGTCTAGATGATAGAAAGAGCACTAGTGGAGGAGCCTTCTTAGGTGAGTGCCTAGTTTAATGGATGATAAATAATCAACAATCAATGGATTTATATACTTGTGAGGCTAAGTATATTTCCTCAATTTCATGTTTCACTCAAGTGTTGTAGATGAGACAAACCTTAAGAGACTACAAAGTGGATTTTGATGTTCTTAGTCCTATTTTTGTGATAATACTAGTGCCATAAGAATTTCAAATAATCTTGTCATGAATTCAAGGACCAAGCACAGTCCTATAAAGTATCATTTATTAAGAGAAAATGTAAGTGAAAAAAGTATTAATCTTAAATTTATGTCTACCAAGGATCAGATTGATAATCTTAACAAAGCCTCTTATAAAGGCTACTTTTGAACATTTAAGATAGGAAATGGGTATGATTACTACCCCTAGTAGTCACTAATAAAGTAAAGTGCTTATGGGTAGATAATAAGGATGTGATTTAGCTCTAAGAGTATGAAATAAGTAAAAAAGCTATGAGGTCAAAGGGGGAGTCACATTAGTTTGTCAAAAAGATGTTTGAGGTATGCATTGAGATAGGGGGAGCTTATTGATATGATATTTTATTCTTGTTTATTAAGTTTTGCTGTAGGTAGTGCTTTGTCATTAATGTAAAAGGGGGATATTTATATATATGGGGGAGATGTATCTCAGTGAGATAAGCTTCTTTAAATGGTTGAAATCAATGAAAAAGGGGGAGATTATTGAGAATGTATTCTAAGGTATGCATGGATTTGTCATTGATGTCATGAAAGAGTCATTACTATCATTTTGAGTTGTATTTGATGTTATTTAGGTTGAGTTCATGAGTCATGTACTTGAGAGACCTAGTGTGAAGGTATAAGATTGGTTGCATGATGAGGTAAACAATTTGAGGCTTGTGAGAAGAATATTGGAAGTGTATGAGAATGAGTATGATGTATTGAGAATAGTATAATAGGTTTCAAGGTGTGTTCAAGGTCTAAGTATGGCTTACATGTATAGACCTAGTATGCAAAGAGACTTAGTTTGGCCTAATAATGGGTCAAGTTCAATTTTTAAGGTAATAGAGCTCATATGATCTTTTCCATCAGTGTGAGAAGTTTTTTCAAGAATGTTCATGAATTTTTAGGTCTTGTATTGAAGGAAAAAGCATAAAAAGTGAAGTTAAGGTCTCTCGAGTGCTAGAATGAGTTGTTATAGACTAGAGAAGGTTTTCATTATGCTCATTGACACATGAAACCTTTTCATGAGGATCCAAGAAATTCATGGTCATTATGGAAAGGTAATATCTCAAAGTTCCTAAAATTAGTTTCTATGTTTAGGGCCTAAGCTTTATGAATGATTGTTAAGAGTG
The DNA here is from genome assembly GCA_037957365.1 of Torreya grandis. NCBI lineage: Eukaryota > Viridiplantae > Streptophyta > Pinopsida > Cupressales > Taxaceae > Torreya > Torreya grandis. Next base: position 6,166,628 of record JARHVA010000103.1, read on the forward strand.
GAAGGTAGTCTAAATTATCGTAGAACCTTAATAGTGACCCAATGTTGGAGTTTTTGTTTTTAAGTTCCTAGAATGGATTGGTAAGGATATTTTATTTATTTTAAGGTTTATTGTACTTTATCAAGGTTCTCTAGGTAGGATTGAATGTTAAAAAGAGTGTGTAGAAGCTATAAGAAATCCCTTGTTTATTAGATTTTTGATGTAACAAGTATGGTTGGCCAAGTCAAAGTATGAAAATTATTAGAGGATGATGTGTGAGATTTTTATTTTGTGTCCATTTAAGTTTTTGAGTTGGTCTAGTTCTTTAGGTGTTCTAATTTTATGTTGCAATATGGCTAATTGTTAGCAGGTCTAGTGAGACAAATAGTTTGAAAAACTAGGTAGAAGTGGGAATGAAATTAGGGATGTATTTCCATGGATTAGGGATGGATCCAATTGAACTAGTTTTTTATTCAATACATTTAACACTTATCCATATTGGATATAATATTTGGATATGTGTGCATATGATATAAAGTTGTTCTCAAATTGACTTTTCTAACATAGTGAGGTCTATGTATAGTAAAGCCATGATATTGGTCTATAAGACCAATATTGATATTTCATCCTATAATATATTTATAATTTATTTGAGTAAGATTAAGGATAATTTAAACCATTATAAATTTTATTATAGTGAATTTATAGGTATTATAAGTCATTATTTTTATGACGGTGTTTTAAAGTCTTTGACAATTCTGAGTAGTCTTCTAGCAGAGATGAGTTTGAGGTGATTTGCTTAGAGTTGAAAAGTATAATGCACATGAATAATTTTTTAGGGTTTCTAAGGTTAATATTAATTTATTGATAATCATTGAAATTTTCTTGTACAAA